>WEIU01014500.1:208234-245912 GCA_013389925.1 Aegithalos caudatus
TTTTTTTTTTTTTTTTTTGGTTTTTTGAAATCATTTGTCTGTAAAGCAAATTGATACTTTATAGATATCTTTTTCTTGCTTCCATTTTTTAATTAAAATGTAATTACCGATTCAGATTTAGGAGTCTGTCGTATTTTAGCATTGGTTTTTCTTTATTAAACTGTAACCACAAATGTCACATAAGAACAAAACAATTGCCCTGTAATTTCAGATTATGGATTTTTTTCATTATGATTGACTTGAATATATAATATTTGAATATATTTGAGATATGAAGACACTTGGATGTTTGTATTTTCTTCTAAAACTGTGCAGTAAAGATAATTTTCATTGTTTTGTTCATACCCTTAACATTAAATCAAGACTAGAAGCTTTAAAGACAAACATTTTTTTCTGCTTAACAAATCATCCTAGATTTGTGAAGCTCTGAAGCTGTTGGAGCATGCAGTCAGAATGATTTCTGCAATGCAGAACATAACAGAGGTTCTTAAACAAAACGCATAAAGATGTGGGAGTCACACGTTGATCTGATTTTTCTCAGACTTATGTTTAGCTAAGCTCTCAGTCACTTTATCATTTATTCAATGGACATTGTTCATTAGCATTGGGTTTTCAGTTACTGTGTCTGTGTATGCTGTTACAGTTTTTCCTGGTGTTAAATTTTTCTTAGTAAATAGATAATCATCTTCATAAAAGATACCCTTAGCATGTTTGATTCCCACCAATATATAACAGAAAGGCTTCTTCAGAACTCAGGGTGTGAGTGCACAAGGAAATGCCCAGGGAGAGTCATCTCTATGGCTTTATTTACTGCCCTTGGAGTAACCATGGGGTGTGTTTGGGAAGCAGTTAAGGAGAACCCCTTTGCTTCTCACTTGGCCTGTGTAAGACTGGCAGCTGTTTTCATCACTGACTCACTTTGTTAGTGTTTTCATAGAATCAAATCATCCAATGGCCTGGATTGGAAGGGACCTTAAAGCTCATCTCATCCAACCCCCTGCCATGGGCAGGGACACCTTCTACTTAGACCAGGTTGCTCTGAGCCCTGTCCAGCCTGGCCTTGGACACTTCCAGAGATGGGGCAGCCACAGCTTCTTCATTTTGTGTTTCCCTGCCCAAGATGCACTTTGGGAGAACTGCTGTCTGACCTGTTGCTGCCTGCTGCAAACCCTTGCTTCTGCCATAGCTAATTTGGGCACATATTGTAGAGTAATTGCTCACTGCTCCTGCTTTGCTCAATGTTTTTGCTGTTACCTGGAGAATACTTTCTTTTGGAGAATTAATAACTGAGTAAACAAATAACACCCCCCCCACACACACCCCTTGTAGCATACAGGGGAGAGGAGTGCATGGAAGGAAGGGCACAGGGCAGTTTCTACCCAACAGCTTTGTGTTGTTACCTGCTGAATGTACTTTTGGAATGGAATATATTGCATGCAAAAAATGGACTGTCCTCTAATTGTCTGATAATAAGCAGAGTCCTAGCAGTAGTTTATTCATATAGTATAACAAGTTAATCTTGTTAGTGTGTTTTTATCTAGCTTCATAATCACTGAATTCGATCATTTCCTCTTGGATGCTCTTTTTCCTCCTGTTCTGTGCATGGTCTGCAATACCTTCCCCTGTGCTTGACTGAAGCTGGAGGATTCTGAGCAGCTGTAGCCCCTTTCTGCACAATTCAGAGCTTTGAAATTCTGCAGGAGGAGTTCAGGATTCCTGAAATGTTCTCTGCCATGTCACTTTCTAATGACATGCAGGATAAGAATTTATTGTTTTTTTAGCATAGGGGTGTCTAGTACTTATGGCCAAATTCAAGGTGGTGTCTGATTCCTGTCCTAGGATCCTGTGTGCAGAGAGCAGCTCCAGTGCCTGACACAGAGCAGGGAGCTTGGTGTCTTCCCCTCTGCTCAGCCTGTACCCACTTTTCCCCATTCTTGAACATCTTTTTTTATTTTTTTATGTTTAAGTAAAGAGAAGCAATGAAATGTGTTTGAAAGAGTTAGCCTTTTTGCATTACCGCAGTGGAAAATAGCTACCTAGAAGATCAGACCGGGCAGCCAGGCCATGATTCTTAACTGCAATGTTTGGCTTTTCATCTTCATTTTAAAAAGGTAGATTGACCCATTAAAATGTACATTTTAATTTTACCAAGAGTGCTATTTGCAATTAAAGAGCCACTGAAGGTCAGTGGTAAAAGGCTTGGGAGGTTGGGAGCTGACGCCTGAGAAAGTTGAGATTACAGCTTCCTGCAGTAAAGCTGTGGACATTTAAAATGAGTGTAAATAAAAATGTATTCTTGGCGGACCTCTATCAAGCCAGGATGTTAGATTCCTCCCTGGGGAGCTCATTATCTCTTGAGTGTGCTCATCTTTACATGGGCTGCTTTTTGACACTGGGGATGGATCTCGGGCTGTTGCCTCACGGTGCTCAGCCAGCCTGTGAAGGGTTGCACAGACTGCACAGTTTTGGCAGCATCTTCTCTTACTCCTGCTAATCTTGCAGGAACCTGTGGCTGTGACAGTCTTCAGACAGCAGTGAAGAGTGAGCTCCCAGCTGGGAGCTGTAATAACTGTTGTCAGGAGCATCCCAGCAGAGGGAAGAGAGATGGATTCTGTTTGTTTGTATCTTTATTTCTGTGGGGAGGGGTAAGCAGTGAAAGCCTTTTTTTAATACCATCATTTCCTCCTTTAATTTTCCCCCAGCATTTAAAACGAGCAAACAGAAATAAGTAAAAGATGGCTGGCTACCCTCAGGGGTATTGTGTTAATGTCCCTCACTGGGCTACTGCAGCTACAGAGGAGCTCTGTTTGGGAAGATAATTAGTATTTTCAGTTGTGGTTACATATACAGCAATGAGGACCTATAATCCCTGTGCTGTCCCATGCAGCTTGCTCCTTGGAGAAGAGGCTTTTGTGTGATAAACAGCAATAATATCAATCTGTAGATAATCTAGCCCCCTTTGCTCTGTTCCCCCTGAGGAAAAAAAAAAAAAGCAGCAGTAGCTGCATGTCATCTATATTTCTTTTAAAAGACAAAACAATGATCTTGAACAAACACAGCAGAAAAGGCTGCCTCCCCTTATTTTTCTGTTGCCCTCAGCGTTTCCAAAGAGCAAGAGAATTTCTTGATGATTGGTTTGAGAACCTGGAGAATTGTGCTGAAATCCTGATTAATGCACAAGTTTTTCAAGCCTCTCTAGTGCTTTCAGTGTGAAAGGAAATGGCATTTGCAAGAGAAAGAATCATTGTTTAAATAGCAATGTCAAATTTCGTACTTATCTTATTTTCACTGCCTTCATGATTCAGGTGAATGCTTGAAGCTTGCAGTCCTCGATTTGCAGTGTACTCTGAGCTTTATGTGAGAAATGAGCAGCTGAGGCATTCTTTCCTTTTTATATTTTGGTGAAGGAAGAAGTGGTCTTAATTCTGTAATTCTATGATTGTTTTTAGGTAAAAGGAAATTAATTTTCAGCAAGAAAACTGAACCTACCAGGAACCCATTAGAAAGTGTATGGGATGACATTGTCACTTTTTAAATTTAGCATTCCATACCCTAACATCTACATCTAAGGGAACAATAGAGGAAATCTTATGCAATGACATTGAACTGCAGCCAATTCTGTTTGCATTTACTGCCCCTAGCTGAGTAGCAGAAAATAATTGCAGCCAATTCCTGAATTAATGTTCCTGTGCCTCTCTGGATTAGAAAATATGTGGGAAAATAAAATACAGTAAACTGCTCATCTAGTGGAGTTAATTCTAATAAATCCAAGCCAAATAGCAAAGTCAAGTTATGGCAGAAGTTTTTAATAAATACTTCTGTTCAGTAAATCAGATGATGTATTTGTATGAGATGTTGGTGATTTAACTACGTACCATCACACTGACAAGTAGGCATGATATTGCACAGAAGGTATTAAAATCCATCACTTTTATATCAGCGGGGCAGATAACTTGGATACAAGCATTCTTGCAGAGCTGAGGAGTTGATTTCCACTAAGGATGAAAGCTGCTAAACTATTCAGAAGGAGATGCAGACCCAGCTGAGAGCCAAGATGTAAGGCACTTATCTTCTGTTCTGAGGCTTTTCTCTCTCCAGCTCTGTGTGACTGGAGATGCAATGTTTCAGGAACAGAGTTTGGTGACCAGAACTAAGTGTAAAATTTCTTATCTTGTGAGTGTGTTGTGGTTTGACACTGGCCCAACATCAGGCACCCATGACAGTCACTCATTCACCTTCCCCTGCCACAGCTGGGCACAGAAGAGAAAAAATTAATGAAGGCTTCATGAGTTGAGATAAGGACCAGGAGAAAACACTCCAAGGGCAAAACAGGATCGACTTAGAGGTACAAAGTGAATTTATTACTAACGGAATCAGAGGAGGACAATGAGAAGTAAAATAAGCCCTTAAAACACCTTTTCTTCCCCCAAGCCCTCCCTCCTTCCTACCAACAGCACAGGGAGACAGGGTGGGGGTTTGGGTCAGTTCATCCCTGAGGTTTTCTCCCAGTGCTCAGGGAGAGGAGCCCTTCCCCTGTGAGGCCCTGGGGTCCCTCCCACGGGCAGGCAGTGCTCCCAAAACTGCTGTGGGGTGGGGGACATGGGCTGGGGATGGATCTCTGCATCCCCCATGGATCCCCAGGGGCTGCAGAGGAATCTCAGCTCTGGCTCCTGGAGCAACTCCTTCCTTCTCCACTGACCTTGGTGTCTCCATGTTGTTTCCCTCACATGTTCTCACATCTTTGGCGAGGAAAAAACTGTGCCCCACTTTATTGTGATTTTCTTCTTAAATGTGCTATACAGAGGTGTTACCAGCCTCTCTCACTGGCCCAGCCTTGTCCATGTTCAGAGCCATCAGGGGCTGGCTCTGCTGGATGTGGTGGAAGCTCCCAGCAGCTCCTCACAGAAGCCACTTCTGTGGTCCCCGTGCTGCCAAAAACCAGGCTGGGCAAAACCAAAACAAAGTGCCACAACTGCCACAAGGCATTGCCATTTGATTCTAGACTTCATTTGCAAATAACCTCAAATCATCTAAAATTCTGTAGTACCAAGAGAATTCTGGATAGCCTCTTCTGATGACTGTAGGAGAATAATAATGTTATATTAAAAGTTGTGAACATGAGTTCTGGATTACTTATTTTTTCTTTCTTTCCACTTTGTAAATTGTTGGTTTAATCTGAGACTTAAATTGAGAAGAGCTTTACTTTCTCTTTCTTTGCTAATACAATGTTATAATTTTAATACATTTTATGATGAAATGTATGTAGAAAAGCACTTTATACGTAATTATTAAAATAATTGCCTTTTGAACTGTGCACTTGTACAGGGCTAAGCGTTAAGGAGTCCTTCATTTGCATTTGTAATTCATGCTGCTGTAGTTGCACCAGAGTAAAATCTAAAGCTTTAAATGTCTGTCTCTTCCTGTCCCTTAAATCTTGGTGAATAGATGTGACATCCTTACCCTGATGACAAAAGTACAGACTGAAGTTGGTTAAATATTTTAAAGCTTGTGGTTAGATCAGTATTTCACAGCACTGTGCAGTAGGATGTCATCCGTACTTAGTCTCTTTGAAAGGCAGCAATTAGAGTGATACGGACTTTAAAGGTGCGTTCAGAAAAATCATCATCTAATCAGGTGTGCTGGCTGGCAGTGCTTGCTTCTAGGTCAGAGCATTAGTTAATGCTCAGTGGGCACACTGCAGCTGTTGAAACAATGTGAATTTGGTTGGTGGAGACATGCCAGGCAAGACTTGTGTCTCCTTATTATGCTTCGGGAACTGTAGCTTTCAGGAAGCCTTCTGCCCTGCAGTGGCTCAGATCATTGCATTGCTATGTCATGCTGAATAATTTGCAGCATTTAGCACTTAAATTGGCTCATTGCAGACAATCCAATTAGAATAAAGTCTATTATCATTTTGGAACCTTGGGATGAAATAGTGTTTAAGCGATGAGCCGCCTGCGCTTCCTGTCGTTCCTGAGCCTCGCAGGCCTGTGTGCTGTGCTGAGGGGGTGCCTGGCACTGATGGAGGGATGCTCCTGCTCAGCCTTTGCTTGCAAGCTGAGCTTTCATCTGAAGATGTATTGGAAACCTGCAGTCTCAAAAAGGATTTGAGGTGCTTCATCTTTTTGTCTGTTCGTACGTAAAACTTTCTAAGCATTTTTCTCCTTGTCAAGGCAGACAAAATGCTGATGCTGTGATATGAGCCTGTACAGCTGGTGAAATTTGGTGTGGCTGCTGGCTTGGGCTGTTTCCCATGCTAGGCTCAGGAAGCCACGTATTCTGCTGTGCATTTTGCTGTTGATCTTTTGCTCAGCAGAGGCCAAGTTGGAAAGAGATGCAGTAAGGTGTGGATGGAAATTCATAAAAGCACCCAACATTATTTAGGCATTTAAATCCCATGGAAACAGCACCTGAGCTGCAGAGGTGCACTTTATGTCCCAACTAGATATCTTTGTACTTTTGGATTGTGTGCTGGGACTTTAGTGTCGCTCTGCTTTAGGATATGGGGTTTTGGTTGTATATACTGGTGACAAATTGGGTACAAATGTTTTTTCCCCTTCCTTCTCCCCAGCTTGTACCCAGCCACATGCATTCCTCTTGTGCCAGTTTTTGAGCTATGCAATGAGCTGATCTGGGAGCTGTCCCAAGTTAAAAATAACTCTTTTCTTCATTAAATTTCACCAGAAGCTGATGTAGCTAGCACATTCAGATGTTTTTGCTTGTATTCAGTATAAAAACCGTAATAAGGTAGATGGAAAGCCGAATATGAGCAAGTGTCTGTGCTGAAGTGTTGTATATAAGCTAAAAGACTGACAAGAGAATAATACATGGATATTGCATTTTAATACTAATATTGGTTCCTAATGCTTAGATAAGTCTCTCAGCACTCGGGATGCTTTAGCAAAGGGAGATAAGGGCCAAATCCATTAGCTCTGGTGAGATTTGGATCTGCTTACCTTTGGATTTCATGAAATCGGGTGCTTACGTCCCGAGCAGCCGTTGTGCTGGGTTGAATTCAGCTGTGCAGGGCCACGAGCACACGGGGAAGCAGAGCAGGGAAATTGGCACTGAGAACATTTTTCAGGCTGGGAGATCAGATGTGTGTTCTGTGCATTGTTCATCTTGTTGAAAGGTTTTTATTTATGTACCTTAGATCTGACTGTGTATGTAAACATACATGCATATAACATTTTCTCAGCCCTGAAAGATGTAGACTGGGATAGATTTTTGTGGTGCTTTGTATTTAGGTCCTTGCCTTATTCCTCAGTGACATTAATTTGTCCACAGAATAACAGTAAGCACATTAATCTTCTCTCCAAGAAGGTATTTCATGCACAGTGTTTGGCATGCAGTAGCTGCATATTACCAAAACCACTTTGATAATAAAATTCTCCTAATAAAAAGAAAAAAAACCAAAAAAACAAAAGACAAGTGTAAGTATTTATGCAAGATACTTATACACTGTGAAATATTGAAAAGGAGTGTATTAATATACTAATTAAAAAGATGCCAACTCAACATGTTAGAGTACCCCTGAATCTTGTAATTTAAGCAGTTCAAGATTTGTGGCCAGAGATGGCTGGTTGATATGGACAAATTAATTTTGCTGCAGAGGTTGGACTTGTTTTCTTGCTCAGTCTCATGGTATATGTTGTAACCTGAGATGAAATATGTTAGCTTTTAAACCTTAAATGCCTAAGTGTAGCTGAAACATGTCTCCTATCCTCTGTTGGTCCATCAGTTACAAAGGAGTGGTCCATTACATGCAAAAGCTTTTTTGTTCAGTGGGAAGATTTTAAAATATAATTACCTAAGAGTCACAGTTTTGTGGTGCACCTGAGCCAACTCAGGATTGCTTTATCCTTGGAAATGGGGTACTGCAAACTGGAAAGCACAGTTCTGTCCTTGGTCACCACCACGTGCTGCTGCCTCTCCTGGGGCTCTGCTTATCTGACCCATTTGCAGTCTCTTTAGGAAGAATTCATCCCAGGAGGAAAAGGAGTAGCTTCAGGCCCCTGTGGGATCAGCCCAGCAGCCAGAGCAGTGCACAAGGGAGAAAGGTCCCATCCTTTGAGCAGCTGTCCCTGCTCCACCACAGGGCTGTGTCACCCTCTGGCATTACTGCCCCATTTCTGGGTATTTTGTCATGGCTGATGCTTCACCACTGTGCTGAGAACCCTGTGGGGTTGAAAGTTTGTGTTCACAGCATGAATATTTGCTTTGTGTTTCAGTCAGAATAATGCTTTGGGAGGAGCAGGCAGGACCAAGGAGCAGCATTTCTGTAGCACAGCCATTTCTGCTCTCCTGCCTGTAGCACAGTTCCAGGAGAGGTGGTGAAAGCTTTGTTGGATTGGATGAACAGTAATTTCAAATTAAATGTATCATGTGCTGCTGTCCTCCCTGCTGACCAGTGTTGTCCAAGCTGAGTGTGGTTGGTCAGTGCTGGTTCCATCTTGGCTGTCCTGGAGGTGCAGGGGCTTCTGCTGAGGTGGTGCTTTGTGGCTGCTTTTAATACACCTATTGTTGAGAAGAGAAAACACTACATGTCTTCTGGGTCACACTGCTATAAAATGCAGGAAAGACGTGAAGTTTGGGTTGATTAAAAAGCCTCTTTGTTTATTCAATGGTGATTAGCTTCAGAGCAGTGGTTGGGTTTTGTTTTTAATTTGTACGTGCAGAGGCTCTTGTAGAATAGCCAATTAAAGAAAACATAAAAAATGAACACTTATTTTTAACTGTCTTAAAAATAGAGGTTTAGACTGGAAGTGTTATCTCTGCTTTAACTAAACAGTAGTGTAAGCCCTAGTGATGTGGTAGTAGTTGAAGCTGACGCAGCAGGTAGTGAATCTTCAGTTGGACATGAACTTTATTATCCAATGTATGGCTTCAGCTTGAGTCTGTCTCTTGTTGTCACAAGAGTAGCATTTGCATAATTAAATAAATGATCTTAAAACCGTCTGCCCCTGTGTGGCTGTGAAATACAGCGCTTCTTTCTGTCAGTGCTCAAGCTCATACCCATGGATTATTGGAAAATGCATCACAGAAAATTAACATCAAACGTTTGGTCTTTCATGAAAGGACGTCCTGAACCAACAGCCTCGGTTTTGTTTCTCCTCTCAGTTAATTGATCTTAGAGCAACTCTTCATTAAGGAGAAGAATTGAAAGGGGTATTTTAAGGGCCTTTTTGCACTGACTAAAAATTTTTTAAAATGTCATGGTAAGGAAGACTGAAGGCATTAGGTAGTTTTGTAAGGTGGAGAGGTTGATAACTTGTGTCCTTTTTTTAATTTACTTTCAGTTTTTCATGAAGCCGATTACACTAAGACTCATAGCATTAACATCAAAAGGCATTTCAAGGGTGTAGCTTCCTCTGTCTTCCTGTGTGGGCTTTCTTTTATTATTTATTTTTATCCTGTTGTTGCTAGGGACTACATTTTCCTTTTTTAATTGAAAAATCCAGCGCAGCCCATGCACGGGTGTGTTCCCATTGCCATGGCCCTGGAGATAATCAGCTGTCATAGCTGTGCTCCAGAAGGGTTGGAGCTTTGGGTCAGGATACAAACCTGTCATTTTAGTCCTGCAAGTCACCAGTTTGGTCCCTTGTTTTGTCCAAAGCAGTATGAGAAGCAGAATAGTATCATCGTGCCATTTTTTTCTTTAAATGTGGTTTCTTCTTGTTGTAGTGGTGACAGTGATCAGTGTAATAAGGTGTAACCTCAGGGCTGTCACTGTCAGTGTGTCCTCCTCACCTGGGAAGTCCTCGGGTCTGTCTCCTACAGCTGGTGGAGAGAGCTGTGCTCCAGAGGTTTAATTGCTAACAAGGCTGGCAAAACACAGGCATGGTGCCTCAGAGCAGGTGTGTGACCCAGCACACCTTGGGAATACAGTGGAAGGTGTTCCCACTTTGGAATGCTTCTAAGATTGGGAAAGAGACTAGGATTTAATCTGGTACCTCACTTTCAGGTACACAGCCTACAAACAAATCCACCCTATGATTTTTCCTAATGGCTGGAGACAGCTCCTCAGGTCATGGGACACAGCAAAGGAACTGACTGCTGAGGGAATGTCAGTGGCATTGATATTCTCCTTCTGTCTCATCCAGCACCCACTAAATCCCACGGGAGACGTTCAGCGGGACATGCAGCAAGGGCTTGTGACACTTGTGAATTGTTACACAGGCACTGGCACTTCTCAGGAGGAAAAAGAAAGAGAAAGAAATATTGCTAAAATGCCATATATATGTTTCCAGGCTTTGTGTTTCTGTAAATGTGTCAACTGCACCACGGTATTTTCCAGATATAATAGAATGTCATAGTTATACCAAAAATCTGTGATTGATTGCCACTATAATGAAAGCCAGTGTACATCCATGTACACACTTTAAACTATTTTTGCCTTTATGCTTTTCTTGTTTAACCTGACATTTCCAATTATTTTATCTAGGTGCCTAAATATGTCAGGTGTTTATAGTGCATAAAGAGATTCCCCCCACCCTTTCTTTTAATAGCATTAATTCTGTCTGAACCTGCAATTTCTTGAAGGTTTTTCTCCACTGTGAGCCAATGCTCTGTTAAAAAAGGGAAAAAAAAAATACTGCTATATGGCTTGTGAAAGGAGGACAACTGATTTATAACAACAGTCCATTCCTTTTTTCTAATCCATTCATTGAATTCAGCTTGTTCATCCCGAATTTATTTCCCAAGACATAGAGCAAACATTTAGTTGAAAAGTGAGTAGCTTATTCCATTTCCATATGTTTTTAATTGTCCAGTTCCTCTGAGAAAAGGCCATTAACTGAACTAAATTACAGTTTGGATGTGAATTTTTCAGCATGGATCTCTGCCCAAAAGGTGATAAATTAGATGCTAAGCTGTCTTTGATAGTGACCTGAGAGATTAACACAAAACTGTTTTGAAAACAGAAGGAAAGATTTGTTAGGCAGTCAGTGACTGTCAGGTTTGGGCATCATAAATTCCTGCAGTACTTGCTTTTTTTGATGTGAATGAGGATAAATAGGACAAATTCAAGCAAATTTAACCCTTTGGCATCCCCATAAATTTTGGAATTAAACTTGAGCAGCAGTAATGTTGGATTTGTAGAAAAACAAAAGCCCTGCAGTGAACTACTGTTTGCTGTTTGGATTTTTGGTACTTTTGACTGGTGCTGGAGCACGTAAAAGGCTGTTGGGAGCCCATAAAGAACACAAGAGCTGTAATCCTGGGGGGGGGCTTCAAGTTACAAATAAAGCAATAATAGAATACAACCAAACAATTAAATCTCAGGGCCTCTGTGGCTTTAGTTCTCGTGTTTTGATTTTATGCAACAACACAAGTAATAGAGAGGTGTGTTTTTCCTCCACCACTTTTAACAGCCCTTGAGTTAAATGAAAAGTGTTTAGAGTGTTTTGTGCAGCTGTGTTTGGTACATTAAATGCACAGACATGCTGGCTGTATTGACCTGGAAAAGGAGAAGATATGCATTCCTGTAATTTTAACTGCTTTGTGGTCATTAGGAAAATGTCATCGTTTTTATGCTTACAGCTGCTACTTGGAGATGACCTTTGGTGAATGCTCCCAGTCCCCCTCATGCCATTAATTTGTGTTGCTGGGTAAGGCAAGGCTTTACTGCAACCTGGCCCAGGCACAGTTCATCTTCCTGGTGTTGGTGGAGAGTCTGCATGTGGTCACTGTAGGACTCTAATCCCTTCTTCCCTTAACCAACTGTGCTTTAAGAGATGCTTGCTTAAAGGGTATCTGTAGGTGGATCTTGCTTCCAGGATTTAACTGAGAAGAAACTCAGTTCTGAAAGATGCTTGTTCTCCCCTGTCAAACATTTTCCCTCTTAAAATGTCTCCTCCCTCAAGGGATTTAAAGAGAGCCTGGGCATGACACTGGAGTGGATAATCTTTGCAGCTGCCTTTTTCAGCAAACCTCTGGGGAGAAGGGGGTGAAGGAAATGTCTGGGAAGCCAGGAGACAGGATATTTCTTCAGACAAGTTGAGAAATAATCAGGGGCTATGGGAGGCTTCTCGGGATGAGAATGAAAAGGAACAGATGGATTCTGGAGATTACCCAGCAGGATTTAGTGGCCACGTCAACATGTAGGGTAGGGGGAGGATATTTAGTTTTAAGAAGTTTTCTGATTGCTTTTATTTTAAGGCAGCCCTAAAACTAGTGACAAGGTTGATGCTGTGTGATACTTGGTGTTGCCAATCGCTGACAAGGTTTTGAATTGGTCTTAAAAAAATATGGAAGTAGTAAAAAGAGGGGAGCTGCCAGTGAGGAAGTGGTACCTCTTACTTTTAAAAAAAACATTGGACTTGCTGGGACAGCTGGGAACTCACATTTGTATCTTTTGTTTCCATTGGGAGATGATTGGCATTCGAGGCTTGTACCTTTCTTCCAAGTCCTTTTTTTTCTGGGCTTACATTGTTAAAATCCCTGGATTTGTACTGCAGTGTCTTGGTCAGGCGTGAGAGCAGCAGGTCTGGAGCAGTGTCCCTCTCAACAGGCAGGTTAATTCAAGTCAAATGCCACCTTATCTGCTAAAATGAAGGAAAGAACTCACACTTTCCTGATATTTGATCAGGACAGTTCTGGTACTTTTCTATGTGAGGCACTTTTTGTGCTGACATGTTCTTTTATTCCTAAAAGAAAGTTAAATTTGCTTCTGCAACAGAAAGATGATAAAAAGCACCAACTAGCTAGATTATTTCTGGTCTCCCCAGAAGAATTGAAAATGCTGTATTTTAAGACAGATTTTTTAAAAATAATTTTAAGCTATAATATGGAGACATAACTATCAAGCATTAAACAGCACCATTTTTTGGCTGCCAGCAAAGACATGAAAGACATGAGGGCATTTATCCTGTCCTCTTACTGATGACCCTATTCAATATAGTTGTGGGATTCCTACATTTTTTCTACTTATTTTTAGACATGGTTATTCTTTTGTTTCTTGTTGCTTGGCAAAGCCACTTGAATGAGGCAAATCTCTGCAGAAAAATGATTGTAATTACATACAAGCAAGTGCCTACGGGGTGATGCTAAGAAATTACTTGAAATGCTTGCAAAATAGTTTGAATTGATTGGTTGGATTGGTAAGTTACTCTAAAAGCATAATGAAGAGCAATGGTAAATAAAATAGGAAACACTGTTCTCCAAGGGCAGGTAGCACTGATGTCCATTCTGCTCAAAATGGACTGTAAAAGGCTTGTAGCTTTTTGTATAAATCATGCTCCCTTCAGCTCTGTGAAAGCTTTCAGTGGAGCTTTTGAATCTTAAACAGGCAAAGCAGTCATAGCAGGTGACTTTTTTTCTTTCCTTCTCCTTCCATGGGGCACATAACAATAACCAGATGTAGTAGCAGAGGCTGGGCAGAGACCTGCAATCCCCACTGCCCCTGTCACCACTGCTGATCCATTTTGTTATGTAGCTCATTCTTGTACTTTTCACAGTTCTAATGACCCATCTTCTGTGTTGCTGAATGTCATTTTTAATCTGCAAGAGCTGCCTTTTGGGTTTTCTGTATTTATTTCCACTGAGAACATCATATAATAGGTACAACTCATTGTGAATTACAGCTCCCCTCAAGACAACAGCTGGATTTAGTGCTGAATGTGTTTATCAGGTTGGCTTTTGTAGCAGTATTGGCCAAAATTTTGTGTAGGAACAATTAAATATTTAGATTTGAGACTTAAATCCCACATTGGTACTAGACGCTTTTACCTTGCAAGTTTGATTAAAAAAAAAAAAATACTGCTAGCATTTTCTGTTTAATAACTGATTTGAAACAAATTTGGTCATGTGGCTGACAAGTGTGTGTGGAATTGACTTTTGTGGCACTAGTGCCTTTGAATGAGTGACTGTTCCCCCTCGGAGCCTCCTTGTATATTTATTAGCAGTTCCTAAACCCATTGCAATTACTGATTAAACACGTTTTTCATCTTTACAAACTGCTGCTGCTCCTAAGAAGCTTTCAGGCAGTGTAATGAAAGAAAAAAGAATCCTTTATTGCAGTTTGAGGAAGAGCAGATTCTTTGCAGCAAGTACTTAATGATAACCCGGAGGACACCAGCATTTTGTCCTGCTCACTATCCCGTGCTGGTTTCCTGTTTAAATTAAGATTAATTTTGATGCAATGTCTATTACAGTGTTCTGTTTCTTTCTCTGGACAGTTAAGTTTATATGAACTACTTATCCATGTCCTTACAGGTACTGTTAGGTTTTTATGTTTTAGATTCAGCTTGGTTTTTATGGTGGATTTGGAAACAACTGTGAATTTCACTGGGAGCGTCATCATCATTCTTATCTTACAAATATTGCAGAGAAGGAATGAGCATCACTGTAGTGCAAGGACTGTGGAATCTTTGATTTGGAGATGCAATGTTTGGAACAAACTTCTGACCTCAGTTTTGCATTTTCTCTTGCTTTTGTAATTAATACATAATTTTGATCTGAAGGGTTGAAATGCCTTGATTCAAAATGTTAAAATCAGTTGATTCTACTTTGCAGAGAGAGAGGAGCTTTATTCCTCTCCAGCCTCCCCTTGACTGCTTCCAGTGAAGACATCTGCCAGATTCATCTCAGATGGTGAACATTTAGCCCCCAGATGTGATGTCTGGGCAGACGTGCAGGAGCCAGCTGTCTGCAGCTGTGCAGAGCCTGTCCTGGCAGGGGGAGACCAGCCCTGCTTTCCCTTCATCTCCAGGGACCAGTCATGGTGCTGATACTGATAGGTGGTGGTCTTTGTAGTTTGGGGCCTGGCTGATGAGACTGTTTTGGGGTCCAAGAGCTGCCAGGATGGAGGAGATGGACGTGAGACCTGTTTGTTGTACATTAGGAGGGGGTCTGTTCTCTCAGGCAGCCTTAGCTTGGAATTACCTTCCCCTGGTGCCCTGTCACCTGGTGTCTGCTGGCATTTGGGAGACCTTGGCAGGCTCATCTACCACCTGTGCTGTTGCTCATTGGGCTGGCTGGAGAGATTCTGATAAACTTAATCTAGGGTGGGAAGTCTATTTTCCCTAACATTGCTCAATAAACCATATATATTCTTGTACACAGGCCTGCAGACCACATGGGATACTGCATTTACAAATCCCTAAATTGTTGGCCTTAAACTTCACGAGCACATTTTATGTATGTGGAGAATGTAGCCATGGACCTCTTTCAATGCACTCAGTTTCTGCTGCTCTTTCTGTAAAACCCACATGATTCACTTCTCACATCTGCTCTTGGATGGTACAGTCAGAAGTAATGTAGCCCAAAAATACATTTACTCAAAGTGTGCCTCAGTCCTGCTTTACTGCCTCCCCCTTGGATTCCCAGAGCTGTGTGGGCTGACTTGCTGATCCCTGTATGGGTGGATGGTGGCTCCATCAGAGGGATCTCTGCCAGCAGCCCAGAAGTCACCCTGTCGTCACTGAGGTGTGGTCACATCTGCTGGCATTGCCCCTCTTGGGATCCAGTCAGGCAGCAAGGCTGGAGGGAGGGTGCACAGGTTTCCCACATCTTCTCTTCTTGAGGAAACCTTGGTGGTGTTGAATTCCTGCCTCTGCAGAAACTAAGGTGGCAGTGGAGGTGACTGTGTTTTGGAGGAAGAGACAGAACAGGTTCACAACAGCCCATGGGGACAGAGAATGGCAGGGAGAAGGGATGAGTTACCACAGTATATTTGTATACTGAGGAACTGTCTTAATATATCATCTCTGCCATGTTGTGTGACTTTATTTCAGAAGCTTCTCCTTTTTCTAGTTGCTTTCTAAATGCATAAAACAGGAATGTTTGCAAACCAAGTGCTTGCAGTTTGTGCAGATCCATCTCACACATTAAGCATTCGCCAGGACCGCTGACACATGGCTCTCCAAGCAGCCAGCTGGCCACTGCCATATATAAAAGTTTTGGCAAAATTGTAGAAACAGATTTCAGTTGGGAGAGAAAGATGTGCTGGCTTGAACATGTCTGATGAACAAGGTGGAGTCACCGACACACACCCCAGCATCCTGTCCCCATCTCTCCCTCCTTCCTTGCATCTTGAGCCTTTTTGGGAGGTGCTGTAGTTGTTTTAGTAACTCCTCCAAGCACACAAATGTTTACATGTACAAGCTTGGGGTGTGTTTGCTTTCCAGCTCTGAGGCTATGAGGTTTTCTGAAGATCTAAGGTTTGATACTACATGATAGTGCACCCTTTGGTCTTGTAGGACAATGGAAGTAAGTTAGAAATTATCTTCAACAAGAAAATAAGCACCCTAGCTATCAAAGGGACTGCTAGTGTGAATTTATGGGACTATTTTATGTGAGCCCCTGAACCTACAAAAAGCCATCCTGACACACTGAACTGTGTGCTTTTCTTCTGCTGTGAACCTGCCACTGGTGGAGGCAGCAGTTGTTCATACCAGGATGTTACTGGGGTTCTGGGTATGAGCAATTATTGTTTGGAAAAGTGTAGGCTAAAAATAGATATCACTTGTTTCTGGATGAGGATTTCTTTCTCTTTTCCTACCAACATGTGCAAGCATGAGCTGTATTGTTTTCAGGTAACCTTTTTTTTTTTTCCCTTTGGAACACAGAGAATTCATCTCAGAAGCTTCTTGGGGATAATTCCTCATGACATTTATGTTGTGAAAAGGGGCCTTATTGCCCATCTTCAGAGTCACATGACAGTATTGTGCTACCTGAAAAATGTGAACACTAGAACGAGTGAGACAGTCATCACTGAAGAATAAGCAGGAAGATTGGAATGATGAGATGAAAAAACAGCTCCCAAAGGAATGACAAAACCTCCTTGGCTCCTTGTCTGGGGCAGTTCTGTTTTGGGGTACAGCAGGGAGGTAAAAGCAGGACTTGGGGGGGTGTGGTGTTTTACCCTGTGGAACTCAAAAGAACACAGAAGAATCCTCACAGGGTCACAGATTTATTCCTCCTGAACTTCAGCATCTCCCCTATTTTGATGGTGCCTCTTTCCCCACCAAAACAGACTCCATCCCCTCAGACCTCTATTCTAGAATTACCCATCATCTTCTGCATTCCTGAGTCACATTTGTAGGTGTTCCTTCCCAGCTTTGAAAGATTCCCTTCTGCCACAGTCTTCTGGCTCTGTTCCTAGTTGTCTTACCAGCTGTGCAGTCTGCCCTTGCTGGTCCTGCGCCCCAGACATTTTCTTTCTTTTTCCTTTAAAGAGAAGGACATCGTTGCTGCCCTAAGAGCAGCACTGCTCCTGCAGCCTCTCCCTATGTGGGGAATCTTAAATAGGAGATTTCAGCCAGGCTGGAGACCTTGGCTGACCGCTGGCAGGGAGCTTTAGTGGGGCTCTGCTGGCTCAGCTGTGATGGCAGGCTGCCACTTGAATTACCTGGGCTCAAAATGTTAAGGAAATTTATTCAGTTTCAATTAATCTGCAAAAATACCTTAGGAGCTTATGTGAGAATCAGAATCTGATGTTGTAAAAGGATTTCACATGCTGAGACTCTTGATGCAATAAAATGTCAGAAATCCTGCCTGTTACTAAAGAATGGAGATGCCTGTGTGAAATTGGAAGGGGAGGAGATGTGGACAGTGGTTCTGTCATTGATATCCAGGACTGCGAGGAGGGAGAAATGGGACCACCTTCTTTACTGTACCCAGACATCAAATCAACTCTTCTGGGTTACTTTACTACCCTCTGAGTGTATTTCTGAGCATCCAGAACTGAGATTTGGGTGTAATAGAGTTCGGGATTGTTGAAGGACAGGAAACTTGACTGGGTATGGGATCGGTTTCATCTTGATTCCCCAACAGTGTATTAATATCTTCCTCTAGTTAATATTTAAGCAGCTTGGTGATTATTTCTTAGGAAATGAGATCAAACTATTGGTAATGTTGAGGAACAGAAAGACAGTGTGCCAGAGTAATTTGTTTCAGGTTGTTTTTTTAATTGGAAATCACGATTATATATATATTTCACTGTAAAGCATGCAGGGAACTTTGCAGCTAGTGAGAGTTTTGCACTTGCTACTTATTTTAGATCCTGTAATTTGTGTGTTGCTTGGATGCCCTTATTGATACTGAATTATCACAGTAGAAACCTGTGCATTTTGGTGCTGAGTCTTTGGGGTGAGGGGAAAGGCTCTGGCTGTTTTGTGGCTGCTCGGGTCAATAGGAATGAGGAGTGCAGCATCCTCAGAGTGCAGCACATGTGGTCTCCTACTCTGCTTTCCTTCCATAATCCCTGACTTTATTGGATGTTTTTCTGTGGGATTTTTGTTTCCTTCTTTTTTTAAACATTAAGGCTGTTTAAAATGAATCCGTTGTAATCCATGTAGCAAAGCTGTGCAAGTTCCTCATAATGCCTGTTGGGTTGTTTTTTTTTGAATGAAAATCCCTAATCTGTTATCTGTCTCTGTCTTTAGAATAAATTTTTATAGCTGGGATTATCTCCTCCCTGGGTAGTTGTGTCATAGTTCATTTTTGAGACAGTGGCCAAGCAGCAAAATAAGGGAGAGAAGGTTGGAGATGGGAAAAGTTTTGGATCAGTCCCAAAAGAAGAATAGCGTTTATTCATGCTGAAATGTAAACAGGCCAAAATTTTTTCAGCTAAACAAAGCATTCCTTTGAAGCATGTTCTTAATTCTTTCAAAATATAACTCCACTGCAAAATTAAGTTTTTTCTTCAGAACAGAAAAATAAAATATTTATTTTAAGGCTGATCAAAGAACATGTGAACTTTTCAAATTATTTGGTTGAATTTTGGGAAATTTCTTCCAAGACGTCAAGTTGTGTGCCAGGGATAATCCAACCACTGGCAGTGGTACAGTAACTGATGGAATAGTCAGGTTTTGAATGCTGTCTGGTGCTGAGATATTTATTTGCCACTTTAATAGAAGATTCTTACCAGAAGAAAATTATTTTAAAATGCTATGAAAATGTTTATGTAATTGTCAAGATAAGAATTTGCTTTGTTGCAAGCAAATGATTTTGTAAAGCATTTTTGAAAAGGATTTTGAACACCTTAACTAGCAGGTTGTTTCAACCTTCTCTTATTCTATACTAAGAGGGACAGTTTCACAGACATCTCGTGGGTGTTATTTTGTTTTGATTTGTTTGTTTTAATTGAAGTGCTACATACTGCCTCTTTTTTTTTTAATGTTTTACTTGCCGAAAAATATTAAACTGAATGTTAAGAGAAACACACAAGCTGCTCATTTCACAAAATTGTGTGGCTGAAAAAGATTCTCAAAAGTGAGCTTATTTCTATTTGTGGGAAATACCAATTTTCCTTTGGTATTTTAATATCAAAGCTGAAGGAAGTTTAAGGCTTACTTTCAGCATATTGCTGTCTTCTGGGCAGCAAGCTGTTATCAGCACAGGTATTTTCTCTTTAGATCCTGTGGTCTTGCATTTACTGCACCGTCCTTGGAGAGCAAAAAGGAGTTAGCAGAGTTATTTGATGCCTCTGCCATATGCTCTTCTTTTCTCATAGATATATATTTGGGTTTAAAAATGTCAGCTAATAGAAGAACTACCCATTTTTGATGGGTAGTTACAAATATACCCAGAGTTCTCCTTGCTGTTAACTCTGGAGTGTGTTTGGGACAGACTTCCATGCATCACCTCTTCCTGGTTTTGTCCCTCATGGATTTCCCTGTTGAACTGCACAACTTTTTCACTTTGGTGGTAAACTGTTTCTCCTAAAGACACTCACTTGGATTAATAGTCCCACCCATCCTGATGTTCACATGAGATATTTTGCAGGTTCTATGGTGGTTGAAGATAGTTTGTCTGCTAAAGGGTAGGTGCAGAGTGCCTCTCTGCGTATTTTACCTTTCATTTATTTCCAGCAGCTTTGCTAATACAGACAGCCTGCAGAAATATATATGTGGCTATGAACAGGCTTGGTGGATATCTGAAATCTAAACAATTTTCAAAACACCAGGAATGTATGTGAAAACACCAAATTTGCCTGGATCCTTTAGAGAGCTGTTAAGAAAACAGCTTTGTCTCCAAAACTGGGAATTAAATAGGTTTGCAGTTTTCTGAGCCCCGTTTGGCTTATGTGATAAATGGATGTATATAGATGTAAAAGAGGCCTATATAATGCGTGCATACATGTACAATAACAACACATGCACATAGACATTTACAATGTGCATTAAACTTCTGATTGATTTAAGCTTCAGAGAGAAACCCAAGCTATGGATTTTTCAATGCTTCTCACAGTAGTATTTCTCCTTTTGTGTGGGAGGAAATAGCCACTGTAAAAGCAGGACTTCACTGGAATAATTAAAAGCAATTAGGTCAGTATGTTTATAAGTAGTCTAACAAAGTGTCTACTGAAAAATAATCAGTGAAATTCTGGTAGTTCTGCAGGGGAACCTGCGAGGAAAATGAATACACAGGGGAACTCCAGTCAGCGAGATGTGCAGTCCTCTAGCACTTAGCAAATCAGCTGACAAAGGGAGCTTTGAAAAGAAAATCAATTTAGGTAAAAGAACGCATTTATCAGAGCTTGATTAATGATGCAGATCTATCACTGGGAAAACAAAGGTTTTCTCCCAGCTGTTGCAGAGTGCTGGCTGTGCCCAGGACAGCTGTGTGTGCCAGGGTCTGTCCTGCAGCACGGAGCCCACCCCAGTCACCTGCCCAGGGCTGGGGCTCTGCACCCTGGGCATCCAAGGGTTTGCATAAGGAGCCTGTGAGTGGTATCTGAGAAAAGAAAACCAATTATCTATCAGCTTAAATCTGCAATTACCAGGCTGTGCAGCCACCTTGGGAGGTGTTTGCAATGTGGAGCCTCACGGCCTTTGCAGCAGCAGGAAAATGAGAAGCTGCAGGATTAGGCACACGGCCCATATAGGGGATCCTGTGTATGTTTACATCCTTTCTTCAGTTCCTCATTAGTCTTCAAACTGTGGTGGGTTTTGTTTGCTTTGTGTTTTTTTTAAACCTGGTTCTCAAGAGTTATCTGACCCCAAGAGTTTGCTATTGCTGCAAGAAAATGATGCTTTTTTTTTTTTTTTTTTTAAATGAGCAGTAAATGTTAAATAAATTGAATTTTAATGTTTACTATGGTCCCAAAGGTAGGTAAAACCATTACCTAATGACCATAATGATGAACAGATTTTATTTAAATTTGGAATAATATTTGATCTGTTATGCTATTTATGTTGATCCTGTAATGAAAAAAAAAAAGAAAAAACCAAAAACCCTTCATAAATATAAAGGAATAAGTGTGATTAATGCAAGCAATAGAAGTTGAAAGTGATATAATCTGTTTGGACTGCAATTTACTTCTGTGCAAGTTTAGATGCTGAATCTAGCTAGAAAAGCTTCCTAGTTTGTAAAAGCAGAATAGCACATTACCCTCCATTTATCTCTTCCTTTGGAATATTCTTCCCTTAAGTTTATCTGGGTGATAGAAAGGGATTAGTAATTATCACAGAATGATCTTCCAGGATTTAAAATTCATCACTTTGTACATCAGAGGTTTAGGTTTCTTTTCATTGAAGGGATTTCAAAATCTTCATAAAAATATTTTAATGATGTTTAAGGTATATGTATGTATGCCTTTTCATATATCATCAGAGGAGATCTCCAACATTTCATTTTTCCTGAAAATTGTCTTTAATTCATAAAAATATATGTGAGATTTATAAAGCAGAAAGGCCAACTACTTGTGTGGTGTCAGTTCTCAAAAACTGCTCAGAGAGATCTTTTTCACATGGGTTTCAGAGTTCCAAAAAACATATTTATGTACTCCCATGTAGGACAGAGCCTTGGGCCATGCCTCTGAGGTTACTCTGGTTACAGATGCTGCAGAAAAACAAGAGTGCTGTAGATCTGGGCTTGGTGCTCTGGCACTTAGAAGACCTTCCCTGATCCCCTGGGCTCGGAATGCCAGAATGCTGTGTGTGAATCTCACCTGCTCACACCAAGTGAGGATTTGCAAAAGACCCTCCATGCTGAAATCTCATTGAAATCTTTTTGTGTGGTGCTTGGGGATGGATGCAGCTTTCACTGCTGTTGCAGGCTCCCCAGTGCTGCTGAGGAAGCAAGAACAAGGAACCTGGGTTGCAGGGGCCTTCCAGGGTCCCTGTTAACATCTGGAATTGCACATGGAAGGAAATTGCAAGCCCATAGAGGCTCTGGAGAGCAGCTGGAGCATGTTTCCCATAGTTAAAGGGGTATCATTATCTTGAAATCAAATTAAATAAAAACTGCCCTGAAAGTCTTTTATTGTTTCTAGCCTTGGCTGTCCTGCCATTATTTGTTTTACAGCCATGATTTATGAGAGAATGAGGTGAGATCAACAAATTGGTTGTACTTCTTGTGGGTGCTGCAGATCCCAGCCAGATGGTGATGATAAATCCAAAGAATTTTTCCTTTTATCTTTTTTAGCATTAGTGAAACCTGGGTGCTGTTTGGGACAAGAGTGGTTGGGGCACTCTGTTAAAGCTTTATGTCCTTGTGGCATTGTGGAAGGAAGCTCTTGGCTCTGAGATGAGGCTGCAGTGATGACCTACATCCTTGGGAGTCTGCAAGGCTGAACTGACCTGGGCCTGACTTGTGCCTTGCAGACTCCAGAACATGAGGCTGTTTACCCCTAGATGTGTTGTACCACGTTAATCTGCAGAGAAGCCATGGGAGCATGGACTCCTTCATCCTGAACTTTGGTGGAGCTTCTCATGGGAGCATTTTGGGGTGAAGCCTTTCCTAGCTCAGCACTTGCATTCCGGTTTTATTTGTGTATCAGTTAAGAAGCTGCCTTTTAAGAGACTCTTTAAATATCCCTGTGAAGAAGTGCTGACTGCTTTTGAGGGTTGAAAATGTTGCAGTTTCTGCTAATCCTCTCTAATGTCACCACAATGTCCTGGAATTCCTACAGGCCATGGGAATCCTTGCAGGGTCTGTGTCTGATGGGCAGCCACAGGAGCAGAGATGCAGCTTCCCTGTCAGTGTTTGCATGTGTTAACCTGGCAAAGAAAGCTCAGGACACTCAGCTGTAAGGACTCACCTGTTAAAAACTGAATTTATATATTGTCATACAGATTAGAATGGAAAAACACACAGCCAGATTTCTAATGTCTTTACTCTGCACATTGAATAGCAATTAATTTATGAAGATAGTACACGGTAAATATTTATAAGCAAAACAGACAAACATTGAGACCACAGTGAATAAATAACTATAATATTGAAGTCCTGTTTCAGAATAATGTACAATTGCATTCCTCATTATAATCAATAGTTCCTTTATACTTTCACAGGGAGTTATACAGTTGTCAGTGTTCAGTTCCAGTGGGATGACACTGGATATATTCTGGCTAAATTTTTGTTTAATATCAAGGTGGTATTCTTGTTCTGTGCATAAAAGCAAGTAATCTCGAAATACAGATCTTTTTTGGTTATAATAATTACTGCTTCTTCACCAACTGTAAGAGCAATTAAGCCCCAACTAATGAGCAGTTTTCTACACTATAGTTATTATGCTCTATCTTAATAATACTTATCTCATCAAATAGCTTTCTTCCTTTGGAAAAGAAGTGTCTAAATTCATTACACGTTTTACAGCTACTGGTCAGAAGAGATTAATCCTTTTATCTTTTAAGGCAATTTTAGTTTCTTTCTGTTCTCAGGTACATCTGGTTCTGTTTACATTTTTTACCCTCTTTAATTTGTCTTCTCTGGCCACCTTAGAACATAAACTTGCTTTACCTGCAGGGCTGGAGCTGGGACTTTCATCTGAAATAATGACTTAATGCCAGGCAAGGGAGATGTCCTGCTCTGAGGGCAGATGCCTGTAAAGTGTGAATTTCTTTCTTTGCTTTTTAATCTAACAAATGTTGAGGCTTTTGGTAGGCTTGGGGTTTTTGGCATTCCTTTTTCTAATAATTTAAACTACCATATTTTGAAACATCTAAGCAGTAGCTACCAAAGCAGAAAGGAGCCCTGCACTGTGTAGTTCAGTGGGGAGCAGCTTGGAATAGAAATGGCCCAGAGGGGTGAGGCAGCACTGCTAGGTCTGGGAGTTTTATTGTTGGCCTCACAGTATTTGTGTTTTCCTTTAAGCCACAGCTGCTGGAGTCTTCTAATGAGAGGAAAATGCATTAGCTTCCATGTAAAAAGGCAGCAGTGGTTATGGGAGAGGAACTTGAATATCTGTTCCAGGTACTGCTGACTGGAGGGGAAAAAAAGTCACATAAAAAGATCTCCCAGAACACTTTGGTCATATTTTTGTAATTGAATATCATCTTTTGAGATGAAATGCATAGTAGGATTAGGAATGCTGTAAACAGAGAGACCAATTCTCCATCCAAGGTGTGAGCCCTTTTTCTTCCCAATGTGTTATTGCTACAGCCCCTGTGCAGGACCATGGCTCTGTGTGACATATGGGCTGCTAGGAAAAGCCCCTGCAGGGGTAGTTTTAAGACATCTTTTTTTTTTTTTTAGGTTGGTTTGTTTCTTTGTTTGTTTTTATTTTAGGAACAAACACATCTTTTCATATAGGTTGAGAAAAATTAATCCTAATGCTTTGTTGAACCATGTTGCCACAATCATAGTCAGGGCTAAATCGAGGTAGAGATATGAGAGAAATTGAAGTAAATCCTGTGGTTACTTAGTTTTCTTTTAAAAAATTCCTAACAGTTTAGAACTGAATTTGTAGAAGCATTATGAAATAAACTCTGGCTGTGGCATGTTTGCTTTAGGACCTTATGTAGCAAAGCACTTCAGTAAATACATAATGTGAAGCCCATGAATGATATTATATCTGTGCAATGGATAGAGCACACAAGTGAGTGCTCAGTGTCCAAGATATGAGGAGCCCTTGAACTGGAACTATTCACACAATTAAAGTTAAACATTTGCTGAAAAGACATCGGATTATTCAGCTATTTAAAGTAAAGCATGTGCTAAAGTACTCTGCTGAATCAGAGCCTATAAAAAGAAATGTTCAAAAACATGTGAATGCTGAAAATGGAAACTAATGTCTAGTTAGCTGATATTGTGTGGCTGCACAAGTGAGCTAAAGCTGGGTAGACCACTCTTGGCTGGGTTAGCTCTGTGTATCTCCAAGCTCCAAGCTGTGAGCTTTACTCAGGAGTGTTTGTGCTGGCTGCCTGGGGTGAGTAAAACTGAAGTCTATTCTAGGGCAATAAATCCACTGCTTAGTTTGCAAGTCATCATACCAGGAGCATTATGCTACATGATATGCGTGCTATAAAATGCAAGGCTTCTCTGAACCACTTAATCGAGGCATAAACTGGAGCTGTGAGGTAAACTCTGGAGGCTGAGTGTGAGTAAAGATCAATAAGATGTGTCTCAATAACTCTTAAATTAATAAACTTCTACTTCTGATTTACTAGCTTCTCTGTGTTAGTGGAGTTATAAGTGGTTACATCCAGAATTTACTTCAGAATAAGCCCTGCTTGCTTTTTTGCTGCTGTGAAAACCTGAAAAGACCAGTGAGACCAGTAGTAAAAGGCAGCTGGTATCAGTCACTGATAGTTAAAAATGAGACATAAAAGCATTGGTTCAACTCACAAAGTTTAATGATTTGCATGAACTTCTGTTCCTTAGAAAATTGTCTCCTCCCAAAGGTGTGCACCAGGTTCTGTTTCTGAGAGCAGGGGCTCTATAGGACATCATGACTGAAGAAGTAACAAGAGTGCTGTATGTGCTTTTAAAGCAGTTGTTGAAAAAGACCTGGAAAAGAGACAAATAAATCCTATTTTCCCCCCGAAAAAAAAAAAACCCCAAAGCCAAACAAAAAACAAATCCTTTTTTATTGTTTGGATAGTATGAAGTTTATAGGTGTCACCTAGAATGTAGGTGTCACCCCCATTCTGAGATAAATAGCAATCCATGGATTTTCATTTGCTCATAAAGACAATGGAAGTGGCTCCAAGCCAAGCACTGAAAGGTGTTTGGCCTTTGGACACCTGAGAGGGTCCAGGTGTATTAGCCCAGCTCCTGCTATTGATGGCTTTGGTTTCTTTTGTTGTTTCCCCTGGATTAGATTCTGTTTTTTATTTGTCAATAAAGTCAGGTACTCTGGAGTATTGCCAGGATCAGGTGCTCGAAGGTTGTGAGACTGAGCAAAACAAATCAGGGGAGATTGAAAAGAGATACTAATTTAGGTTCTCATTTACCTTCTGGGTCCTGGACCTTTTGTGTGTGTGTGTTTCCAGATTTTCCTCTGAAGTCCCAGAGCCTGGAAAGTTTCTAGTTTAAAATGCTGGACATAATTCATTCTCATGAGACCAAGACTTCAGTCTCTTGAGTCCACCAACTAGGGCCTTAATAAAGTCATTAAATTGCTTAAGACATGCTCTATAATCTGGAAAGTTGTGTTTAATTATATATTCTGGTTCTTGTTCCCAAATACTGCTGCTGCAATTGCCTCAAAATATTTGAATACTCCTAACTTATTCCTATATGTTTGTACTGGAAAGAAATTCTAGTCATGGATTGAAATCTATTTTGTATTTTTCTTCGAGCAAAATAAAACCAGAAAGTCTGTCTGCTCCTCAAAAGGCTCCTGCTGGATTCAGTGTAAGGTCATAGATACCACAGGAATACAAACAAGTGTTGCTCAGCATAGTAGGAATTGATCTTGTCCCCACAGTAAGCCAGTCAGAATCTGGATTTTTGTAGCTGAAACTAATAAGGGTTGACCTGAAAGTAGAAAACTTTTTTGAATATTTGTGTGTGTGGTACTTAGGCTGGATCTATTGATGTTTCCCCCAGTCCATTGCTTTTTGGATGCTGCAAGCCCATTGACAAATTCCATCAGAGCTGAAAGAAGGAATCTAGGCTTTAGGAGGATATCTGTGATTTAGGAGAGACAGGATTCCTTTATACATCTCTGATCCAAAAAATATCGTTAAATTAAGGCAGTGAAGGGCTCTGTTTGGGTCTATTTAGCATTCTCATTGAATCTCCAACCTGGCTGACTTCTCTGAGCGATAGTTGTGGGCAGTGTGTGACCTTCCCTCTGGAGGAAAGTTGTCTGGCATGACTGCCTTTACTGATGAAGACCTTCTGCAAGTGTCTGGATTGAGAAGTCTGCATCTCCATCAGGGGATGGTGCTGTGTCCTGAAGATCACCTGCAGTCTGCCACTGGAAGGCAAATAAGGACTGGGCTGGACACCTGGTGAGCTGGGGTAAGAAGTGCAGATTTGAAACTTGGAGAGCAATTAAGCATGGGAACAACCTTTAAAAAATAAAACCAAAAAGCCACACACAATGACTACTCAAGATTTGAGTTCTTCAGTACTCAATACCTCTCTGAACAAGGTAAAATCTGTTTTTAAGGCTTTGAGAGATGGCTTTATGAAGTGTAGAGACTCAAGCTTGTCATGTCAGTGTTATCCAACTGTTTCTTCTGGCATGAAAACCTATTAGTTTTTACTGATACTGTAAGAGTGGAAAACCAAACAAAATCCTTCCCCTGGAACAGAGCAAGCTTCAGCAGTCTTTTGGAAATATAACAAGGGTTTCCATGATTAAGTGAACTGTTTACAGACTTGGGTAACTATCAGGGATGCCAGGGTTTAAGTCAGATAATTAATTTTTTATGAAAATCAGAAAAAAAACCCAAAATCTGGTTTCTGTTCTATGCATTAATATGCCAGTTAAGCAACTGGAAATACTCTTCAAGCAACATCTAGTTTGTAAATGAATAAGGATTTCAGGCCTGGAGTAGAAAATCTGTACAAACTGCAGCAAAGGCTGCTCTGTTGGAATGTGTGGTTTTGCATAACAGGTGAACTGAAAATGATGGGTATGACAGGAGCTATATTTAAATGAGCCGAGTTGAAAGCAGTGCAAGAATAGAGGAAAATGATATACACAAATCACAGTGAATTCTGTCCTCTGCAGATCTATTTCTTTTGTCCCAAGCAAAAATTGCTGTGATGGAACATGAGGAACTAACTTCTGTGACCCAATGAGTCGAAACAACAGTCTTAGTTTGGCAAAGGTACATGTCTTGTGGCATGTGAAGGGGAAAGAAACAAATATCTTCTGGAAAAAAACTGAGGAAAAGAACAGTTTCATTTTCCAGGACTTCAGAAGGATTTTAAAGGATTTTTTTCTTATGTAGAAGGAAACTTCAAGATAACCATTTCCAGTGTTCTAGGTCAATACAGTCATTGAATTTCTGAAAGGTCAAAGCTGGAATGAAAAATACTGTGAATGGCTCTTTATACAACCAAGTTTCTGGGGTTTTGTCAAGTATTTTTTGCATGTATTTTCAAGTTTCAGCTACCGTTGGCTGAAAGCAAGAACCAGGAGAGTGCAGAGCAAGTGATCCTCACACCATTCTGGACTGCAGCAGAATGGTGTGAGGATCTCATGCTTCCCAGCCTCTGGTACTAGAGAAATATTGTGGTAATTAAAATTATAGTTTAGGGTAAGTTCAAATCAGAGGGCCCCACAAGGCTGTGGCACCTTTATAGTCTCAAGGGAAAGTCCTGGTGTTATCAAACTCAGTGCCAATCTCATCACATCAGTGACACCAGCCTGCACCAGGGCCAGCCCAGCATCCCCACACTGCTTCCTCCTGAGTCACCATCTCTTTGTACCTTAACCTTAAATACAGCAGTACCTTCAGTTTTACTTCTTGACATTACTGAGATGACTTAAATATTTCAAGTCATGTTCCTCAGTGGACTCATTAGGTTAACCATACAATAAATTTCTTTTTTTTTTTTTTTTATTTAGGGAGTTTTCACTGCCATTTCTCTATGCTTAAAAGCATTCATGATTTAAATAGCAATTTACCTTTTTTTACATTTGTTGTAAAAGTCAAAATGCTCTGGTTTTCTGTGCTTCCAGACACCTGTAATCTCAGCCATGCTGCGTTGAATTGAATCTCCTATTTGCATTGTTTGGTTTCTTTCACCATTTTATTTCATACCATGTGAATCCTGTGTCTGTCCTTATTGTGTCAGGCTTCCACAATGGACAGTCAGGTTGTTCAATGGACAATCAGGACAAGGCTTGTATTTTCAGTGGCCATCTACTGCTTACCAGGTAGTAGTGTTTCTAAATTTCCTAGGTGTTGAGCAAAAATGGTAAAAATGATACATTTTTTGGTTACTTCTCAAAAAGCTCCTGCTGGGATGGGCAGTGTGCTGTCTGTTAGCACTGTATCAGAAAGAGCTGCATTTTTCCTAAGTAGAGCTTTGTTATGAAGTTCATTTGACTGAAAATATTTTGCATGCTTAACTACCTGCTGGTGAATTTTTCTATGCCAAGTAATGTGTCAGGAGCTAGCAGAGCATAGTAAGTTAATTACTTGTGTGCATACTGTGAAGGAAAAGCAAACAGCAAGCCACCGGTGATACGAAGAATGAGACTTCATTTCAGTCACCAGAGATTGTGTTGTTAATGAATCCACTCAATCAGCAGGGAATTGGTAGTGTAGATAAGCCCAGGTATGGCTGTGTACTGATAGGAAGATTAGTCCCTCAACCAAAACATTGTTTTTAGTGAGAGTTTGCTAATATTGAATAGTTTTTCAAAAGCACCGGTGAGATAAAGTTACAGCCTGAATAATTATGGCTGTCTCGAAAAGACATGATGACGCTGATGATCTTCTAATGTGCTCTGCAGACACCATATAAATCTGATACCTTACAGATTTCACAGTGAAGGGATACTCTCCAGATGCCATTTGATGGTTTGTGTCACCACAGGCTGCCCAAACTCTGCTGTGGCTGCAGAGCACAGGGAGGAGTGTTCAGAGCTGGCTGCTGCCCTCCCTGCACTGGACAGGGAGGGGGTGGGAACACCTGCCTTGCTTCTGAGCATCCTTGGTGGCAGCAAATGAAGATGCTCCCATGAGAGGCAGCAGGAGCTGCAGGCAGTGGGGTGGAGGAACAGATGATGCCTTTACATTGCCTTCAGGAAAATTCACCCTGGGAACAGCTGCATCCCAAAGCCTGCAAGCTGCACTCTGGGGTGACCATCCTTAAATGAACAGTTCATGCAGTGTTGGAGGAAAGAACTTATCCCAGTTAGGATATCTTTTGGGTTTTTAATTTGACTTGGTGTTTGAATGTGCACCTCAGGTACTGTGGGAGTGAATCTCCTGCAGCTCTCACTCTGACTCCATCCATCACAGCAATTCTTCGCTGCCAGCTCTCTGCAGCAGCTGCTTTTTCCCCAGAGCAACTGCTCAGGTGTTTGTGTGCATTTCCCTGCCAAAGGATAGTGCTGGCAGAAAGGAAGGGGTCTGGGGCAGGAGAGGGGCTGCTGCCAGTGCCCTCCTCCAGCACTGATGGGTTACCACCTAAAACTCATCTGGAAAGAAGGAGTACAAGTGAATAAAATGCACATTAGGAATATTAGGTCCCTTTCATTACTTTGATTTGTTGGGTTTTTTGGTTTGGGGGTTTGTTTTTGTTTTAGTGGGTTTGTTTATTCAGTTTTTTCCTAACACTGGACTTCTGTGTTGGAAAACTAAAGCTGGTTTGGAACAGTTTAAGCTGTGTAGTGTAACATGCTGGAAATGACAGGTATAGAACAAAAATGAGAAAACCAGTTGTAAATGTTCTCTGTCAGCCACAGAAGCAGTGCCTTCTGATGGAGTACCTCAGGCTGGACACTATAGCTGCTTATTGTCTTCCTATTCATTCCTCTTAAATTAATGGTAAAAACACAGACTGAATGTTAATAGAAGTTGAGGGCAGGGTTCATGATGTGTCATTAAGTAAAAGCTAGCAATCTCCCAGCAACACTCCTGGGAGCTATTTTACTGGTGAATATTAGTGAAAGGGACAGCTGGATTGAGAAGGCTGTTGGAACAGAGATGCCATTAAGAACTTAGCTGGGCAAAAGTTGATTTTCACCTAAAAAGGCAGTATCATAGCAAAGCCAGTATTTGTCGGGATTTGGTGTGTGGTTTTGGGGACTGTAGTGTTTTCTGTGATGTGATTAAACTATGAGTCCTGATGTGGTGGCTGTCTCTGGTCAGGTTAGGATCAACAAGGGGTTTTGAAAAGCTGAGGGTGACATGTTTCAACAACAGGTAATTTTATCTTCCAGGTTTTATTTTTTAAATCCACCCTCTGCTTAGGACACTTCTGTTTTTCGTAAACCTGAACCAAAGCAACAAGTGAAAATCATTTCTGTAGTAGGTTTCCTTTGAAATGATGAGTACTTTCAGCAGTGCCTCTGGATAGGCTTTATTGATATCAGCCCTCCCTCCCTTTATTCCCGTTCTATATTGCTCTGTGCTCTCTGTGGGTCTTTTATTAACTTGCATCCTGCAAAAATTCAATAAAAATATACAGCTTTTTCCTGTCTTTCCTCCTCCTTTATTTTCATGCAGGCTTTCAGAGACAGAGCTCTGGGGAGGGCTTCTTTGGTTAGTTTCAAGGAACAGATGGGAATCAAGAAAAGGTACTTTCTGTTCCTGTACCCACCCAAATTGGAGGTAATTAAGTTACAGTGATGCATCATTTACGTTAGCAGTTTCTTTGGTGAGATCAAGCCTATTAAGGGTACATGTGAGAAGTAATAGGACTCAAGTCTGTGGTGCTTTGAGAAATAACTGGAACTGGGTTTTTTCTAAATGTATTTGCAGGTACCCTGGCACCAAGATCTGTAGTGGGACAGTTGAGTTTTGCAAAGCTTTTTATCTCCATAGCTCCCTTCAAGTTCTGAGCAATCCTTGCACCTGTCTGATGAGACAGGTGAATTTATCCCTTTATAAAGGAAGGGAGTGAAATGGAGCATGTAGCTCCTGCTGGTAGGAAGGAGACAGAGAAGCAAGATGGGAATTTTAGATTTCCTGACGTAAATGTCATGACTTATTACTGTCACTGTCATTCAGTGTTCATGTCTGAGCCCCTGGGCAGGTTCAGCAGCACGGGAGCATTGATGCTGCAGCAGGGTCTCAGTCAAGCCCTCAAACAACCCATGATCTCTGGTTCAAAAACCACAAAAGGGTTCCTGAGCCCATCATGTTTGTTCTTGCACATTTTCTTCTTGCATCACTGCTCCTGCAGCCTGAGGTCTGTCTCCCACAATTTCAGCTCAGCAAATGCTCCCAGGCTGCTCCCCAATTTCAACCCCAGATCCTGTGGGGACTTTCACCTGCAGTGATAAGGTCACAGGCACAGAGTGGCAAGCTGGCTGCTTGTCTCCCTGGCTTTTGCCTGCTCTGGGTGTTGGCAGTGGTGGCTGTAATTAGCACTGAGCCAAATTCAGGTCCTCTTGCTTCCTTTTCTTTCAACAAAGTCTCACTGAAGTCCCCGAAGCCTCCATCTGCATCCATCAGCTCTTGGGTGGGAAAGTTTCTTGCCTAGTTTCTTCTTTTTTCCTCAGATTTATTTTCTGAGAGCTTTGTTCACAGATGGAACCATGGTTTACATCAACATTGTATGATCTTATGCTTTTTCATATGTTTAATTCTATGAAACACCAGACTCATTTCTTCTTTTATCTTTGCTCTCTGGAAGAAATTATGTTTCTTTTCTTTCTCATGGGAAGGTTGATCACCTTTCCAGTGTGTTAGTGCCAGCTCTGGAAGATGGCCTTGGAGTAGAAAGCATGAAGCAAGGTGCTGCAGAGAAGGGGAGGTCAGCCCAGGGAGATGCATCTGTTCAAGTTTGAAATGTTTTATATTGTGTTTGTCTTACATTGTTCAGTTTAAGCTTTTTGAGGAGGCAGCTGTTTGCTAGTGAGGTTTGTAGGATGGAGCCCCTCTTCCCTCTGCTGCATTGGGCACTAAAGCAATATAAATATCCCTTCTGTCAAGGTCCATCATTATCAAGCTATTGCCCTGTAAATGAAAAAAAGGATACTTGAAAAGGGAGACCCTTCTCCAGAGAAACTTGGCCTGGATGTGACCTGTCCAATGCACCCATTACTGAAATCTGAGTCTTCTTCCCAACAGCACAAAGTGCTCTCACTGAGCTACTGCATTGATTCATAATACATCTTCATTCTGTAATTTCCATTAGGATTTATACTTTTTAAAATTATACTTAGGAAAAAATCTATTTTTATGTCTGTCCCTAGTCTTCATAAGGCTTTACTGAACTAGTATAGGAATAGAAGAAAGGTAATTTACGATGCCTTCATATAAATTAATCTCCTGTTTTTTCCTTATATTGTAAGTTATCACCTCGTTTATTATATGTGGTTCAGGGTGAGCAGTTTTTAAAAGGCCTCTGACAGTTATGAAATGAATGGTGTGAGATGTCAGATACATTTATTAAAAATATAGAAAATTATAAAAAACAGAGGATGTAGATATACCTTGTCTCAGTCACTTGCCACCAGCAGGCACTTTCAATACCACAATTTATCCTCCCACTCAATGAGGTCTGCATAATAATAATTTCATTGATATTGTTGTGCTCTGTGCTCAATATAAATAATTTTGAAATATTAGTTGTAAAATTCAACAGGTCATTAGGCAAGTCTATCTATAGTTTATTGTGTGAGACACCCCTGAAAAAACTTCAAAACTACTTTGCCAGTACAGCTAAACTTAGTACCATTTTCACTCTTGTGTGGTGGTAAATTATTCAGCTCACAAATGCTAAAACTTGAAATGTTTATGGAAAAAGCTTGTTTTAGTAATTACACTTACTCCACTTTTTTGTGAGCTTCCTGCAATGTTAGCCTTAGGTCCTGGTGTTTCCTAATGTTGGATATTTATCATACATTTGTGCCACTGGCAGGTTGATAGGTACAGTGGGAGCTTCATACAAGATTCATGGCAGCTTCAGACTTTTGAGGAACAAAATTGGGATGCAGAAAGTCTGTATATGGGGGGGAGCAGGATATAGAATAAAAAAATCACTACATTTGAGAGAATAGTTCACTAAGGAATGCAAAGGTTGAAAACATACATTAAAAACTTCACCAAAGGTAATTGAAGGTTAGGAAGTTTAATTAAAAATCCAGCAATAACTGTAGCATCTGTGGATATGAAAATTTAAGGAGAACATGCACGTCACTCTGCCTTTCAGTTTAAAAGCTGCAGACATTATAGGATAGTTTATATTTAGGAGCATGATTTAAATCTTTTCTCTGCATCTGCCACATTCTGGCAGTGTGACAGTATCACTGACACGATCAGTTCTGAGGATCAGCTTTCCTTCCACAGCCCCATGGCTGGGCAGTGCTGTAGCTGTAGCTGTGGTAGCATCAGTGCTGCTGCTGGTGGCTCAAAGGTTATCTAAATCCAACCCCTTTTTTGTTCCAGCTTCCTGTATTCTGTGTTTGCTCCAACAAGTGCTGTGTAAGATGTGCCTTATCAGAGATTGTTCTTGGGGAAAGTTTCAGATTTTTTGACTTCTCAGAAAACTGTCCCTGGTTGTTTACACCTCTCCCATGCCTTGCACACCTTCCCTGTACTGAGCTTGCAGATTGCTTAGACCTGTTTGTGTCTCAGCCAGCTCCTCAGGATCTTGCTCTTGGTGTTCGGTCTCATTTTTCAAGCAGTAATTGGAATTTTCTGCAAGCACGAGTGTCTCATGTTAAACAGAGTGATGACAGAGAATAATAAAATGAAAAGCCCTTTTCCCCCAGGGCAGGAAATCTTTGTTCAAAGCAGTACTGTGAACTCTTAACTACGGGCTCTCCTTCTCCATCCCTTTGATTTTGGTATGCCATCACTTTAGAGCAAGACAGTATAATTTCAGCAACTTTTCCCCCTAATATAATGATTTAACAACCTGGTTGCTTTCTCTGCAACAAGAAGACCTCTGAAAGATGCTACTGATTTTTATCAAGGCTTTAGGGATTTTTATACCTTTAGCTCTGCAGCCTCATGCTAAATCAATCAGCAAGAGATATGTCATTCAAATCATTCTTTTTGGCCTTGTATCTAAATGCAGTCTTTAGGCTTCATCCTACAGATGTCACTTTATTTCTGCTTCCCAGGAGGGCACTGGAGGTAAGAGGAGAGGGTAAAGGGAGGCTGATATTTCAGCCAGTCTGGATCTCTGCAGTACAAGCCTTGTCTCTTGTCACTATTTACATGGCTTAAACACCTTCTCCAGTGCCTTCCTGGACTTACTGCTACAGCTCCTTTCACATGGCAAACAGTGACAAAGAGATCTGCTGGCATCAAGGAACTTCAGGTTTTTTGGTCCCAGATAACAGAGAAGAGCTCTGGGACTGATATTTCTGAAGGATCTTAGAATGCTTCAACTCTGTAGTCTATTTCACTGATATTTGTTTGTTTAAAACAAATTTTTCCTGTTTGAAAATCCAGCCTGCTATTGAAGTTCATTACTTTGTAGCTGAGCAAGGGCAGCTCTTCCTTGTTCTTTCTCTGTGTGGAAGAAAGGAATTGATTCAGTTTACTGGTGGTGACATTTCAGTGTTCCTTGAGATTTGGCTCGTGATGGAGCAGTTCAAGTAAGACAGAGACTTGGAGGCAGAGATTCAGATCTGTAGTGTTGCTCAGCTAAATGCTGGGATGCTTGGGCAGGTCATAGCTGCCACTCCATGAAAAGGGAAGCATTTCCATTTATCCAGAGCCTGTAAAACTTACAGAGGTTCTTACCTGCTGTGGTCCTTGAAGTCTGTGGGCTGCCCCTCCAGAGCTGTGCAAGCAAAGGCTGGGACCTCTGGTTTTATTTGGGGAGGAAATACTAATTTATTCCATTGGTCCCTAATAACTGGTTGGATTTTGCCCTAAGAGAAACATGGAATTTTCTCCCATATTAAGATAACGGGATAGGATGTCTCCATGAAATGACCAAGCTAATTGCAAAAATGAGGGAATTTCATTGCTTTGCAATCATTATTACCATTTTCATTCAAAAATGAAAAATCAAGAGGCATTGAGTACAGACAAAGATTTGGCAGAGGTAGTTCTGTTTAAAAAAAGAACAAAGAAGAACAAATAATAAAAAAAAAATTAAAACTTAAATTAAAATTAAAACCCCTAAACTAGTTCTTTCCCTGTCAGGCCTGAGATTTAAAATCACATTTTTGTAAAAATGCTTAAAGAACAAGTGAAATTAAAAAAAATAATAATTTTTTTAGGAGCGTGATTTAAAGCCTTACTTTGCATCTGCCACATTCTGGCAGTGTGACAGTATCAATGAGGATATTTCTACCTCTTTAGAAATGAATGATGAAAATCATATTACTCAAAAATTGCTAATTTCTGTTAAATTATATCTGTTTAAAGGTATATGTGTTACACACCATTTTTTTATCAGAGTAGCTGATCCATTAATTAAAAAAGTGATGTAAAATCAAGGAATTGCCAATGTTTTTAATAACAGATGTTTTAATCAAAACCTGTGGGAGAAAAACAAATATATTTGATTTTTTTTTAAGTGGAAGATTTTATACAAGCTTTAATTAGATTTTGGCAGAATACATTACTTTAATGGTTTTTCATTAATGAAGACTGCTCATTGCTTTGTACAGTAAAAAGAAGAAAAAAGTAATCTTGGACTATATTTAAGGAGCAGACAGTGTATTAAAAAACTATTAAAATTACTGCAGTCATTGACAGGATGATTTTGCATGAGAAAAGAATCTGGGCAGTGTCAGATAATTTCAGACAGGGATGGGTGATATCTCTGGCCTGAAGCGTGGGTTGAAATGCGTGTGAGTCCCCACGTGTTGCTGAGCTCCCTGACCCCAGCTCTCATCCAGCCTTGGCTGCCAGGGGCCCTTTTGTCCCTGATCCCAGCAGAGGAAAGGGCAAGTCCAGGGAGACCTGGCTGCCCCCTGCTCCTGCTGTGCCTTTGGCTGCTGTGGGTGGATCCAGCCCTCCTGCCCCAGTGTGGGCCTGCAGCTGCTGCCCCCCAGCCCGTGGGTTCCTGCAGGCAGGGCTCCAACTGCAGTTCCCAAAGATGCCAAACATTATCAGTTCTCATTCTTTCTGTGCTGCCTCTGCATCCAGCTCTGCATCCAAATATTCCAGCTCTAGGATGGGGCTGTCTGTTGTTTACCTTTGCCTTCGGGTTGTCCCACCATCTCAATGGAAATGTGTATTATTTATTAACACAGGTGTGGGCTCTTAACTTGGTTTCTGAAAACCGAATTATCTATCAGCCTTAAAAGGCCAACTCAAATTCATTTGAAATTTTATTTGATTTAAGTCACCGTGCTTACTGTTGGAAAAATGAAATACAAATAGCCGTAAGTTCCTGTGTTTCAGATGGGTAAATGTCACACACGGAATTACAGGATTTCTTTTTTTAACTAGGTTTAAGTGAAACAGAGTCTTTATTTAGTGTCATGTTTTTATTTAAAAGCATTTATTTAAAGTTCTAAAAAACAAAGAATTCGATAAAGCAAGACAGGTGTAACTGCAAATGATTAATGATATAATTCTCAGTACTTTATAAAGTGTCTAACGCTGAAGAGATTTATACAGTGCAGAATGGCAATTGTGCTTTGATGGAAGGAATAGGTAATCAATATCTGCAAGCTTGGAAAAAGTGTTCTATTTCCTTCTCTAATGATATAGGGCTTTTTTGCAAAGCAAGGATGTCTGGAGCATGAGACACTTGGAAGAAGAATTAATTTGAAATCTGTAGTGGAAGATCAGTTTTAATTGAAACTGCACTTGAATGTCCATGGAAAAAAACAGGCAGTTGGGCCTGAACCCTTCTGATGGCCACTGGGAATTCATGAATCCCACTGCACTATTCTTGATTACATTTTATAGGTTGTTCAGTGCCTTTTTTAATTTTTTTTTTTTTTTTT
>WEIU01014500.1:246270-320017 GCA_013389925.1 Aegithalos caudatus
ATTTTTTATGTTTTGTAGTGCTTTTTTTTATTTTTTTTTTTTTTTTTTTTTTTTTTTTTCTGGTAAGGGATGTAATTTATTTAGTTTGGTTTCAATCTCAGAGGTTTTGCTCTCCCCTCCCCAGCCTGCCTTTCCCTTTCTGTGGTCATTGTTAAAGCTGGGGCAGCCCCAGTTCTGCACTGGGAATGGAGATGTTGGGGTCATGGCCCCTGTATCTGTCTCAAGCTGCAGCCATAATGGTGCAGCTCACATTGCATGTAGTCATTTACATATCAAAAACTTGTGAAAGAAATTAATGGCAAGCATAACCATTTATAAAATCCTGGGCCGATTTTAACTAGCAGGTCTTGAACCTCTGAATTGGAGCTTAGCCTTATGATTATAATTTGTGGTGTCAAGACTTGGAGTCACAGCACCAGCACTAAGTTGAGGTTTTGAATTGCTGAGAGAGTTTCACTGCATTAGATTTTTCTTTTCTTTAATAATTCAGCACGAGTATGAAAACATTCATGGAAACTTATACTGTCAGGTAAAGAAAGCAGATACTGCTAGGCTTTGTTTTGTTAGATTATAGATTTACAAGCAAGTGCAGCTACTGTGTTTATTGAAAGAGATTTGCTGCTATTAAATTAATTCAAGCAAGAGAAATTAATTTAAGGGTAAAAAAAGCCTACTTGTTTTTTTACTGTGAAACAAAGCCTTCAGAGGTCTGTGAAACACTACATTTAAGCAAGTCAGTTCGGGTACCTAAGTCACTTGAGGTTTTACTTCAACATGGTGGTTTGTTTGTTTACCCTTATGGCTTATTTTATTCATTTTGACAAGGCAGTTTTCACTGCAAATAGGTTGAGAGCTGGCTATACTTAAAATAAACAAATATATAAATAAATAAATGTGACAAGATGCATGGAAGAAACCCTACAGTCCCTGTTAAAATAAATCTGCCTACTTTAAAATAAAGGGAAAAATTCCTCATTGACGCCAGAATACTTAAAAAAGAAAAATTGGAGTGCACAGCTCCTTTTGAATGCACAGCTGAAACCACTGCGATAGCCTCTGTGGGCAGAGTACTTTTGAAAAGCTCACCCCTTGTTTATAATAAAGCCAAAAAATGAGAGCTGGCAGGTTTGATTATGTGCAGTGCTAAATATTTAAAGCAAATTCCCAAATTTCATGGGGTAGATGCAAGGTTATATGTAAAGTAAATCTGAATTTCCAATTAACTCACTACAAACCAATTACTAAGAGCATCCTGATTGGGGAAAAATAGCTGTGTTTGAATGGAAGACATTTGGTTTCCCCCATGTAGGGGTTTTAATAATTCTGTTCTCCTAGGTTGTGCTACACTGGGAAATAACTGAAAGCAGCTCTTGCTGACAATGTATGTTGAACCCCAAGATAAATAAAACTGATTTTTAACTTGGGCTTATGATGTGAATTATTTTTAAACAATGTTGCAATTTTATCTAATTGTACTTGAAAGCAACATTTTCTTACTGCTGTTTGGGTACCAGAAAGCATTTGTGTGTGGCGAGTACAGCAAAATCTTGCTCTTGATTAAATGTCCTGCATCAGTTCACGGGAAGAGAGCACAAATGCACTTTGCAACAACACAGATTAAAACCCAAGGGCCAAAGAAATTTGCCTTCCCAACTTTTGGGTTTGGATGGCACTAATTGAATATACATATCCTTCTCAGATGCAAGGGTAAGAACTGCACACTGTTGCATCATTTCCTGCTGGCTGTGTAGTTCAGAGGTGTGACACAGGTGTCAGATCAGGACTGTCAGGAGAGCAGAGGTCAGCTCTGGGTTGTAACTTGGCTTTGGTAGTTGAGCATGGGAAAATTGCTTCCCTTTTCAGCCATCAATTTTCCTGTCTTTACATGAGAATAATGTAGCTGATTCCTGCTGTAGAGCCTTTCAAGAACTGTGAGCAACAAGTGCTTTACAAGAAATTTCTGCTGTTATTTCAGGAGCTCAAACCACTGTTTGCACTCATAGGAAGATAAGTTCTCAGTCTCTGTTAATACAACTTAAGTGTTGGAGAGGGAAGTAATAAGAAAAATGTGAAATTCATTTTAGATCCTCCTAAGTGTGGTGCTGAGGATCCCTGGTGTTCTCATACATCTCAGGCTGGTATGTGGTGTGGATGACAAGGTCTTTGCCTCAGACTTTTTATTTTTCCATATTATTTTAATTGTTCATCAAAACCAGAAAACCCATGTAAGAATAGCAACAAAAGAAATTTACTGTATATTCCTGACAGGTCATTGTCCTCTTTAATTCTTCCAGAGTAGTTTTTTTCCATTGTTGTTTTCTTCAAATTTACTAACATACATTTAGTTTAATTCTTTCTTTTGATCTTTTCTGGCTTCAAAACCGCCAAAAGAAAAGAGATCATTAATAAAGATCATATTATCTAAGCACAATATTGCAAGAACAGCAGTTAATGTGTGTCTGTTACATGATTTGTCCATCATGAAAGGATTAACTATACAGTAATATATTAAGGCTGGAGCTTTAGGGAGGTTCCTGGAGCAACATGGTAATTGACAACATATGCACGAGAGGAGCTTGGGAACTGCAGAAAGTTTTATAGAATAATTGTTTTTTAAAAAAGGCCATTGTTCATTACTGCCAGAGGCGAAGTTGGAACACGGCACAAAGCCAAAGGATTTCAGTCTCCTCGTAACTTTACAAGTCTTAACCTCTTTCAAACGTGGGAATTGTCGCTGTGGTGGAGTTACCTGGGGAGCTTAAGTGCTTCATCCTCACACTTAAGAGTTACCCAGCACTGTTGAGCCCCTGGGATGTTGACACTGGTGTTTTTTAACAGGTACCTATGGTCCCGAGCACTGGGTGGCTTCCAGCGAGAAGTGTGGGGGGTCTCACCAGTCTCCCATAGACATCATCGACCACCTGGCCCACGTTGGAGATGAGTATCAAGAGCTGCAGCTGGATGGTTTCGACAATGAATCTTCAAATAAGACTTGGATGAAAAACACAGGAAAAACAGGTATGTTCTCTTCTGTTTGTCTCCATAGCCTGACTGCAGTCAATTAAAAATTCATGCCATGTTCCACCCTCCTCCTTTTTTCATTGTTCTGTTGTTTGGGTTTTTTGTCAGTTTTTTTTAATGTAATTTTCAGTAGAAGCCACCTACCTCTGCGTCTGCATTCTATGCTGAGCTAGTTCTGCAGACTGATTTTAAAGTGGTTTTTTAAGGGCTGCTTTTTTTCTCTTTTTTTTTTTTTTTTTTTTTTTTTTTTTTTTTTTTTTTTTTTTTTTTTTTTTTTTTTTTTTTTTTTTTTTTTCTCAGTCTAAACTTATTCTCTTGGTAGTCAGTTATTCCTCAGAATAAAAGGCAGTGTAAGAGTTTCAAGGTGTAACCTTGAATTATCAGCTTTGGGAGGCTCTAACACCTAATCCAAAAGAATGCTGAGATGCAGGGCTCAGGGGGAAGGAGAAGGGAAGTCTTAGAAATTGGAAGATTTTAGAGAAGAAAGAGCAATAACTGCTCAGAGTAGTAGGGGCTTATTAATGTGTTTCTGATATGATTATAGCACAGTGTTCTTCACTGAACTGAATCCTTTTCTGCTCTGTCTGTTCTGCCTTTTAGAGAAAAAAGAGCAGGCATGAGTACTGCTTATTTTTACCAAAACAGTTCAACGAAAGGTCAAGGTTGATTTATATGCAAAGCCTCATGCATTTGATTACTCTTTAATTCTAAAAACGTAAAAAGCAGAAATTATAAGGCCACCCTCTTCATTTGACAAGGTCAAGTATTTTTAGGGAATTGGATTAAACCACTAATTAATTCAATTTTATTTATTGGAAGTATATTTTTATCTTTATTAACATCTGACATGCATCTCTATAGTGCTCTCTGTACCATGTCCCCTGTCACAGGTTGGCTAGCCAGACCCAGGGCATGTACCTGCTCTGGAGTTGGTGGCTCAGCTGTGCACACAGAGTGACCTCAGATACACCCTTCAACTCCAGAGCACTTTTTATCTGAGCCATGGCCTGGAGTCCAGCAAGTGCCTCAGATCCAGCTCCAGCAGCTCAGGATCTTAGCAGGAGTTATTGCCCCTCAGATGAAATGGAGTGGCAGACTGTGAGCCTGTTTTCTTTCATTGCAAAGCAAATCCAGCTAACATAAACCACCACCAAGCATAGCTGGGGGTTTTGCTGCATTACTTGGGTTTTTTGTCCCCAGCTTCACTGGGAAGTGCTCCTGTTTGCTTTGAAATCCTGACTTGGTTGCCCTTGGTAGCAGCATGAGGTTCAGGCAAGGTTGAATGCTATGGAAATTTGGTGCTTAATTAATCTACTCATGTTATGCACCCTGCCCTTTATGGTCAGAGAGGCTGTTTGTGGTAATCAGCAATAAATGTAATTAGAAAGACCATGAAGAAGTGATGGTTCTATTCTTCTAAGAAGGATCTTAATGCTACTTGTACATGTAACAGTAACATTACTGCACATATAATAGGAAACCATGTTGGAATGAAAGAATCATTTAGGTTGGAAAAGACCTTTAAGAACATTGATTCCAACCATTAACTGAGCACTGCCCAGCACAACCACTAAACCATGTCCCCAAGTACCACATCTACACATCTCTTAAATACCTACAGGGATAGTGACTCCAGCACTTCCCTGGGCAGCCTCTTCCACTGCTTGGCAACCCTTTTGAAATTCTTTCTAATATTCAATCTAAACCTCCCCTGGCAACACTGGAGGCCATTTCTTCTTGTCCTTTCACTTGTTAACCTGTGAGAGGAGACTGACCCCCACCTGGCTGCAGCCTCTTTTCAGGGAGTTGTAGAGAGCAAGCAGGTTCCCCTGTGAGCCCCATTTTGTCCAGGCTGAGCCCCCCCAGCTCCCTCAGCAATTCCTTATCAAACCAGACCCATCCCCAGCTCTGGTGCCTTCTCTGGACACGCTCCAGCCCCTCAGTGTCCTTGTAGTGAGGGGCCCAAAACTGAACCCAGTGCTGAGTACAAGGGGACAGAGGTCCTGCTGGCCACACTGTTGCTGGTACAAGCCAGAACCTTGTTCTGTTGAACTGCAGAGTGTCAGCAGATTTTCTGGTCTTGGCACAGTTGGCAATGGAAGCTGAAACTTCAGTCTTCTCTGCTGGGTGATTTTAGCACTGCTGCTATATTTGATTTCCTCACCCATTGGGGTATGGATTTTTGCTGACAAGTTATTGCTTCTCAGAGCAACAGTAACTGTCACTTTCCTTGGTAACTTACGGCCTTTTACTGGTAACGTGAAGACTCTTTTTGCCTTGCTGTCAGCCCTGATTTCTTTTGCTGAGCTCCTAACTCCTCCCTTGTTTTATCAAGTCCCATTCCTTTCCTTGGTTTTCCGACCTTTTGAAGAAACTTGCCTAGCATTAATTTTTAAGGTGGTAACTGGTAGAGCAGCAAACCAAGTAGGATATTCTGGCTTGTGGGTAGAAGATAGAGGCCGACTGTGCCATAAATCGCGATGCATTTTGGCAGCAGAGTCTTGGAGCAGATGGCCACAAAGACCTTCATATTGCAGACTGACAGAGACAGTAAACTAAATAACTGTTTAAGAAATGGTGATGGATGTAGAGGGCATTTCTCAGCAATTAATGACTGGTTTAAAGAGACAGGGGTCCCTGGGAAAGCTAAAGGCCCTTAACCTTAATGCTCATTAACTGGCAGGAAATATGTTGCTTGGGTTATTGTTATTGCTGTAGGACCTAGTATTTTTTTTTTTTTTACAGAACAAGGAGTTATTTTTAGGCTCTGAAAGGTAATTCTGTTTAGATTTGTTCTGCTCTTTCTTTTTTGTGTCCCCCTTTCTATCAGGTAAAGGGCAGGCAATGTACAGAAAACAGCATTTCATTCAGAAAATGTCAATGGATTTATTTAGGTCTCTGTCTTGACTAGAAGTGCCTTTGTGCACAATTACATTGGCAAAGGCACTAATGTGGGCTCAATTTCATCATGAGAGTAGCTGGCCATAGTATTAAGTGCTAGAGATCACTTGAAGGATATATACATTTCATAGTTGTATTTGTATTAATTGTGTTCATACCAAAAACTTCTAAAAACTGGAGAATTCTGCTTAGAGAAACTTACTAAAATTTCTACCAGAAATGTGTATTTGTTGTCTCCTGTGTGATGTGCATCACTCTGGTTTGTCCTGACCATCAGAGCCACTGTGCTGGGGCAGGGGAAGAGCTTTGAGTCTGGGTTTATTCCTGCCCTCATAGGGGTGATGGGCATCTAACACCAGCCCTGAACCTGAAAATGACACCAGGCAATTGTGGTCCTGGTGGCTGCACACCACTTTCTTTGCGTTTGTAATCTTAATTATATAGTGTTTTAAACTAGTGGGCTTTGGGGATTGATTCCTTGCACTCTACAGAAATCCTGTGATAAAAACAGTGGCTCCCAAAGCCCAGTAAAGTGGTTTCGTTATTTCAGTCCTGAAAACCTGGGGTCACAGGAAAAGATGGGAAGCTTCTGCCAGTAAGGGAATGTTGCTTATCTGGGAAGGTGATGGGAACATGTGTCATACAGCTTAGCAGTGTAAGAAATACTGTAAAATGAACAATTAGATGAACATTTCAGATTGTACATCCTCCTAATTATCCTTTTAATTATTCATCTAAAACAAGTAAAATGACCCCTGACAGAGCCATAAATTATTTGGGAACTATCAAATATTTATTAGATGCAACTGAATCTCCTCAGAGGTTTTTAACAGATGCATGCGAATCTGCTTTCCTGTATTCCTCATCTCCTACAATTTCATCTATGGAATTTGTAACTAATTGAATGAGATTTTCCACCATTTAAAATACTGCTGAGTTCATTGAGAATTTTAAGGGAGGTAGAGAGAAGTGGTGCTTTCAGTCACTTATGTTTCACAGATTTACTGTAAGCAGACATTGCCTACCAGCATTACCCTGGCTGATACTGGCAGTATCCTATAGCCAGTTCTGCACCACCCATCCTCCTACACAAAACACTTGGATGCAAAGGGAGTGCCAAAAGAAGCAGAAATCACAGAAGAAAACAGCCCCATGATTTTGCTGGAGCAGTTTAGAAACATCTGAACATCTTACGCAATTTAACATTTAGATGGTTTTGATACAAACTGTTTAGTTGAACTGTGTGGAAAAATTGCACCTGAGAGGATGCTGCTATAGTTCATTGTCAGGGAAGGGCACAAAGCCTGGCCTGCAGCAGACAGCAGATCTGCACTGAGTTACCAAGAAACAACTTTTATTTCACAAGTAGCTTTTTTTTTTTTTTTTTTTTTTTTTTTTTTTTTAGCAGTGAATAAAATCCTCCTTACATAATAAAATTGATTTATATTAATGTTCCTGTTGTGATGACACAGTTGGCTTAAGAACACACAGAAATCCTTGTGGGTTTTGCTATTTCCATTAAAAAATAAAGAAATCTGCAAAACCAACCCCACAACTTAAATCACGGGATTCTAGGCACAACAAGCACTGGTCAGCAATGACTTTTACAGAAACAAAATTCAAAATTTGGTTCTGTTTTTGAGCAACTGTTTTGTGAGGAATGAGAAGAAATAATTTTGTGGGAAGTAATTTTTAGGAATGGTGTGTATTAAAATTAGGAGATGCTGGAAAGGAAGGGGATCTTTTAGTGAGAGTAGCAGAAAGGAATTTTTTGAAAGCTGAAATCAGTTCTTCGTTGGACCACAGGCCTCCCCTGTAACACGTACCAGCTTCCACTATACAGTTCTGCCCTCTGTTTGGACCTAGAGCTTTTATTGTTACATAAAATACAAAGGCTTTTGGAAGTGAAAAAAAATTACAAAGAAGATCTTTCTGACCCTCATTGAATCATGTAATAATAACATCAGAGTTACTGTAATAAAACCCTGTTCTTATGGAGGATGTCTCATGAGTGGGTCTCAAAAATGTTCTTGTGCTTCTCCCCATTTAACAGAGAGGAGGAGCAGGGAGGCTAAGGAAAGTACACAGCATGCCCAGCAGTAGAGGTGGGACAGGGCACAGGGGCCCCCACCAACAAAAAAGAGGAAATCCAAGAAATGGGAGACCCATTCTTTTCTTAACTTGTGATTTACAGACCTTCAGGGGTTTATAAGGGCAGGGACCATTGTCAGCCATTACTCTCTGGAACCACATTAAACAGATTTTGATGTAGTTTCCATTTAAATTTTAATCAAAGTCCAATAAGGAGGGCAAAATGTCCTTGAAAAATCTGGACTTTGGGATTTTGTGTAGTCTGTGTAACTTCATAATCACTTCCAGAATTAGCCAACATTACTTGCAGAGCTGTTTTTTAACCAATCCCTGTAAAGAAGAAAATGATGACGCGACATTTCACTTGCATTAGGAGAAGTACTCTGATCTAATGAACAAAGACTGTAACTGTTTCAGAAGAACTGTGCTAAGAGTTTCTTTCTCCTTGTTCTGTGTGCGCAGTTGCTATCCTGTTGAAGGACGATTATTTTGTCAGTGGTGCCGGGTTACCGGGCAGATTCAAGGCGGAGAAGGTGGAGTTTCACTGGGGTCAAAGCAACGGATCGGCTGGCTCTGAGCACAGCATCAACGGCAAGAGGTTCCCCGTTGAGGTGAGTGGAAAGACACGTGCTTGTGCTCTCAGGGAAAACAAAATCAGAATGTATTGCCGTAGTCCGAGGCAACTGTGAAATAGGGCAATGTTTCTTTCAGCGAACGTATCACTTTGCAGGCCCTTCCGGCCCTCACGGCAGTCTATCCATCATCTCATGTGCTTCTGCAATGTCAGCTCCAAGCTCTGCTTTGCTGGCCTTGCCAGCTCTCGTGTCCCATGGGTTAAGTTGCAAACAGCCACTTTCCTCGTTTCTCCCATAAGCTTTCCATGTGTGGGAGGATCTGCTTACAGATATCCGCCGAGTGACCTCGTTGTCCTCCAAACCTTTCCTTTCCCATGACGCTTACAAACAAATAGCAGCGGTTTGGGAGCCATCGTGCTGAGGCTGCTGTCTGTCACCGGAATTGTTTCCTTGCACACACACAGCCTGACCTGTACCTGGATTCAGCTGCTATCCCTTGCCTGGCACTGACAGGACCTCTCCACAGATCCCTGCAAACAGCTCCATGTTTGCTCTCCCTGTGCTGGAGCCAGCTGGGCCCGAGCCAGCCCCAGCCGACCACGGCCCAGCTATGGCGGGAGTGAGGTACGGCCTCAGGCACAGAGCCCTGGGAGCACAGCCGTGTTCAGGGACAGGGACAGGCACCTGAGCTGATTGTGGGGACATGGCTTCAGATGGGCCAGGGAGAGCACTGGGCCAGGCACTGTGGGGACATGGCTTCAGATGGGCCAGGGAGAGCACTGGGCCAGGCACTGTGGGGACATGTGACGCAGGAACACCACCATGAGACACAACAGAGATGACCGAGCCAGAGCGAGAGGAGGAAAAGAGGAGTTTACTTTTTTGATTTCACCTTATATACATTTCACAGAAATGAACCACATTGGAAGACAGAGGTTCAAACCTCTTCAATTCCACTGGTCTGAGAAGGTGTCTATCAATTGTCCCTCCTAACTGGAGAAAATAGTATTGTTTATAGAAAATGTGTGAGAATCTGACTCTTAAGTATGTAAACAATCAGAAGGTTAAAAGAACAGAAAAGAACAGGGCAACAGACATGGCTTCAGATGGCCAGGGCAGAGCACAGGGCCGGGCACTGTGGGGACATGGCTTCAGATGGCCCAGGGAGAGCACAGGGCCAACACCTGAGTGCAGCTGACTGCAGGGATGTGCCTTTGTGTTTTTGGAGGGCCCTGAGTGCAGGCACTCCCAGGGAGCTGGGTGCACTTGGGCTTTGGCTTGTGACCAGTAGCACCAGGTCACTCTGTCCTCACTGCAGCTTTACTGTGTCAACAGAGTTTGTTGATAGTTTTCACTATGAAACCTTGATAGGCAAGATCTTGCATGGTGAGATAAACAAAAGGTTATCTGGGATTACCTTGCCTGTGGTTAGGCAGATATGCAATTCCCAAGTGTGGCGTGTGGTTCCTGAGCAGGTTGCAGGGACCTGCTCTTGCTTTTCCAGAAAGTTCATGGGTGAGCAGAAGTGGTGGTCCTGGGACTTGCTTCACCCCCCAGCTTGCCATAATTCATCACATGTGGCTTTAGACATGTCACATTTATCAGGAGGTGGGAAGAGGCTTCCAAAACTCAAAGGGAGGTTGTAATAGACTCTGGTGCATTATCAAAACCTCTAATTTTCACCTGCCTGTTAAACTGCCCCATCACACAAGAATTAGAAGCTGGTTTTTGCCTCACAGTTGTGTACCTGTATTTTGGATTTTCTGAGAGGCAGAGATTTTATTTTTGTCTCCTTTTTAATGAGCTTTTCCATTATCATCTCCTTGATGTAGCTGTGATTTCTCACAAGGGGCCACCCCTGAGCAGATGGAGCAGAGGCTCAAACACTGTCACGCTGCCCTGTCTGTCTCAGTTGGAAATACTGGCATTTGTAAACCTCAGGAAGATGCACTCAGGAAATCTGCAGAGCCACTCAACTCCTCTGAAATTTGGGGGAGTGGAACAGGTGAAAAAGCCTGGGCCTTCTTGTTTGTGTCAAAAATAGTATTTCTACTTCAGAAACTCTTTCTTATGATTCCAAGGCTATTTGATGGTGGCTTGATGAATGGCAGCTCTTAGGAAATAATCAAGTTCCTAGGAAATAATTTTTGTATGGTTTAAATATTCCTCATTTCAGTTGTTTAGAATATTAACTTGAAAATTGAGGGGATACTGCATTGACTACCTTTAGGAATTTATGTTGCTTGTTTATGAATGCTGAGCAAAATAAATTGCTGGATCAGATAGTGTTAATCTTAATAATTTCCAAGTGATTTGTGTTTCTTGCAATGACATGGACCTCTGGCCTTCCTTGGTATGATGACATTAGCAGAATTCCCACAGCAATTCCTTTACTATTTTTTTTAGAGGAAGAACAGTTTCCAAATCAAGCCTTTCCCTGTTGTGATGCTATCTGCTTCTTAAACAAGAATTCTGACTTTCAATCATGTGCAAAGGATTTCTATGGGTGGATTTTTGGAGGGTCCAATAGGTCTAAGGTGATAAAATTGAGTCTTTATTGCTGATAGATGCAAAACCAGTCTGAATAGTTGGGATTAGACTTCTCAAACAGTAACTGTACATGTATTCTCAGTGAGGGTTTTAATTTGTAATGCTAATTGTGGTGCAGCTTGCAACTGTCTGATGCAACCCCAATTGCTTGATGCTGGGAGGTCTGTGCCAAAAACACTCTGCTTCATTTGAGAAGTAGTGTTTCTAGGGAGGCTGTAGAAAGGATAAACCAGAATTCTAACCTACAGAAAGCAAAGCCTATATCATTCTGATTATTCTGAGCCCATGGACATAGGAAAAACTTACAGGACTGCATAGGTATTGGCATTCCAGGTCTGCAACAGTTACAGTGGCAATGCAGCTTAAAGGAAATGTTTTCTAAGTCTGTATTTTGCAACCAGATGTGGACTATGCAAAACCCATTAGTTTCAAAGCACATCCCAAGGGAACACAGATCAGCTTTATCCATAGAATGAGGTCTGAGCACATTAAGTTTAGAAGTTTTTTCCTCTGGGAAACAAAGTGCTTGCTGGTAGTCTTTTTTTCTTGAAGAGGATACAGAAACTAATTAGAAATGTCAGATATAATACAGAGCATTATTGTTTGACCATGTTGTTTGGTTTTTATTATTACAACTAATGTGTCAGATGGTAAGGCTGTCTACGTTAATTGGTTTCCTTCATTGAAGCCCATCTGGATCATATTTTTTTGTGATTTATATGTTAAATTAGTTAGTAAGATATATGAGAATATCCTTTTGTTTTCTGCTTTAAAGGCATGTTGGATCAAAGGCATATTATCTTGCAGTATTTTAATGTAGCATATTGGGGCTTCTTTTTAAACTATGGCACACGTAATGGTATTCTTTCATTATGTGGTCTTGATTGCTTATTTATTGATTAGATTTCCTTAGTGATACTTGATCTTAATGAAGCCATTATGAGTTTGGGTGTCTCTGAAGCAGCATTCATGAACAGAGATGTCCACGTGCTTCAAACTTCCACGTACATCCAGATTGATACCAGGCATGGTCACCATTCACTAGAAGCTTCTTTTTCCCTTTTTTCTTGCACTTTTACAAGCAATATCTGGGCGAAGCCAGGAAGCAGTGCTGTGATGCTTCAGATTAAAGTGATACCATTAGTGTATTGCTGTGTGTGTGGAGTGTGAATCCTAATGAGGACATGGGCTCTGTGCCAGTTTAGAAAAACACTTTTTTTTTTTTNTTTTTTTTTTTTTTTTTTTTTTTTAGTTAAGAAAAGTTTTTAATGTTGCATTGTCTAAATTTTAATGAATTGCTGACTCTTTTGTATTTTGTTATTGTTCTTCTCCACTGTAATTCCTCAGGTTATTTTTTTCTTTCTGAAGCCACAGCAATATAAGTGGACATGCAAACGCTAGAAACCACTTAAGTGGAAAAGTGACAAAATTAAAATAAAGATGAGCTTCCCTCAGGCCAGGAGAGAACTCGGGTTCCCCTCATTAGAGCCAAGAGGAGTAATTGCAGCACTTTAATCTCCTGTGCTACCAAACTGGTTCCCAGCAGCAGGCAGGGCTCACTGTGCTGGCTGGCTGCTGCGAGGGAAACCCAACGCTGAATATTTCCTAGCAAGTGAGGAGCTTACGTGGCAGTGCTTTGTGTGCTGCTGGAGTGAGGTGCCACCATCCCAGCATAACCGTGGGGTTATTTTTTTTAATTTTCTCTTAGCTGTCTCATAGTAATTTTTATGCAAAATGCTGCTTATTTCTGTGAAGAGCAGAAATCAGAAGAGTGATTTTAATCATGGCTGTGTTAATTTGATGTGAGCTTTGGCTGTTTATGAGAGTTCTCTTTAATGGTGCTAATTGTCAGTTATAATGTGAACACCATTATACAGTACTATACAGTAATTTATTTGGTAAATGAGAATCTTATTCCAAGGACCATACTGCAATATGCCATAGAGACCTCATCCTTTTACTCTTACATGAACAAACTTGCACTGTTTAGGCTAAATTGCTTCTGAAAGAGCAATATGATTTCATGCCCACAAGTACCAACATGCATGTTTTTGGAAATCTCAAGTTCTTTTCCATTAAAAAAAAAAAAAACCCAAACAAAAAAAAACCACCCCACCAACAACACCACCCTCACAAACCATCCCAGCAGTAAATGAAGAGCTGACACCCTCTTATGTCAATTAACAAGCTTTTACATTATGTTTATGTATTCACTTTAATAAATTATTATTACAAAACAATAATTTGCATTAACAATTCTTGCTGCTCTTTAAGTGTGTTTCTTAGAGACTTTCCAGGTTCTAATGGTGTCTTTGTTCTTGCTGCATCTTTGATATTCTTCCTTTTCTCTTTGAATCTACATACTGACATCTGTGTGGTCTAGATCTACAATTGGTTGCTCTAATTTGAATGCACAGATAACCTTGCCAAAGTTTATCACTATGTGCTGTTCTACCTCTCATTATATTACTTAAATTCTGATGGTTTGTATTATCACAGGCAGATGACAATCAGTGTCATTAATGTAGAAGAAATGAGTGATATTCAGTGCACAAAAACTTTTACTACAGAGAATAAACTGTGACTAGTTACTCAGTTTACTATGTTTTGTTTTGTTTTGTTCTGAATATTAAGACTTTTTATCACACCTGGTATCACCTACAGTATACATCCAGCCTTCTGTCCATCTGTGAATGGCAGGGAATATTTACTTCTTATGTTAGAAATGGAAACATTTCTCTTCTGTAATTTTACTCTTGGTGCAGTTCTGAGTCTGTTTAGATTTGCACACACTTTATGACATTAAATGATGAACATACTACTGCATGTTATACAGGAGAGAATTAATACCCTGTATTGCAGCTGGGTTTATTATTTCTGGCATCCAGCAGCATATCTGGTAATTGTAGTTTTACAAAGGTATCTGGTGCTGATTTCAAGCACAAGTAAAGATTAATTGTGAAACAGAGAGCCAGTGTTGTGTTTATTTCCTTATATATTGTTTACTTGTTGCTCTTGAAATTTCCATACCTCCATCTGGCAGGATGTAGCAAAGTAGATGTCAAAAACTTATAGAGGGACCTAAAGAGGACCATTGGGAATATATCACAGTGAGAGACTATGACTGTCTGAAGTAATTTTAGTGTAAGATTCTCTCCAAGGACCAAATCCATACTTAGAAAGGGATACTTAGAGCTCCCAGTGACTTTGATGGGAGATGTGCTGGTGAAAATCTGAGTGCTGTCTGTGCTGTAGAGTGTCCAGGGAATTTAGCATGCTCTGCTTATTCCATCTGCATTTCTTACAGCACCTCTGACTTAATAATTCAGACAAGGAAATGGCTTGGGGATTTTCACATTTAATTTCTTTTTCTTCAAAATGACACTTAGCATGGGTTTGGTTTTTTTGTTGTTTGTTTTCTTACAGTCTTCTCTCTCCCCTTTCCCCACAGTCTTCAAGGGTCCAGATAGCCATAAAATACTCTAAACATACAATATGATAAAAAGCCACATCTGCATCTCCGTCGTGTCTAAAAAGCCAAAACTACATCTCCATTTTATCTCCAGTAAAGTAAGATTTTATTCCTGGGGTGTCTAGATTTTACTCTTTTTTGCTCTTCACTGCTTTTAAATCTTGTTCAAGTTTCACATTGTCAGGAAAGCAGTGTGTCATCATTTTGAAAACATAAAATGGATGGATATATTGAACACATGGTTGAATTTCTGTCTTGTTTCACTGTGAGTAGTGCAAATTAAGCATCTTATCACTGTCTGGTTTACTGTTTTATTTTCCTTAGTGTAGCTGGTACACTGCATTCTCTCAGTTGTCTTTAGTGTCTCCCATATACTGACAGGAGAGTCAGTTGAGACTTTAATTAATGACTTTATTGTAATCGAGGTTCCATTTTAGTGCAGAATGCTCCATCTTGTAGTAGTGAAATATTTAGTCTCCATCTGGCTGATCTTTTCTGTGAATGTCCCATGATAATTAAGAAGAAACAGGAGAGGATGGTCTGAAATTAAATATGTTTAGTGGAGGGGTTAGTGTATCCTGGGACTGTTCATGTAGAGACTCAGACAAAATTTAGGAATGGAACAGCAGTTGGGTTTTATGGCTGCATTTTCCTGCTGTCTACCAGGCCCCAGTAATTTCTAGACTGAATTATAAATGTTACAATGCATCCAGAGTTTTATTTTGAAATAACTCTCCAGTAGCATGAATCAGAGATAACCCTTTTCATTGTGGCTGGGAATGTCCTGCTTTCCCCAAAGGATTTCAACTGACTTGTTGAAAAGGTCAGAGGCAGTAGCACTACACTGCAATTACAATATGTTAATGATGAGCTAAGGGTTGAACATTCTTCTTAACATAAGTCCCTGATTTTCTACATGATTAATTGGAATCTGGAAAGACTGACAAGGAGAAGGAGGATCAGATGGGGTGAAAATAAGAGATAAGAGGCTGACAGCTAGCTCTTGTTGTAAAGGAGAGTTATTTTGAATAGGAGAAAAAAATCAATACAAAGGTTGGAGAATTTTACAGAGTTGTAAGAGCTACTTTAATGAAAGGTAGCAGATTCAATAGGATTGTAACTTGAAATGTAGGATTGTCTGAGTTAGAAAAATGGGATTGTCTCTCCCCAGCTGTAAAGGTGAGCTCTGCATGCTGGGCTTCCTGTGTACTTGTCTGCTGGATTTACTGGCATTTGCTCTGGACACTCAGTGTGACAAAAAAAGAGGGAAAGATATGTAGGGGAGCTTACTAAATTCTGTTCTTCTGGAAAAGTTAGTTGATTTTGGGAGGAGAAGGAAGAGGACAGCAAGTGATAGCTGTTTCTGCTGCTTCAGCATGAAAAGTAGCTGCCATGTGAGAGTGTCTAGCAATATCCTTCAAGGAAAAGTGGCTCATTAGGAGGAGGTGGCTTCATTTGGCCCTGACCATAATGAACAGGCCAGGACTTGAAAGGCTGTTTAGCATGAACTGTTCTCTTACACATTCATGTCAGCTTCCTTTCCCCAGCAGTGATGGTGAGAGGTGAGTGCAGGTAGGAAGGCTTTCTAACTTGGGTTAGAGTTGAGGTGAGGAGTCAGCTGAACCTCAGCATCAAACACATCTTGGGCAGAAGCACTTAGTGTGGATAGAAAAGGGGGCTTTAGCAATGCTGCAGAAGAAACCTGCTCCTGCAACTATTAAAGAGGCTTTGTGATTACTCCCAGTAGAAATGGCCACTTCAGTCTCAAAGAGGGAGTCAAGTTTTTGAGAATTGCTCACAGCTTCTGAAGTTTGGGAACTTAAATGCCAGGAGGCAATTGTTTCAGGTTCCAGTGCACAGCCATGAAACGTGTGAGGCGTACAGGGAGGGGAGTCCCTCAAGTGTGTCTGAGCTGTGGGCTCTGAGCACTAGGGCAGGTGCACACTCCAGGCTGTGCCAGGCTGGCTGCACGTGAGGGTCCTGGCATGTTGGTTAGAAACATGTGAGGCTTGATAAGGGCTCAGCACAGCCCCTTTCCATTGGACAAGTCCAACAATCTTTAGGATGTCTTCCCCTGGAGATGTGTGACCCTTCATGATTATTCCAATAGGCTCTCTGGAAATAACAAAGAAGAGTAATATTTAGGGGTGTGAGGGATAAAAGAAACGTTGCACAAATATGTTAAGAAGAGATAATGTTTCCTTGGCACACAAAAAGATCAAAACAAAACCTTAATGTGGTTAATGGGCTGGTTGGTAGCTGTCGGAAAGTATTTCCCATGGAAGCCATTTCACTGGGACCCAAACAATCAGAATAGATTTCACTAATGTTAATCATGATTTAAGGCAGTATTTAAATTATCTATTATACTGGTGCTTTACTGATTGCATTTTCTTTTGGGTTTTGTTTGGGGTTTTTTTTCTGAAGAATTCTAAACAGTTGCTGTAATTTTGTGCCAAGAGAATAAATTCCATCAGACATGTTTTTTGCTGTGAGAAAATGCAGTGCCTTTATTCAGACACTTTTTCTTTGTCATTTTACTACGTGTTTAAGAACTGCATTGTAAGGGATGACTACCAAAAGCTCATGTAAACCAGAAAGGAAGAGCCATCTTGTCTGGTTTGTGTATCCAAAAAAGCCTTCCGTTAGAACTGATTTTCCAATGCAGGTATCCAAAAGGCTTTTTAATTCTAAGGGGGCTGTGATATATATTCATTGTGGACTGTGCTGATCAGTACTATCATATTTACCTTCTTGCCCTTCCACCTCAATCCCTTTGCAGTTTCTAATATTGAATCTAAAAACTCTTTGGGATAAAGAATATCTCTCCACTGGTTGTGTGGAGTACCTGCCCCAGAGGAATTCCTGCTCTGGGATGCAGCAATATGAGCATAGACCTTGTTATTTCCCCAGTTCAAAGGCATTGTATTTCCAGACATGATGGGAAGGTTAACTAAAGTTAAAAAAGGATCTAAAACACAGCTAGAATTTACTGTCTGGTGGAAATGAAATAAAAATCAAGTAGCTGGAAACAAGAAAAAAATGCATGTGTTTGCTCATGCTATGAGACTCTCATCTTTCTGTAAAGAAAAAACAATCTGGTGAAAATAGTCGTATCCCTGCGTCCTCTTGGTTCATGTTTCTCTATGTGGCTTACTAAGAAAAATTCTTTTTTCACCAAATAGTTGGGCTTTTCAGCACATTCCATGAAAGGCCAATAATGCCCTTTTCTATCACTGTCCCATCTAGGCTTGCTGTCTGCAGAAGGGACTTCCCTTTATCCCCTGGCTTCAGAGGAGGAAAAGTGGGCTGGTATTTCCAGGAAATGCCTGCAGCTGCCTTCAGTGTTCGGTGCCTTTGTTAGCATATCCCACAAAGGCACTTGGCTATTGTTGGCCATTGACCATTCAGTAGGGTTTTTAATAAAACATAGCTCTGATCTACACATGTGTAAGAAATACAAATCTAGGCTTCCCACCAGAGCTAGAAACAGCATTACCTGGTGGGAAAGAGTTGTTCCCCCTGCCCTAGGCTAACAGTTTGCTAATGGTTTCTTCAAGCACAGAAAATTGTACCTGGTCTGCCAAAAGAGCATTAGTTCTTCCAGAGGGGATTGTTAATTGTCTGGGTAAAGAATATTGAGAGTGTTTCTCTAATAAATTAGGGATGAATCATTCTTCTCTGGGGCTGGGGGCAGATTTGACTTTTTTACAGACTCTCGGGGATCAAATGCAAGGTAGAAAAGCAAACTTGCTCACCCCAAGTGGTGAATGTAATTTGAGAAATAAAAACATGCATTAGTGCATCTATTAAACATTTATTATGAAAGGGAGAGATCTTAGGGATTGGATCATGCCATAAATGGATGAAATTTAATTTTGTCATTTTTGCCCTTATATACGTTTTTACTACATTCTTTGTTTTGATGTTCAGAACTGCAATAGTGCTTGTGTTTGCTCTTAACCTTAACAAGATCACTGGGTTATTTTAGGGTGACTTTAATTAATTTTTATACCTACATAAAGCCCTTCCGTTCCTTCAGGGCGGTAGTGCCTACAAATAAGATAACAAATTCAATACTCAATGCCTGCATGCAGTGCTCAAGGGGTTTTCAAAGAGTAGAAAGTTGAGCTTTTTAAAATGCAAAACTACCCTCAGATGAGTAGTCAAAATTACAAAATTCATTTGAAAAGAAGAGGAAAGCCTCTTTTGCTTCATTTCTCATCAACTTTGGTTGACTGGGGAATTCCATGTTCCTTTCTCTGTTGCCTGTGTCCTCCTAGGGCAGGTCAGTGCTCTCGAGGGGGAGGGTGGCTTGCTTGAGGGATTTGAGTGACACATTTGTTCCCAAAGTGGCATGTTCCATACAGGACAATAATATCTCTTAAGAATTGTCATTTAATCCAGTTTAAAATAGGAGATAGACAATAACAGGATGATTTTGAAAAAGATTCATTTGAAATTCTTTGCTTGAGAGCTCTCATTCGGTTTGGGTGGCAGGAATGTGAGCACTCACTTAATGAGCTACATTCAAAAGATAAAATTTCAAGAGAGTAAAAGTAAAACCCAGTATTTCCTGAACATAAATTGAATCACCCATCCTCAAATCCATGATTATGTCCTTCTCTTCAGCCTCATCTAATATTCCCATTGTTCCCTGTTTCGTTGCATACCAGTCACTGATGTTAAAGCATGAGCTCTTTACTCAGTGCTGCTGGAAGCTACAGGCTGTTGTTGCTGGAATACCATTTCTGAAAGCCTGGTAGCCCTCCCACTGAACCATATGGTGATTTATCAGGCAGTTTAGCAGTAGCAAGACCAAGACCCAAGTTCGTCAAGGCTGAAAATGCATTTTCCTTATGTTGCTTCTGATACTATGTTCCTGTTCTGTTCCTTTTGTAGCATTGTGAATGTGTGCATTGAGCTGTGTGTGTCCCCTGGAAGGGAATTGCTGTATTTCCTGGGTATGGGATTACAGTGTTATAATTTAGTCTTTCAAGAAACTGAAAGCATTAGTTTCTGGAATCTTGCAGCTCAAATGGCTGTTGTGTCGGTCACTTTTAAAGAAAAGAAATACGAAATATATGAAAGCTAAGATGCAGCTTTCAGCTCTGAGGAGTTGATACTATGTCAGAGGAAATTAATGTTTTCTGTAGAAAAAGAGCAAGCTCTCATTTCAAAGAAGGCATCCTAGCAAACTGTTTTGGTTTGCTTAACACTGCTACCCATGATCTGACATAGTATTGCTGCATTATTAGCAAAGTTAGTTCAGATGTTTTCCCATCATACTTAAGTGAGGTAAAAAGGGGCAAGCATTCTGGTAACACTACAAGGAATAATTTGGCAGCAGTCAGAAGCTGGAACTGAAAAAGGACAGAAGGAGAGAAATAATTAGTAAGGATAATTGTCAGGCCTTGACAACCTGGTGTGTCTTTCTAGCAGGGAATGGATTCACCTAACACCCTGAGATAGCCATCTGATAATGGAATTCATAAGATCAATACATCGATACTTTATCCTTGAAGCAGTATTTAAACTCTGTTCTTAGATTCATTTCTCAACTTCTGTAAAGTTATAGCAATCTGGGATTTGAGATAATGCATTCATTACAGCCTTATTGGACCTTCTTCATTTGCTGTATTTTAATGCATCTGTGGTGATTGCTGAAGAAAGATGCCTAGTGAGCTTAATCTGCTTATGCTTCAAAAAGAAAGGATGCTGAGAAGATTAAAATGGGGCCTCATACTGAACAGGTTCAAGAGTGCAGTCCTCACAATGGCAGGGAGTTTTCTGCAAAAGTTATTTCAAATTTAGAGCTTCCCTGATGCTGGCTTTGCTGACCTCATGGAGAGAGGAGGAGCAGGAGCTGGGCACAGCTGAGATTTGCTTTTTTAGATTGAGGTTGTGCCCAGGCTCTAATAATTCCAAATCATTGCTGGGTTAAACATGATGCTGCTTCTTTCTGTTAATGGTTTATGGTGGTCCACATCTCTTCTCATTGTAGAGAACTATTTGTGGGATTGTGATGCCCATCCAAGGACCCAGAAATAGTGTGTCCATGGTTGAAACAATACCCTTGCAAATAAGTAACCCATAGATAAGTATGGCAAGAGATTTAGGTGTGCTCCTGTGAGTATACTCACAGTATTTCCCCAACTGCATGTGTGTTGGATGAATTGAAATGGACTGGAAACTTTATTTTTTGTTGATCTGCTGTGAAGAACAGGAAACATTCAACATGAATCCTTTCCCTGACTGCACCACGTATATGTGCATCTCTAGCAAGGGAGAAGATCTTGTTGAAAACACCTATTTATCTAACAACATTAACAAAAAATCATTTTTATGATGAAGACTGTAAAGATCAGTGGCTGCCCTCTGAGTGCCTGAGAGGAATTATTTGTACCTCTGCCTTTTATTATTGATGGGCACTTCATTGAGGGGCTGTTGCTGTCCCCGCTGTGGCACCACCAGCCTCACTGGCAGGTAGAAAATTCAGCACTTCCATAAACAGTGGGTTTTGTTCGTTTTAAGAAGATTATGGCATGAAAGATGGAGGAGGAGATCAGAACTGGCAGGAAGCTGTGATTTGAATAGGACCTTCAATTTGACACATGTTATGTCCTTAAGAGGGGAGTTGGTGCCTGGCTTTGTTGACAGGTGTGGCGACAGCTTTCAGGGATGACAGGCACTTCACTGAATCACTAAATTGATTTGATAATCAGTAAGTGAATTTGCTAAGAGCAGGTACTACGTGCCTTCTTTGGGGCTTGGTTAACTTAGTGACAGCTTGTTTTAAATGTACTAGAAGGCCATAGTTTATTTTTCTTTTCGTTTCTGGGAAAAACCCCACATAGAGCCAAATGAAAGAAGCCTTTTCTCCACTTTGGCTGTAAAACCAACCTGAAGATGACCAGACCTTGCTCTTACAAAGAAGCTGCTGTCCCAGATTAAGCTATCTCCATTTTCTCCACATAGTAGTGACCATCATCAGCCACAAGTGTTTGTCCTCTTGACAGCATTTCACCTCCATTGCCTTCCCTAGACAGAGGGCATCAGCTTTGCAGCAGCCTTTGACTCACTCAGAGCCTTGGTAACAGCCTTGCTCCCATTTCCAGCTGCTCATTCCCAGCTAGCCTGGTAACCCATGTACTTTTTCTCCTTTGGAGCACAAAGGGAGGTTATTTCTTTCCTTGGTGGCACGGTGGCCTTGCCCCACACCAAGAAGGGCAGGCAGGTGTCATGCCCTGGGGTGCAGACAGCAGTGGCTGGAGGGGATCTCCCTCAGGTGTAACCTTTGGGCTGTTTGTGAGCTCATGGCTGGATTTGCAGTTGCCTCCACATTAGTTCTGCTATTTATTGTGGAAGCTTGACACAGGACAGTTTGTCAAATTAAAATGCTCTGCCTCCAGCATCAGGCATATGGATTAGAGTTTGTGTTGGTTTGTACTGGAACTATTCAGAAGGGGAGTTTTGCTTCAGGCATTTTCAAAAGGTGATAGAATTTCTGAAAGTTCAATATAGATTTATTTTATGATTCCCCAACAAGGTCTGTATAGTTTGCTTGGGTTCAGATAAAAAACATTTGTGGTCTAGGTAACTATTACAAATCAGAGAATTTTTTTTCTTATATGCATTCATAGTTGTCCTCTCTTCTTAAGAAAAAAATTGAATTTGTGTTCTTCCTACCATGATGCTCAAACGATTTCCTCTTCAACAAAGAGTATGTAACAAAGGTTAAAAATTATTTTTGCAATCCAAGCATTTAAGTATACATTACTATCTGTTTTAAGGATGGATAATCAATGTAAAAAAATGATACTTCCGTGTATTCCTAATAGGTCACTGTGTAAATATCCATAATGGAATCGATCCCCTAGGTTATGGAAAGCATTAGTACAGAAGGGGTTTCACAATTAATGTATCAGACATTTGTCTTTCCTACTTACATGCAAAATGATTATTTATTGATTATTTTCAATCCAGGTTAATGATGAAGAGGTTTCAGTATCTCAATTTAAAGTACTTAAAGTGTGCTTCAACAGAAATATCATATCCCTTTCAAGAAGTTGTGGCTAATATCTGATAAGTGATTTTCCTCTGCATTCTCTCTCATTTATATATACATACATATATATAATTCATAAAATAAGGATGTTTGCACACCTAGAAAGTGTCAGTGCCGTGTGAATGAATGAATGGTCATGCAGAATGATTGTATTTTCCCTGTTACCTGAAAAGCATGTGTAAAACCAAACTGTATGCTGAAAGTCTTGCATAAAGCTCTTTGGCAATAATAATGAGCAGAGGGAAGTATATTAAAACATGTATTAAGTGACTTAGGATCCTGTGTCCCTTTTGGAAAGCTACCTGACCACGTGCCTCTGGATAGTTTCAGGTCAATACATGGTGGCTTCCTCAGTTCCCAAAAGTCAAGCCCACAAGCATCAAGGTAATTGTTAGTCCAGGAAGAGCTTGATCTCTGCTCCTGGCCCCATTGGTATGTGTCTGTGTAAATACCCTCCTGTCTTGTAGAAAGAGGTCTCTAAAAAGAGAAAGATGCCTGCCAGGCAGCCTGTCCCACCAGTCAGAGGTGACAAAGGACTGGCCAGTTGAGGCAAGGACAATCTGTTTTTTTCTATTACAAACAGCAGACATTTTCTTCCTCTGATTCACAATTCCAAAGAAACCAAGATCCAGGAGGTTGGTCCATTTCAGTTCCAAAGGGCATTGAGCTGATGTGTTTGCCTCCCCTTGTCCATGCCCACAGGGAGGAGGTGTGGGCTCGGTGGCAGCTTGGGGAGGTGGTGCCCTCACTGCAGAGCCTGGCTGTGGTGGGAATTCCCTGCTCTGCTGGCAGAGCTGGCGTTTGCTGCTTTAAGTGCTGTGTGTGAGCTCTGAGCCTATAGGGCTGACATCTGCTTTGCTGTGAAACTTTGCACTGGAAGCTGACATCAGCCCTCTGTGCTGCTTTAAATTCATATTCTCTTTGGAAAACAAAATCTAGTATTTCAGTGAAGGTTTGATTTTTTTTTTTTTTTTTTTTTTTTTTTTTTTTTTTTTTTGTGAGTCTCCTAGTCAGTTTCCTGATGAAGTGTCAACCCTTTTTCAATGAGTTTAAGCTTACTGACAGTAGACTGACTTTTCTTAATTATCTTTTCCAGACCCCTTTAAATTAGTCCACCAGGGGTCTGTGAACCTCATATTGAAAATGACAGCTTTAATATTTCCTTACTAAATACATACAAAGAGTTGTCCAGGGATGCTGACTCACATAAGATTGTTAATCCCCCCTGGAAAACAAAAGAATCTGATTTTAAGTGGCAATATATCTGAGGAACTGGGGCATAGTATGGAGGAAGAGGAGAGTGGCCATCAGATATGACCATGGCTTTGTCCATGCTGGGAAGAGGAGAGTGTGGGAGGGGAAAAAACATTTGAAGCCATTGAACTCATGCATAAATGTATAGCTTTCAAATAGCTAATTTTTTATGTCATAAAAGAAAACTGGCTAGGGCTGGTTCCTTTTTTATAGCCTTGTCATAAACTCTGAAAAATGAGGTTTATAATATATGGTCTGAAACCACCTTAACTATTGCAATACAAACAGCATCACTGTACTGCAGTTTATTTCTAAAATGCCTCCGGTGAAAATATTGCAGTGCTATAATTAACTAATACCAAGATCCTGTTTGTGTCGCTTTCTCTGCTTTCCCCAGAATTATGCAGTTAGTATAAATCCTCAAGGCTTGGAAAACGGCTTCAGAATTATCTTACATCACCATGTCAGTTAAGACAATCACTAATAGTGTTTCTGTGGCTCACAGAGTCTGTCCCATCACTGCTTGGATTTATAAGGAGCGAGTTACATAGTTTTTATCTATGTCTATATATTGCGTGCATGTGTCTGTGTATCCAAAAAAAAAAAATAAAAAAAGTAAAAAAGAAGTACAGAGGAGAACAGCATGCCTGCTGTCTCCTAATTACTTTATTTTTTGATATCTCAGCAACATTGATCTTTCAAAATGATCTCTTGCTGGTGGCATCAGTTTTATGTTGGAAAATATTCCTGCAATTCTGGCAATGATAAACTAATTATAGACTATACATTTTTAATGATTTAATCTCCTGTCATATTCCTAGAGAGAAGTGATCCTGATTCCAAACAAATCTCCCATGCATGACCAAACACTCATCATGAAATGTATGGTTTTCATTAAACCCCGTTGTTAATAAAGGCTTAGGATTGTTTTGTTAAAATGGGGAGAGGTTGGGGAGTAAAAGCATGCTGAAAGATTACCATAATAATGCAGCAGTAAGTGTTTTGAATCACACAGAGTTCCCAGCAACATTCCACTGACAGAGGGCTCCTGACAAGCCGTGTGTAATACTGGAACCACACGTGTCAGTGGGGTTTCTATGGGTGGTGCTTGGAAAGATTCATTCATGTTCCTTGGTCTGTGCCAGGAATCCAGGTTTGTGGCACTCACCCCATCTATGTTAGTGTCTAGGTTTAGGAGTGATGATTAGTCAAGCAGAAGGTTCAAAAAAACAACTTTAAGAGATGCCCCTTTTTAGGTTGGTGAGGTCTCTGCTTTGTGAACTGCTGTTACACAAGTGCACTTTATACCTGTGTGCCACTTCAGCTCAGTGCTGTGTGCCTTGGTGGGGATCTGCTTTTCAACTTTGCATAAAGACCAAAGCAATGCACCTTGGCCTCTGACTGGGGTCAAGGGTGGTGCTGCAATGGGGGAACATAAAGCTATTATCTCTTTTGCACCTGCTGGAGGGACTGGATCTGTAATGCCCTTCAGCAACAGCTCCTGTAATTGGGCATCAGATCCAGAAGTGAAAGAGGGTCGTGGTTCTCCTGAGAGCACAGATGTAAGAGGTGTTGGAAAGAAGACAGAGAAAAACAATTGTTAGAAATTTCTTTTACCTATGGGAAAAATGTCAAGTAATTTCAGTGAGTTGTAAACATCCCTGCCATTTTTGCTTGCTTTCAGGTGCTTTTACCCCTTTCCCAGAGAGCTGTTTTGTTGATTTTAATGACTCCAATCTTCAGGAAGTCTGAAGATAAGAACAGCATTTAGAGAAGGCATTTAAAGCAAATTTTGGTATACCTGCACTGACTTTGTGCATGCTGGTGTACTGGTAACAATCTGAGTCAGATGCACAGTGTTCATACAGCTGATAAAAAACAGGGCCTAGAATTACTCAACCTAGAGCATGGGGAGGGTGAACTAAGGTTCCTGTGAACTTTTTGTGGTTTTCCTGGCACAGTGACGATGAAACTATTATTATGAACTAGAACTCCAATTTTATTAATGTTCTGAAGTATGGAAGGAAGCAACAAATCTGATTTAAGAGAAGACATTTGTCTTGGCAGTGTGATTTACTCCAGGGTTGTAAATTTGACATGATGGAGACTAAAATGTACTGAAACTTAAATTTCTCCCATATCTCACTCAAAGTCAAATGATTTAAATAGCAGAATATGAGAAATGACATGTATCCTTGGATGCAAATATATTTTTGGTGCTGAAGATTTTAATTTCACATCTGAGGAAATTTATCAATTTGAGGATGAAACTTACAGGAAAACAAAGGTCAGAATTTCCAGACATGCTGTGGGGATGCTATGACACATCATTGTCTCCTGCAGTGAAGATTTCCTGCCTGGTAACCTCCTGTAATGGGTCCAGCAATGATAAAACAGGTATTATGGAAGCCGAAATCTGCTTTGCTGACACAGATCCTGCTAATGCTCCTGTCCTGCCATGCTCACCACATTCCTCTCTGGCACTGTGCCTGCCCTGTCTCCTGTCCCCTGTCCTGTCCAGGACAAAATACTACAACATTTTAAAGTACAAGGTGTTAACAAACCCAAACATAGCTGAGTGGGGGACTGAGTGCTGGCAGGCAAAAGCCCCCCAGCACAATGCAGCTTTGAGCATCCTGCCTGCTCTCCATTTGGGGGGAATTCAATGCTGGGATTTTGTCCTCTTAGGACCAGCTTGGTTGGATGTATCAGTCTTAGTTCCTGCTTTGGACCCTTCGCTGTGGTTTTCCACTTTGTTCAGTAATGGTTTACACTGTCCTGAGGGTCACCAAACCCTTGGGATCATTTGGCCTCTGAAGGGACCCTGTCCTTCTGCTCAAATAATGAAGGTAATTAATGGTGTCACTCCACTCCTCGCTTTCATACATGTCAGAGGTGCTTGAAGTTTATTTTCAGGCTCTGACCTTTTGGTAATCAGGAGAGGGATGCTTATTCCTCGATGAACATAAACTTAGCCCAATGGCTATATGATCAATCTGGCAGAGCTCTAATTCTCCTATTCATTTCCTGGGTAATGTCTTTTAAAAATCCCCATATTCTAGAAGTAAAAACCAGAGCTTAATATTTTTTTTTACTATTTTTTAAGATAAACCCGGTAACTTTTATGGCCTTGCTCTGTGATTCCATGAAATGGGATTAATTTCTTAGCAGCAGTGGACCTGCTCTGTCAGTTCAATAAAAGTAATGTGGACAATTTCAGTCTATTACTTTTAAATTAACTCAGCCCATATGACTCTTCCTAATACACTGCCACCTTGTGAAAAACAGGGTTGCGTTTTATTGATTCATGTGATAGATGAGAATATTAAGTGTTCCCTGGCAAACAGCACCCCAAACAACACGAGGCTCTTAGGCATGCCAGGACTGGGGAACTAATTATGCTGAGACAGAAGAGGTTATTTTACTCATATGCTGTAAAATGGAAAAAATATTAAAGTAACTTTATAGCTGAAAAAAAACAACCCAGCACTTCTCCTTCTTTCTCCCCACCCCCCCAGCCTGGCTGTTATGTTTTTTTTTCTTGCCATATTTTCAGTCAGTTTCTGAAAATGCAGAATTGAAGAAGGTCATTTGGGAGGGAATAAGAAAGAAACCAAAGCAGGGAAAAGCTCAGACTAGTGAAGGTACAAGGAAATGAAAAGAGGCCCTTGTAACATGGCACACCTGATAATGGCAGTGTGTGTAGTAGCCTTGTTTCAGCAAAGTCAGAGAGATGAACAGGTATGCCCCTTCAGAGATCCAGACTTTTCAAAAAGATTGCTTGTTAAATTTTTACTTGGTGAAAAATGAAGTCTGAAAAAGCTGGTGTGATGATCCTTTGAGGACATTCTAGAATAATTGTAATAATGCATTAAAATGTCACATGGGAAAATGATTAATTGGAATTGCCTTCATTTTTCTCCTCCATTTGCTTGCATTCCTGTCCTTAGTTCCTCATATAAAAAATAAAAATAGTAACATCCAGTGCTAGTGCTGTATATGAAGTCTTTTATTACTGCACAATTACATATGTGAAGCCTTGCTACTGACATTCGTGGAGTTACATGCATACTACTCCAATTGCTTTATTAATGTTTTGGCTTTCAGCATTAAAGCTAAAACACCAAAAACCACTGTAAAATTCTGATCATGGCAATGACATTTATCATTCTGTAACAAAAAAACGTGGTGGGTTGTTTGCTGGCTGTGTTGGTTTGTTCTTTCCAGAGCACAGAACCCAATTTTCAGTTATTTTCCTTTCTTGTTCTCATTTCACAAGGACTAACCCAAGGCAGCACACTGTGCAAAGCAAAGATCAGTGGTAGAGGTGACTTTTGTTCTTGAGGCTCTAAAACACCAGCAAAGTAAGAGTAAAAGACAAATGTAACAGAAACAGGAGAAACTGGGAGCAGAAAGTTTATTTTCATGAACTCTTGGCTGTGCCTGGTGGCTCACTCCTCCAAATGATGAGCTTTAAAGTAGGCTGCTGGGCCAGCATCTGAAACTTGACCTTGTGTGGGTGCATTTTCCTACATTAAAACAATGTGGTATTCAGGATGGGGAAACTCATCCAGCATTCTTTTTGAAAGTATTTTTTTTGTTTCGTCAAAGGAGCTCAAGTAGTGGAAAAAAACAGCATTACAAATAAGTAAAATAAGTAATCTGATTGTTGCTTCAGGTATATTTCTGCTCATTTTAGTTTGTTGTCATTCAGTTTGATTCACTGAACTGATTCAATTTTAATGGTTCACTTATGTATGCAACTACCTGGAAAAAAAAGATAAAATAAATGCCCCTAAAGCAAGTCTTACTGAGAATTCTGGTCAAAAAAGGATCATAAATAAACAGAAGTAAGAGCAAAATCTAAAACAATATGGCACACATCAAGTAAAAGAAAAGTACAATATGTGAAGTGCAGAAAATAAGCATGAGCTACAAAATAGAAGTTAAAAAATAGTACCTAAGGTAAAAAATCAAATTCAATATGTTTTACAATTACACAGGAGAATGAGTTTCTTCAACCTTTAGATTCTTTCTTTATTCAGTTAATTTAAAGACAACAAGGCTGGAAGGGTATCTCTTCCAAGGCACCAGCAGTTTCTTAGAGCCCTTGCTGAACGCTGGAAAATTTAGCAAGGAGGAAAATTGCATATACTAAGAATATAACATGATGAATATGTTGTGTCACATACATACCATCTGTGAGTTATTCTGATAGACAGAACAGCTTGTCTGCCAAACCCTAAAGCACGGCTTTGATTATTGCATACATTGTAAAATAATAGTCTTGGGGACTTTGGGTGAATGAAAGTGTGACCTTGAGCTTGTACTTTAAAGGTCAAGCCATCGAGGTCTGTAAGGGTAACTCTCTACTGCTGTAATTAGGTCTTTTGGTAATGGGTGCTGTAGAACAGAAGTTTTCACAAATGAGGCTGCCAGCAGTTACCAAGGAGAGGAGAAAAACACCAGGATATAACTCCTAGAGAACAGGGATGGTGGGGTGTTTTTTCCTGCAGTGTAAAATATGTCTTGTATCCAGCTCTTGATGCTGGGGGAGAGTAATGCAAAGGGGAGTTTTGAACATTCAGGGGTTGGCCACTCAAGGAGACATGGTCTGTGCATAGTACTTTGTTAATTACCTGCACAGCTCTGTAAATCATCTCCTTATGTGGTGGTCACAGTGATCCCCACTTCTTGGCCCCATTGCAGGCACTTGCACGGTTGTAGAATGATCAACAACTCACAGATTTGGTCCTTGCTATTCTGTTTTTACTACTGTTGAAAGTTAATTTCATATGCTATCATTTACTTAAAGTTGTTAAATGCTAGCCTGAGTTTTAAAAAACCCTCATTTTTGTGCAATAACATGATTCAGCTGTGATGGCTGCTGCAGTAAATGTCTTATAAAAGAGGTCCCTTCCTGAGCTATAGTGCCCATAAATATTAGCTTTATTTTTATAAGTAGTTGCTTTTTCAGCAGCAAAGTAGCTGTAACCGTAAAAATGCTTAATAAGAAATGCTTTCTCACTCACTGTTTATATGCTCAAACATTTAAAAGAACCATTTTGTATTTCCTGAATAGCCCTCGATATTAAATGTAAGTTCTAAGCAATTGTTTTTCTGTGGTTTGGGGTTTTTCTTCAAAATTACTCTGAGCATAAGGCTTCCTATTTTTTCCCCTTTTTTCTTATATTTTGAAACTGTTGAGCTGCTTTGAGTGTTCAAGATCTAGATTTTGAGAATGAAGAAACTTAAAGGAGGCTTCATGCACATCCCCTCTGGGCAAGCTGTTCTAACACAGATGTCGCCAAGTGGAATCGAGGCAGTTTCAAAACATTTACTCTCTGTTCCTAATTGGTACCTGTTCTGAGTTACCCTGACTCTCTGTGGTGGTTTGAAAATCACATTTCCCCCTGTCTTTCCCCCTTTCCCATGTTGGATGAAAATAATAGAGAAAACCAGTTAAAATCAAGCTGCTAATTACATGGAGTGACATATGAAAGGTTCAGGTGGTTTAGGTGCTTTTCTCCAGCAAGAGGAAGCAACAAAAATCCTGGCATGTCAGATGCCTGTTTCCTTCCTTAGTTGTTCCATGGGTAGAAAATCTCAGCACCTCTCTGATGCTCTTTGGTAGGTATAAAAAGCTGCAAGCATTGCTCGTGCCTCTCTGGAAGCAGAGCAGAATCCTGTTAAATGATTTGTGACTCATCCAGTAGCACTTCTCCGTATTTAAGAGCTACCCAAGGCAGAAGAAACCTTTTAAGCGTAGCAAACTTCAGAGTGAGTAGAGGCAGCCTTAGTAGGCTCTGTCATTTGAGTCCAGTCCCAGGGTGTCTTGTGCTTTGCTGGGAAAAAAGGAAATGCTCTGACTGAATCCTCTGAAAAATTATATCCAGCCCTGTTCTGTTAGGCCTTCTGTAAGCTTTTGCAGAGAGAGAAGGAAATTACTCCTAAAAGTTTCATTCTGTGTGTTGGAATTGTTTACTTTGGAGTTTGCATTGGAAGGGAATAAAAATGGTCAACAGCTAGGAACTTATCACTTGATAACCAGAAGGCATAGTGAAACTGCAAAACTCATTTCCATTGTCTGTTTGATTTGATCCTATAAAAATCGTGACAATGAGCATAAGCAAGCATAATATATTCTTTCATTATGCTTCTATATTTATTTTGTGTAATAGGCAGAAAAATAAGTAAGTCACTAGCAGTTGCCCTTTTTAAGAATATTATTGTTGATAGAAACATTTTGAACAACATTTTGAATCAACATTATTGTTGATTGAAACCTTTTAAAAGCTATGTTTAGAGAGTACATTTTCACTTCAGAGGCTTTTGTTTTATGTATTCATGTTTTAAATAGACATTATTTTCATCAAAGCTTGTTACATTTTCTGATTAATACCATTAAAAAAACTTTACTTTTCTGAGTTTTCTTCAGGCACCCAGGGAAAGTTGGTAGCTGTGCTGAACAAGAGATGTGATCAGAAAAGAATAATTTGTGATGTTCTATTAGGCTTCATTTGCACAACACCCAAAAGACCAGCACATAAAAGTTGCTTACATTTTCCATGGTGAATTTTACAGGATCACATCAAATAGCATAAATGTAGATTTTGTGGTTTCACGGATTCCATATTCTCCCCCCCGATTTTTGTGCAGGGTACAGTAATTGCCACGAGTTCTGCAGAGAATTTGTGATCAGCTGTATTTTCTGTTGTAACAAGGGAGTGCATTTGCCAGCAGTAAGTGTTGGTAGCAAGTCCTTAGGGGAAAAGTTGTTCCTGAGCAGGAGACCAACTCTTAAAATAAATAAGCAGAAAAAATAAGTGCACAAAAGGAACATTAGGGTCATATAACATAAACCAGTATGAAATATGCTACAGCTGTATCTCCAAATATCTTTTAGGTGCTGCCTTGGCCACAGTGTGGTATAAATGAAAATAGTGGAGAAGGTTTTACATATTCCCATTGCTTCATCCTGGGAACTGTGAATTTCCACAGATCCGGTTCAAGTTAGATCCGGTTACAGCGGACACCAGTTCTGTGGAAGACCATGTGTTAGCAGAAAATGTTCTAGTCCAGAATCAAAAATCTTTCTGAAACTATGTCTTAAAATATGCACTCGGCTCCGGAATAGCAGATGCTCTACACTCCAGATGCAGTGTATGGGAAGAAGTCTACATTTTTTTGGTTGCTGCTAAAATAATGTGTATTGCATTTCACATTGGAGACACTTTGCAGTTCAGGAAAAAGTTCCCCAGATGGAAGGATGTGAATTATTTATGCAATGTTTATCTCAGGGTTTACTTCCCATCACAACCAATTAAGGCTATTTCATTTCATTAAAACTAACGTTTTCACATTGGGGAAATCATTTATCTAAGGAAAGCTTATATATAGTATCCACTACTTAAAAGCTTGAAAGCTTCCATCAATCATACAGTCTCAAATTCACTTAAAAATGTACAAGATGGGAAAGTAAAGATATTTTCCTATGTTAGGCCCTGCCAAATTGAATTATAATTAATTGAAATTTAAGAAATTAAGATACTATATTCATGTTTGTCTTCCTACTGAGTAGGAAACAATGGCATTCAGCAGCTCCCTATCACTTCAGTGTTGCAGTCACTGGACAGGCCTCAGTCCATTTTAATCTGTATACCTACAGCAGAGGAGCAGACTTTTCTCCCACACAATTGTCTTAAGACTTTTCTTGAATAAGCAAAGATTGAGATCAAACCTTGCAGAAACAGAATATATTATGAAATAAAATGGTCTGCTTGCTCCATAACTCTGCATTTAAAGTGGTTGTATTTGTGTGGCAGTGAAGAATTTGCTGTAATTCTTGTCTTCGTTCCTGTCCTGCTGCCAGAGTCCATGTGAGACTTGGGCAAAGTGCACCAATAGATAGCTGTGATAGCCAAGGCATTAAACTGAAAGGTCAGCTTATTATTAATTTTAGAACTGTTTTCCAGTTGAGGTACAGCCAGGTGTCACCAGGGTTTCTGCAGATCAGATTAGAAGGGCTTGTGTATAGACCTGCTCCAAATGAATAGCATCAGTCTTGGGGAAGGGGGAAAGAGAGCCCATTACTGCCACTTGACAACTTCATTTCAGTCCTTGCCCCCAATAATTATAACTCCTAAGAAAGCCAAATTGTGGAATCTAAGGTCTGGTCAAACAAATCACTGCTCTTTTAAAAGCCTAGGCAGACAAGGAGGCCAATCTGTGAAATATGCTAGGAAAATACATACAAGGCTAACCAAAATATCAGGTATAGATCTTTATCTGGGTGTGTGATGAGTTTAAAATTACAGAAAATATCGTGGCTAACTTTCCTGGTAGCTCTTTGTGAGGTCTGGATCAACAGTATCAGAGTAAGAATGTTAAAATATTGATTCTTTCCTTGTGGCAGGTGGGATTCCTGTGTAATCTCCCTCCTCTGTGGGGACAGGCATTAACAAAGGTCTTTGGAAGTCATTCAAGACTAGTTTGTGAGCAGCTAAAATTTCTTAGAGTTTTGTAAAGCAGACTGTAGTACTCTGACAATCAGTGCAATTTTATGCATTTTAGGGGAAATAAACTTTGGTTTTCACAGACTCCTGATGAAAACAAATCTATTGCTTCCCTAAGCTTGTGGGTATGCGTGTGTGTTCATTTCTGTGGAAGCCCTGATTCTTTTAAAAACATGTGCATATAACTGTTTCTTGGTGAGATGTGACATGCATGTGATAAAGGTCATCTAACAATGAGGGAAATTCCTTTATATCATGGATTTAGTAAAATGCCTGACATTATTGCCATGGAGGCAAGATCCTCCTTATTTATGCCTTGCTGTTGTTTACATGGAAGATAATAACGATTACAAACTCAGATTTGTATGTAACTGTAATTAGGTTGTGATAGGGAAGGAAGGAGGAGGAAATCTCCCCTAGGTTGGCTCCAGCAGTTTATGTTGTGCTATACATTAGATCTTTATACCACCTTCCCCCAGAAATGTTTGTGTGCCTAGATAGGCCAGAGACAATCCAAGGAACTCTTGCCTCTTTGTTAAGGTTCTTTGAGCTCAAAATACTGTGCAGAAGTCCTGTGGTTTGCTGGCTTCTGTGATTGTAGCATCTTTTGAACCAGGCTTCATGTTTGTCAGGTTGGATCTTGTACAAACACCAAGCAAGGAGGCTGCTCCAGGTCTGAGCAGTGTACACATGGGTGGCTTCAAAGTGAGCCTCCTGCAGTGAGCCCTCCCTCTCACTGACCTTTGATTTTATTCTCAGCATCCCACTTCTGAGATCTTTCCCTGTCTAGTACAGGACTGTTTTAACTTGTTTTGTCCGTGTGTGTGGGTAAAAAAGAAGTATCTACCTGATACAATTAAGAGCGTGTACCTAAACTTATTGGTTGGGCTGTGTTGCTCTGCTTGTAACTCATGTGGCACTTGTCAGGTTGCACTGTTCAAATGCTTTACATTCTGAAAAAGTAACTTAATAGAGACACAATTCAGTATATGTGTCCATGAATACGCCTGAATTTGTCTAGAAGGTTAAATTTGGTATCACATACTTATAGATAGCCTGATTTTTTTCGTCTGGACACCGTTAATGTTACCGGGTTTTGAACATCTATAATTGGGAGCATGGCTTCCTGAGGAATGATGTGTAGAAACAGAAATACTGGATCTGAAACTTCTCAGGGGGTCCTGAATTCAGAATAATAAAGTCACTATATTTATTAAGGGCATGGACTTCCTTCCTATCCTCTCTCACTGAACCATCACTAACTGAATCCTAAGATAGCATCAAAGGAAGCTTCATCTGTATAAACTCAGAGCAGAATACACCAGAGCTCTGTCCCAGCAGGTCTTAATGCCTCTTTCATGTAAGATTCTGAAAATTATCTCATTTATTAAATCTCAGTTAGTTTTGGGAAGTTGCTGCTTCTGTTTCTCTTTATGACTTACTGACCCACAGAAACTGAAGCAAGGTGTAATATGGCTGTTCAGAGGCAGACCTCTCACAGGTCAAGGTGATGGCCACTATCATGTCCAGGACATGATTCCATCATGTGGTGACCATGTGTTCTGGAGTGACCACATCCCTCTGATTCTCTCCCTGTAGTGGCCACAGAAGTGTTTGTGATTGGACCTCACTCGTGCTCATATCCTGGTTTTTTCCAAGTTTTCAGACCTTCCTTCTTTTTCAAAAAAAGGGTTTAGCAGAAAAGCCACATGTCTTTATTTAGTATTCAGCTGTGCTTCAATTGTCAGTGAGATACTAATGGAAATTTATCAGATACTGAATCCAAAGAGACGTATTATATATGTATATATATGTGTGTGTGTATGTATACGTGTTAAAATGCTGTGGGTTATTGCACACCTAAAGATATTTTGCTGTCCTTACTTTTGGAGGGGTTTTTTTTATGTATAGCCCCCAGTCATGGCTTAAAATTTGCCACTTCCATATTAGTCTTTCTCTCTTTTTAATGGTAATGTTTTCTAATGAGGAGGAAGCTACAATGGAAATTTTTGGCCAGCAAGTTATCAAATCTTTCATCTTGTTTTCAGTCATCATTCAAAGTGGATTTAAGTAAAGGAGCATTTCATAACACACTGATAAATGATGATGAAACTACTTGATAGTTGGTGGCTACAAATTGGCTTTATTGCAGTAATTCTAACTTTGGCTTTCTGTGTTTAAGGAGGTGGCCTCTATTGTTGATAGCTGCTTTTGAAATTAAATCAAGATGTTGTGCACTAGCATAAAGGTAAACACAGTCTGACATGGTTTGCTTTGGGGAGCTCATCATCTCTAAAGGCTTTGGAACCCCCCTGAGACAGGAAAGCATGTCAGGGTGAGGAGACAAGTATTGTTATGCATTTTTCTTCCATGTTTTTAGTCTTGATAATGAAAAGACAGCCTTTTCTATGGAGCAGCATGCTGAATCGCCCTATTCATACACCTCTGGTGACCAGAGGATGCAAATTTCTTTCCTCAGTCTCTTTTATTAGTGGTAAGTAATATGCAAGTGGGAGGAATTTTAGGAAAAGCATCCTAAGGAAGCATGAATAAAGGCCAATGCTTTGTATGAGCAAGAGGCCTGCATTTTCCTGATATTCTAGAGCTTTGTGTGTTATATAAAAGCAGGTTCATCTGAAAACTCTCTCTGTAGTCAATGCCTTGATTCACTGAAGTTTGGACTGAATACTCTTTCTGTTCTCTCTATTTTTTTGCTCAGCAATTCTTCCCTACAGAGGGGATGTTCTAGGGGCACAGAACCATTGTTCTTGCCAGCTAATCTGTAAGGATTTTAGCATTCTCAGGAGTTCCCACTCAGCTATCCCATCCAGTTATTCTTCCTGTGATATGTTTTGCTAAGGCAGCTTTCCTTGTGAGTCTTGAGTGCTAATTTTGCTCATAAGGAGTCTTTGCTGATGTCTAGAACAAATTTGCATATCCTGCTTTATTAGAGCAAGCAGGAGGGGCTACCTCCTAATTTTCTAAGGAATTCTCTTTGAAGTCCAACTAACAGGTGAGGATAAATGTCCTATTCCTCATCCACATGAAGACTGAGATGAAGTGTCAGATATTTATCACCATCGTTGTTATGTTTCTGAGAGATTTAATAGTGCCCAGAATAATAGCTACATGTTATTTAAACTGAGGCATTATTTAGCAATTGGTGCTGTCTCAAGAGGATAATTACAGAAGTATCTATTTGAAAATTCATCTACTGCTAGTTGTATAAATGTCTACAGTGCCTGAAGTATTTAAATACTGAGAGGCTTTATGATTAAAGTTACCATATTACAATATTTAACAGAGTGGGGGATTTCTATTAATATTATGTATGCTGGTATTCTCTCCATGACTCAAGGGATTCTGCACCTACTGATAGCATTCCCACTGAGCAAGAGAAGGTGTGACATTGTGTGACCTATAACATCCCCAGGTGCAGAAATGAGCGCTCTCAAGTCAAAAAAGCCCCATGTTATCTATGTGCTGCATTGCTGAGGTTTGAGGGGACATTATAGCCACTGGAGTGTCTGCTGCCCATGCTGGGCATGATGATAAAGTGCTTTGTGAAGGAGGACAGGGAGTGTCTTCCATATTTGATCCATTCTTGTGAAACTAATTGGGTCTCTCTTTAACTTTGCTACTTAACTGCAAAGGCACTTGAATGTGTGTCTTTGAGTCTTCGAGAACCCAAGTGAGCAGTTCTGTTTTGATCAAACTGGACAATGCACTCTAAAATTATTATAAAGGTCTGACATCATATGCAGACACACATACAAAGCAGGATCATATAAATCTCATTTTCTAGTTTAACTAGGTTAGAAGACTCTGACTTTGCACATGGAGTAATGAACATTAAGTTAGTTACTGCCACTCAAGGAAGTGTTTGTGGAGTCCTTACAGTGAGCTGTCTGAATGTCTGAGCTCAGTGCTCAGCAGTAGCAAAAAGGCAAAGAGGAAGATTCAAAATTATTAGGAAATTAGTGCATGGAAAAATCTTTACTCCATAGTACATATAAATTTGAGTGGTTCTGACTGCCCATCCCAAAAAATGCTAGGTATGTCCAAATAAATAGAGGGTCTTCAATTACAGGAAAAAAAGATAAATTGTTGTTGTGACATCTCAGCTTGGAAAAGGTGATTCTGGGTGCGAGATTACACAGGACTGTGAAATTTCAACAAAGTTAAATAAATGTTACTTGCTATGCTTCCCGGTATAGCTGAAGTTCTGAGTCCAGAGACAGAAGTTGCACATTCCACAGAAAGGAACACTCTTCCATCAGTATATCAAAGTGCATGGATTGTGGAACCCCTTGGGTAAGGGATTTTTAGTAGTCAGCAGGTTGTTAAGAGGCATGCTAGTCAAGGATGGTCCTTGTGCAGCTTCCAGGTCAGAAAGGACTCTGAGGCATGCTGGAAGCTGCAGGGGTATAGCAAAGGGAACAGTTGCTCTTTGTCCATGTCTTGATTTACTTTCCATTAGTGCCTGGTGCCTGAGACAGGATACAGAGCCTGATGCACCTGTAGCCATAATCAAGTGTTTTATGGGGGTCTACACAAGATTTGGATGGAGCACTGTTAAGAAACTCAACAGAAAGAGGGCAGCTTGAAATGATCTAAAACCCATCAAAATACCCTCCGAGCTGCATGCTTAAATGAGAAGGGAATGGAGCTGGAAATAAGCAGACCAGGCTGGTGTTTTGTAAAAGATTGGTGCAGATAATTGATAGATACACTGGTGACACCCATAGCCCTTGGCTGGCAGGCTGTGTGATGGGAGATCTTGTGAGTGAAAGGGCCAGATGATAATTGGTGAATAGAAGATCAACTGAAATCCTTGAGTTTTACAATCTCCTGGCATGTCAGGACCCTGTAATGCCAACCCAGCAACCACTGGGTGTTCAACAAAGCCAGTCATGATCCTGAGTGTGTTTTGAACTGCTCAAAGTAGCAGGGCTACCAGAAGCTACCAGAGCTGCCACAAGTTTCAGCAAAGTCCTAACAGCCCTTCAGTGTGAGAGATAAGGATGCTGTCATTTCCTTCTTTGTCCTTTGCTTTCCCCCATCCCTGTTGTTCTCCTTTCTATCTCTTTCCTCCGTCTGTTCAGTACTAGCCTGGCACAGTGAGCCCAGACACACTCCCTTTCACAGCACTGCTGTGATCCCATGCCTGGCAAGGCAGGGAAAAGCTGTGTCCTGTGCCACCTGGCAGGAGTTACCAGGTGTTGAAGTGGCTGATAACAGCCATTTTTATTGCCTGCTTTCCACAGTAATGAAGTTGCAAGTATCAGCTTCAGAAGCTGAGTTATCTGGCTGTGCACTTCTTTTCTTTTTGCTGTTACATGTTTTTTCTTCTGCAGAAATTAGGACTGGGCTCCAGAATTATATGTAGCTTATCTCACCTGATTTTCTGAGAGAGAGTGTTTTTCACCACATTTAATATCATTCATGGATTGTTTTTGTTAGAAAAACCAATTTGCTAACAGAGATGGGGATAAGGCATAGGTGACACTAGAAGACTCAGTTGTTTATATTTGAAATTCTTTTCTTCTCAACTTTTCTCCTATATCTTCAATTAGAAGTTATAAAGATGTTTAAATCATTAGTGTTGCCATGGAGCTGAGTAGCCTGGGTCTGTGCTCTCAACTCAAACCAAGTTTGACTGTTCAGCCTTAGAGACAGGGTCATGTTAGCACCTTAACCTATGACTCCTCATACTCTGTTTTATTGACATGAATGAGCCAACATGTTGGATGCTTTTTCCTCAAGAGTCACAGGCCCTGCTGCTGGAGGGCAGTCTGAGGCTCTGGGTCACTGGTGAATTCTGGTATGTGAACAAGGTAGTGCAACTCTCTCAAGATCAGGCAGGTGACATTACAGCTGTTGGATTCAGGTCACATTTGCCACCTTTTCTCTACAGCTAGAAAGGAGATGCATGCATCTGTTAAGTTAATGTGGAGATTATTGAGTAAACACAGGCTTTCTTATGTAGGGCTCTGATTACAAACCTGCAATATTTCTGTCATAAATTGACCTAGCAGACTTCTCTTAGTGAAGTGTTAGCATTAGCTGCTGACAGCCTTTGGAGTGTGTGTGTGTTTGACAGGGGATGCTGTGGAAGGAAACTAGAATGTTGGATTAAAGAATGAAGCTAGCCAAGGGGGAGGAGGAAAGCTGAGCAAAAAATGAAGTAGGACATGAACCCTCTTTCAGGGACAACAGCCCCTCACCCTTGCAGCAATCACTGCTGCTCCTGAGGCATTGACACAGGAGTCGGGAGGTGGTGCCTGGACCTGGTTTAAGAGAAGAAATACTGCAATAGGAATATGACCTTTGAAACCAGTCACGCTTAGGTTATGATCAAGGCTGTATGGTTAGATCACATTTGCACCATTTCTTATTATTGTATATTATTAACTTTAAAATTCTCTTTAAGATACATTTCTGGGTTTAGTCTCCTTTCAATATTTGGGTGCAGCATATGCTCACCTTTTTCTAAACTTTCACTATAATAACAGGAAAGTTTAAAATTTAAATTAGGGTTTTAATTTTTATTCTGTTTCTTGAGCCATCGTGCATGTGTAATTGATGGTGGTATATTTGAGAGATCTGTTGGGCAAGATCTTGCTTACCAATTCTGATGCAAATAGTTTTATCTCAGATTTGTGACTCATAATACATCTTGTTATAAAAAGGTTAAATAAAAGAAATACAAATTTTACAGAACACAGACTATAAACAGACTCTTGAATGAAACAGTCATTTCTAGGTTAATATTTGAATTTTTAACTTCAGTGCCACACTTTTAATATATTTCAGGTTCCTTGATCCAAAGCTTACTTTATATTCTGAAGGCGTGCAATTGCTGTAATCTCAAGAGAAGATAAGCATGACATCTGGTTCACACCTGTGGTTTTAGGGATAAGAGCATAGCTGCTTTATGTATTATTCAGGGCGCTGTGTTGAAACTGCAAGGAATTTGACTCTTTGAGGCCCTTTGTCCAAAGGTTTTTGTACTTGTCTAAAGTAAACATGAAATATAGAAGTCTTCTCTCAGTAGGTATTGAATAGACTATTTATTCCAACCTGCCTGCTGCCAGGAGGGAAATCAGTTATGCAGGTTAATTATCAGATTTATGATAAAGACTTTACTTGTGCAACTCCCATATTTCAAAAGTTCCACTGAGGCATTTTGTGCTGTGACAGAGCAACACCAGGAGAGGTGAACGCACCAGTGGCACACACTGGTGGGGATTTGTGTGACAGGTGGTACCTGCCCTGCCCTGGCCCTGGGCAGCCTGGGGCAGCTCTCCCTGCTGTGTGATGGGAGAGGCTGCACCAGTTTGGAGTGTTCCCAGTTCCCGTTGGTGTTTGCCCGTGCAATCCAAATATCTGGTGCTGGTGGTGAGAGGAGCATCATGAGCAAGAGTTAAATTGGATGGGCACCTCCGGAGTCAGAGACACCAAGAGTCTGGAGAGAAGGCAGCAGCTGTCACACCAAAAACCAGAACTTCTCTGGTGTCCATTACACAGGTGAATTGTGACTGTGAGAAGCTGAGGCAGAAGAGATGCTTTCAGAAATACACAGGTGTGAGCCAGACTGGAAATGTGACTCTTGGGCATGCAAATCATTTCTATGATTAAAATACTGTTGAGGGAAGGGATGAAACTGGCACAAAGCCTGGTTGAGCAGGGGCACAACTGGGCACACCTCCCACCAGAAGTGTGTTCTGAAAGCTGTACTGAGCCAAAGCCTGTGAAATATGAACTCAAATGCCAATTTGGTGGTGCTGTTGTGTTCTTTGGGACTCCAAGGAACTTCAACATCCTTTCAACATCAATGGGCCTGTAAGAAATTGGAAGTGTTAAAGCTGAGAGGTTGTTTTAGTCACATTATGTAAGGTGATGCCACAAGTAAGCAGCAGTGTCAGATGCACCAGGGGAATCTCAACATGTCATCTGCAGACAGGTAAGAGCAAAGGCGGGGCTGAGAATCAGAGCTGTGTTTCTGTTTTGTAGTCATGGAAGAATAACTTTGACATTTAGCAAAGGACCATTACAGAATGTGTTTGCAAATAGGTTTGCAGCTGTAACAGTGGACAAGTGTTAAACTTTAAAAGGCTACATAATTTCCAGCACTTTTCTCTTCTGTAAGTATTTTGCTTCTTCCTATGCTGAGGTATAGTTCTTTTTGATTTGTTAGTGTAAATCCAGAATCATGTCCTTAACACACTGGCACCATTAAGATGGTGTACTCTGCTTCTATGTGTACACTTACAAATTTCTTAACACTACACTCCAGTTGTGTGCAGACTTCACTTTTGCTTGGTAAAACAAAGGGTAAGGGTAGAGAAACCTAGAAAATGAGAGACAGAGTTCAGAGACATTACATGGAAGGTTTTCCAACACTGGGGAAATTTGTGTCGGCAGCCTATGGTGGGGAAGGATTTCAATTTAAGGTATTTTTAGGAGATCCTGAGTTTTAGAAAGGATATAGTGTACTCACTCCTTGCATATTAAACCCTTTTGAAAATCTTGAAGTAAAACACCCACATTAAGCAGCTGCATTGGAAAAATCCCTCATGTTCCAATGGGACAGCTGCAACAGAACTGGTGCTGTCCCTGCAGCACCGGCTGTCACACCTCCCTCCAGTAATCTGCAAGTAGCTACTGACAACAGTGCTGAGCACTCTGTTTGCTCTGCCTTTGGCATTATGATGAGGGTCTAGATAGAGGTGTGTTCTGCAAAATATGAGAAAACTCATTATTATTTTACCCTCCAAGAAAGCTCTTTCCTGGCCTGGTTCTGCTGTAACTGTCCATCTACTTCACAGTTCATAAATAAAAATAACTGTGTAAGTGTACAGCCTGGAGGATTTCACATCCCCTCAGAGATAGGAATGGCCTTTCGCCCAGCAAAATGCTGCTGAAAACGTGCCCCATCTGCTGCATAGCTTTGAATCCAGAGTGAAAATATAAATACCTCAAAATTTGTTCTGAGGCATTTGGAAGTTCATTAAACCTCTTGGAAGACCTTGCCTTGTTCCACTGGGGGGAAAAAAAAAAAAAAAAAAAAAAAGAAGAAGAAAACCCCATCATCAACAAGAAAAAAGACCACACACAGAGGACGTTTTGAATTCCACAGTGCAAAAAGAGGAATTTGTGCTAAGATATGTGCTTTCAGAGCAGTGCATCTTTAAAGTGAATGGGGTATGAAAATGTATTAATCACACATGCTAGTATGCTTTTGTATTAATCACACAAAGTATGCTTTTGTGGGGTTTATTCTTCAAGGGCAGCTCCTTTGTTTTTCCTGAAGAGCATTGGAGTATTTTTGAAAGGAAATCCCATTCTGGCAGCACTTCTTGGTGTTGAAGAAAGTAAATGGATTCCTGAAAGATGAGCTGAAGTATGGACAGTTTGGGTATCTTGAAGTTTAAAACTCTCCAGTAGTGCTTTTTCTTTTAGGAAGGCCATGGGAAGTAGATGAAGAAGATATCTAAAACAGCCACTTTTGGGTGGAGTTCAGAGCTATTCTGTTCACACAGTTAGTCCATCCAGCTTGTTTTTAGTTGCTGTGTCATTTGGTGCTTAGCCACTTTCTAAATTGCCTGTTTCAGTTTTTCAGCCATGACAGCAGCTAAGTATTGCCTCTAATTTTTCCATTTGTGCAATTTTAGGAAGCAATGTTTGCCTCAATGTTGTGTGTTCCTGCTATCTTACTTGGAATATGCCACCATTGGACAAAGCCTCTGTGAGTGAGACTCAGAGTTCCTCAATAAATACACAAAAAAATCTCTGGTTGAGGAAGTAAAGAAAGTAAAAGAAACCTGTTGGCTTCCCAGAGCCTGGGAAGATGCCCTTGGGTGTGTGGGTGCACTGCCCTGCAGCAGTTGTGTGCACTGAATTTCTGTGACATCTGCTCATAAAAGGGATGTGAAGCACGTGGCAGAGAATGTTTGGGTTGGAAGGAACCTTAAAGATCACCTGATACCAACTCTCTGCCATGGGCAGGGACACCTTGCACTAGATCAAATTATCCAGAGGCCTGTCCAGCCTGGCCTTGAACACCTCAGGGATGGGGCATAAACAACTTCTCCTGACATCTTCTCCTGGCAGTTATGAGCTGGTTGAAGTTGGTATCAGTATTAAGGAAGCAATAGACTCTCCCTGTGAGATACATGTGTGACTCTTCCTTATTGCAATATCAAGCAAATGAACAGCAACCTCAAAGCTTTCTTCCTCCAACAACACTCCATATGGTACTTAATTTCACATGGCTTTCAACTATGTGTCATTCTTCCCATTAATTTCAAATAATTAAAATATTTTTTCATAAAACTTCTACTTAAAGAAGGGATAGGCAATGACCACATGAGGAACTGAGGCCCAGAAATGGGCAGTGATCAATGCAAAATAGCAGAAACTCTCTAGTAGCCTTCACAGTCCAAAGGGTAATAGGTTGCCACTTCTCAAGTTACCAAAAGTCTTGATATTTAAGAAATGTTTCTACTATTACACAAAAAAATTCAGAAAACTGAACTATTTCTCTCTCCTTTGTTTTCATATGCTTCTTTTCAGGAAGGAAAGAGCTTTGCTTTTTCAAGTTTTTCTTCCAGGCATGAAGGCAAGAGCCACAGTGATTTTTAAATTGCAGTGAAGGTTCTCCTGGAATCACATCGTTCTGGTTCCTTGGACTTGAAGTGAAATACCACTTGTCAGGAATCCTCTGATGGCAGGGTACAAATGAGCAATACTGTGTGGGGCAATCTCTTAGCCTTTTTTTATTTTTACTTCCTCTTCTTGGATCTCTTCCATCCCTTGGACATGTGGTTCACATCCCTTTCACAAGCTGACTGAGCACCCTATTGCACCAGTTACCACCCACATTTCCAGAAAAAGAGCCTCCTAAATTTGTGTGTCTAACAAGATGCTGTGATGTATCTGGATACACAGGTATAATTACCACGGGATGAAGATATTTTAAACATTTTTAGGAGATGAGAGGGAAAGCTTCAAAAAATCCTCCTGCTCGTTATGCTTCAGTTCTTGCTTATGTCTTAGTATTAAAGTGTTAGTATTATAATCTGCTGTGTTTGGAAGGAGGTCAAATATGAAACCACACTTGTAACACAGAGGAAGGAGGATCAGAAACAAGAGGCATTGCACTGGGAGGTAATAACCACAGCTCTATAATTCAAGGGTCTTGTGCATTGTGAAAGAGAAGACTTACTGCTGATTTTTTTGTTGGTTTTGAATGATTTATAACATTTCACTTGTGGTGGAGAGTTGCAATCTATGTTGTCATGGAAATTCTATTGAATTTATAGTTCCATTTATCCAAAACGATTTTCCAGACTTCATTTCATGGTGAATCATATGGCTGTTACTCAGAGTACAAAGCAATTGCAAAAAAGTTTCACGTTATGGGAAGGATAAACACTGACACCGTTATTTTCATATTACAGTAATACAAATGAATGCAACATGCAGCTTTTTAGCATCCAATGGGCCTGCCCGCTGTAATGACTCACTGTGTACACACGAGATGGATTTTCGTGTTAGGGATGGGAGCAGGCCTAAGGGGTATTTATTTCTGGCACTAGAAATCCGGGAAATTTCTGGCTTGGCAAGATCCTTTTCTCTTAGCATTCAGGACTTAATGCTCAAGATGTAGAGTGATGGGGCTGTGATCCAACAATTCCTGGGGGCCCATGGTGATCCCGTGAGAGCTGGGTTTCCTCCCTGTTCTACTGAGCTGTCACTGAACTACTCACAGGTTTAAATGCTGTACAGACTTATGGGCAGAAGGTGCAACAGTTACCACCCTTCAGGTTGGAGGAGACTCTAAAATTTCTTAGTCTCAATTTATAGCATAGGTACACCTACTGTCTTGTTTGAAGACAACAAAGCAAGAATTCATGCTTACTGTTAAAGAAGATGAAAGGGAATTTTGCCATATTTCTGAGGGATACGAACGTCACAATTGAGTTCAATTCTGGTATTTCATTTGCATGATCTTGCTTCTCCTGTTGTTTCAGCTCCTTTCATTTTTTTCAGCCTAGCATTGTATTCATTATCAAGTTGCATTACATTAGGACAAAGTCCCTGTCTGACTCTTTGTTTTGCAATTTTACCCAGCACACTTTTAGGCACTGTAGAATACCAAGTTATGCCATTCAAAATACATCTCTCTACCTGCCTAACTATAGTTAAAAATTCACTGATGAATAATAGACTAGGCAGGAAAAACATGCCATTATCTGCTCCTGTTCAACTTTATCTTTTCAAAAGAATGCAATATACTCTGTGTTATTACATCAAGCTCTGGTAGGAGAACTGGAAAACATCACGATTCGCTCTTCCCCCTGCCTTTCCTAAGCAGATTTTGAATATGTTATAAATGATAAGTTTCATGGATTTTTTAAAGAGAATATAATGAGAAGTCAAACATTAGACTTTATTGCCCCAGTGTACATCTCACACTCCAGTAAACACACAGACTGCCGGACAGTTATTCTGAATTTTTAGTGCTGCAGTGAAGATTACATTATGTCTGTTGAAAATTTTTATTCCAGCCAAATGGATCACATCATCCAGTTCACTGGAAATCTATGCACATATTTAAAGCAAAAGTAAGTTACATGCGAGCTTTCAATTAAGAAAAATCATGTATGATTCATAATCTTAGCAGAGAATTTATTTTTGTGCAAAAGGTTTTAAATCCAGTTGTAAAATTGGCTGACAATAATTTATTCTTACAATGTCAGCAGCAGAGACACTAATTAAGAATTAGTATATTCAGTGCTTAACTCCATCATTTAAAGCAAACATTTCAAAATTTTTGTTTCACCACTCTGCAAATAGTTGCAATCTACCTGCTCTTCCTGGGTGTTGTGCTCTTCTGAAAATACTCTCAGTCTCTAAAGCAGTACATAATAATCCACATCGCTGCTCCCTCTGCATCTTGCCTGCCTAATTCATAAAAAAAAAAAAAAATTGCCTGGTCTATAAAACTTTTTTTTTTTAATGCTTTTTACCATGCTTTAAATTGCATGGTAGTCCTTGGGTTTCTGGAAGGAAATGAGCAGAAAGATAATTCCAATGATCCTTTCCCTTGCACCAGAATTCCTGATTCTATTGAATATTCTGTACTCCACATCTGTGACAGCACAATGAGCCTTTGTTCATTTTTTAATCTAAAGAGAAATCTGCTGTAGGAGGTTGCACAGGGTGATAGCAGCCCAATTTAAAAGTCTCAATTATTTATTTTTAAAATGCTTGGCATCTGTCTATGGAAAATGTACTTGCTGAGTTTCCAGTCTCTTAGAATTGCTTTGAACTCACTCACATCTTCTGGGATCTATCAAACGCTCATTGTGGCTTTTCTCCCGTAAGTGCTGAATGAGTTTGGCCATGACAGTCTGTGTTGGGTGTAAACTTTTTCTGTCTTTGTGGTGGGGTAATGACAGTGAAGGGATGTCATGCATGGGAATGGTGATTTCTGTCTGGATGCCTGACATGCCAAGAAAGAGAGACACAGCCTTTTATTTGTGCATGGGTGGCGAGGAGAAGCCATTCGTTGGAAGCAGGCTCAGTCCTTGCAAGCCAATGACATTTCATAATGAGGGTTTAGTAATTCAGAGGCAATTGCACTTAATAAAATCAGAACTGGTCTCTGGTGGGCAGTATTTCTCAGTAATATGCACATTTTGGACAGCCTGTCCTTACAACATCAGCATGGTGGCAGCCCAGTTTGGCATCAAAATCTAAGCACAGAGCAGGGCCTGACATTTTGGCAGGTCTGGATAACACCAGATTTCTGCAGAGGTTGGAAGAAGATGGTTAAAGAAAGGTGTTTCTGTAGGGAGTAAGTTGTCCTGAGGAGGAGGTGATTTCCTGCCCCCAGGGTGTGGTGAAGGGGTAGGAGCTTGGAGCCAAAGGTTCTCCAGGCTGGAGAATCACCTACATGTTGAATTTATGTGGTGTATTCACTTATCTAAGTGTAGTAGGCTGGCAATAGACAGACCTGCATTGGCTGGAAACTGTAATGGTTGGCCACTGGATCTTCCTGGAGAGCAGAGACTAGAAAACAGACATTTTCTCAGGGTGACTGGTGATTATCTCCTGGGATATGGCAAAGTGAGGGCTTTCTCCCTGATCCTCTGTTTTAAGGCACTTGTAACAATTTGAAGATTTTTCCCACATTGATATTTTTTCAGGCTTAAATCTCTGCTCTACAGCAAATCTCTCTCAAGTTTGAAAACAATTCTTTTATAGCGTGAAGAGTGTCAAAGCATGAAATTTTCCCATTAAAACAAAACTCTTGCCCTCTCCCTGCCTTTGTAAAGCTCTATAGCTGCAGTAGTATTAGTGGAAGCATTTTAAAATGGAGAGTTCTTCCTGCAGGGAAAGTACCTTTGTTTCACTAGGGATGGTTTGTCTCAGCTTGGCTTTACCAAAATACTGAAAATTTCAAGTTGCTTGGACACACATGGTTTTTATGATCCCTCTTTACAAGGTACATGCAAGTACAGTGCTGTGTTGCACATCTGAGATTAAGGAAGGCCATGTAAGCCTTTCCCAGCCTTGTTAGTTGTAATGGGGCTAGATGTGAAAGCCTTGTAAATCTCATCTATTGAGGCATAGAGAACAGGACACTCATGCCCTCCTGGACCTGTGCCACGAGGAAGGCTCTTTGGAGCACAGTCAGCAGGGCTGTGTGGAACAGAGCATTCTGACTGCCACAGGTAGTGCCACACTGCAAAGGGCATCTCAGGCTTTACTGCAGCATCCTCAGCCTTTAAATTTTTTAATTTTGGAAAATAGAAGCTGTTGTGGAATCACATGCAAAAATGTACAAAAATGCTGTTGTATGGGGCTGAAATCAGTCAGTGCCACCATTTAGGTTGGATGTGTGATTCTCCATTCTGTATTTCACAAATAGCATATTATAATAAGATCCAAATTTTCTTTAGCTTTAAAAGCTTCTTTGTTGCGTTCTGTGCTGCTGCTTTTTGCATCCCAGGCAGAGAAGTAGAATTCATTTATATGCAAAGTGCCCCATATATTGTATATACTAATTATATAATAAGGAGTAATAATGAAAATTTTCTAGCATGTTTGGGCCACTTAAGTATGCGGTGAAATTAATTTTACAGTTAACTGTCTTATTCCCACTTTGTACATAAAGAACCTTATCCCACCCATAGAAATATTAAATTAACTATCTACTGATAAATGCATTCAATATTATGTATATTATGAATAAAAGAACAAAAATACTTCAGATACATTTGCATTTTATTGTAAATTGGGGAAAACTGATGAGGCTGTATTATGGAAGAGAACAATATGTGATCACATAATTAGAAAATTGCCATGATGCTAATGCTTAGCGGTGTCCAGGTGTGGTTTTATGAGCAGCCTGAACTGTGAGGCTTTGAGAGTGTAACTTTACTGTCTTTCTAACGTTGTTTTTGCAGGGTATGCGTGTGTAAATTATATAACAGCAATTCCTCAGATATTGTATTCCTAAAATACTCCTTCTAGCTCTATGAGCACATAAGGAAGCTACTGTATGACAGATGACAATAATTTTTCATACAGGACAGTTCCCCTTGACGTGATGGATGCAGAGAGAGCAACCACACTCCCTGGAAAAACACCAGGGAGCAGTGGTAAAATGCTCCAATGTGTATGGTAATCAAGGCAGAGTGTGGTTCTTGATTAGGCTATGAGATTGCACTGCTACAATGAGGGATCTGAATGAAAAACTCTTTTACTAAAGCCCTTTGCACTGGTATGCAAGAGTGCATTGTAAAAATTAATTTCCCTAATATGCCATAAGCAAAATTGATCCAAAATGATTCTGGCATATGCTGAACTCACTCAGTGATGCTTTTCTTCATAAACTCCTATGAGGAATATATTGTGAAATGTTTTATGTAAGGTATAGATAATTTTAGACTATTTTGCAGAGGAGCAAAATGTAATTTGTGAATGTTTTGCCAGGTTTGGTCTGTGCTGACTAAACTGAAGTTTAAGCAATCCTACCTGAAACAAATTGTTTCTAATTTCTACATCACTGAATGGCTGTACTTTGCTCTGCATTTGTTCAATGCACGAGTTGTCAGAATCTGGAGGCACGGCAACCTTTGTGAGATATTGTCAGCATCTCTGTGTGTGCTGTGAGTATGCTGGGAATAGGAGGGCCAAAGAAGGGGAAGAAAATGTCATTCAAATTTTATAAAGCTAGTGTGAGTGCCAATTTTTTTCATTTCCTTGTGGCCTGTTTGGAGTGTGGTCTTCCTCCTGCTGAAAAAAGTACCTCTACCTCTGAACGCTCTGATCTTCATGCTGGCCTTTTCCCTATGCAGTGATGGTTTTTTTAACTGTATAATACTGGCAAAGCACCTATCCACTACAGCCAGTATATACAGTCAGAAGCCTGGGAATCAGTAAATGTGTGTAGGAATGTATCTGTGCAAGATAAAAGGTATAATGTCTCCTGGCTTATACAAAATATGGGAAAAATAATGTGTTTGTGAATATAGTGGGATGCATCATGCAGCACTATTTTGGAAAAACCCAAACAAGTGTTTGGGTCCTGCAGACAGACTTTTTGGAGGGAGCCATGGTCAGACCAGCAGTGTTTTGGGAGGCAGGGGCAGTCTCAGCTTCTCCCTCAACTATGAGCTGTGTGCCTCTCTTACCCTCACTGTAATGCTGTGAGAAGGGCAGGTGCTGGTGATGGGCAGCAGAGTGAGGGCACAGGTTCAGCAAGAGGCTGCTGGCAGAGAAAACAACAGGTCCATTCCAATTTCATAGCCAGGAACAGATTTTTTTTAATTTTTCTGGTGTTAATGAGCACAAGGGAGCATCCGTATCAGCCAGGCAGTGCTGGTTTGGGATGTGAAATCCATCTGGAAGGTTCCCTGAATGGCCACAGGAGTGACTGCTGTGAAGCCCAGTCCTTGTGCTTGGCTGTCACCCTCAGGTGTTGGGTTTTTATTTGTGTTGTGTGGGGTAGATACACAAAAAATGTTAGCAACCATGAGTTTATTCTGTGGCCATGTAAACACCTGCATGGTGTAGTGTTGAGAAGGGAGCATTGCACACTTTAAACCAGACCCTTCAGAGCAAATCCTGGCTGATGGAGATGGACTAACACTAGGGGCTTCTTTTGGAAAGGAGGGGTTGAACAAGAGAAGCAGCAGTGTGTTCAGGCAGCTGGCAGAACTGGGAGCTCAACTACTCTGGGAAGTGGAACAAGAACCATACAGGAAATTAAGAGCATGAGCACCCACTGGCCTCTGTGGGCTGCCCTCATTCATGGCATGTGTGTAGTGCAGTGGGATTGTTTACCAGCAGAGTGTGTAGAGGAAGCTGTTCTTGGTCCTCTTCTATTTGTGTAACTCCAACACTTGTTAGTTTGGGGTAATCATTGTTCTCACCTGCTCTTATTTGGGGTTTGTGTAATTATTAATATTTATTATTCATTAAAAAATTACATCAAAATGTCTGGTTTTGTCTCATACTTTTGGCAGAGTACTAACGCTTTGGAAATAAAAGTCATGAAATTTAACTGAAGACAGGGAGGAATGTGACCTTAACTGATAGACCTGAATATCAGAGGCTCATAAAAATGCATTGCTATGGAGACAGACTTTTATCTTACAAATTACTTTAGGAGTAAAGGAATAACTCTAAACATTGAAATCCTTTTCAAAATTCTCTATGGATTTTGAGATAAATATGTTTAGCACATTTAACAGAGCGGGAGATGAGCCTTCAATGTGCAAAGAAATGAAGAGATGCTGGCAGAAAGCACAAAGTTTAACATCTGAACAGACTGGCCATACTGTTTACCCTTGGATTTGGTATTAAAATGCATTGCATCAACTCTGTTCCCTGCTTACTGTCCCAGCAGGGCAGTCATGCTATTAATCAAGATGCTGGTTAAACAATATTGTTCAGCAGAATTCCTTTATCTCAGGTTCATAGCACTGGGTTTACATACAACGTGTATGCATTACATCATGTGAAAGCTGTATGAATCAACACTAATGTGATTCTGTTGTTGGTTTTAATTTTTGCAGATGCAGATTTACTTCTACAATCCTGATGACTTTGACAGTTTTGGAACAGCAGTTCTAGAAAACAGGGTGGTAGGAGCCATGGCCGTGTTTTTTCAAGTAAGTTAAAATAAAGGCTATATCCATAAACCAAAGTGTTCACCAAGTACTATTTAATTCATTGAATTGTTTCAAGCTTAATGGATGCATCTGTTTTCTTGTTCCCACCTGTCTAACTGAAAGATATTTCATATTGTCTATGTGTGATTTAAAATGTAAATAAGTATATTTAAAAACATAATGAAAAATTTTGTCTGGATTGTTCTGACTTTATAGCTACTTTACAGATGCAGATTGGAGAAGGCATTTATCATGGAACTTCCTTTGCTGCTGAAGCACATTGCTGCAGTCCCTGGAATACTAACAAACCAACACCAACTGGTTTTGTTTAGGGAAAACTTAAAATTCAAATGTAGCTTGAGAGAAAATTAATCAATACGTTTCATCAATCTTATCTGTAGCAGCTTCTTCTAAATTGTCATAGTAACAAGTTCTTGAAGAGACCAGGTTTTGGAATGAGTGAATTTATGCATCCACTTGTTTGAAATGCATCCTGAGAGATGCAGATCTGGGGGAGTTCATTTGTGATTCCACAAGCTCCAAATCTGCAGTGTGGGGCAGGGACCACAGCTGGTGCTGGGAGTGTCACCTGTGGCAGTGGCACTCAGCAGTGGCAGCTCCTTGTCACTCACATCAGACACAGCCTTACCTTCCTGACTCGAGGGTGAACTGAAGAGAGGGAGCTGGAGCTGCTCCACACCACCAGGCTGTCACAGGCAGAGGAGTAGCTAATGAAGATTTGAAATGTCTTGAGGTCTTGCTTTTCAGAGGAGAGCAAAAGAGGGAGGGAAGAGCAAGGGAAAATGCTGATCCTTTGTGAGGTTTCACACTAGTTTTTACTGAGGAAGAAAGTGATCTTGCTGTTATGTTTGTGAAGCCAGATAAAAAGGAATATGCAAGTACCCATATGTAAATACCTCCCTTTTTCTTATGATGTTAGAGTGACAAGCCTGACTCTGCTGCTCAAATTAAGTAAGGTTGTCTTTTTGCATGTCACTGATTTTGATCAAATGCTTTGATAAGGAGAAAAGGACAGATCCTTGTATTGTATAAATTGCTGTAACTCTGCTGACATCAGGATAGTGGAAGGAGGCATGTTAAATTCATCACTGTTGGATTCTGAGCACTTCTGTGGCATGTCATATTAGGGCAAAGATGCTGGAGCTGTGATAATTTACAGTGGCATGGCATGATGATGAGTCCCCAGACTTCTTAATCTCAATGTACTACAGGAATCTTTGGGGAAGTTGAATTTGGCCATACAAGATGGAAGTTTAGAAGCAGGCTGGAGGTTTAGAACCAAAGGCTGGTTTATACCACAGTGAAGCATTTTGGGTTTGGTGTGTGTGCCATGTCAGAATGAGTGTGGGTTTCTGCCATGGTGTGCACCATCTGTCTGGAATTTAACTGCTAAAGTACCCAGATGTTCTTCACATCAGCCATGTGAAGCACTGCCCCATGTCACATCATTTCCTAGTCTGTATGTGACATGTATTCCCTAAATTCTTTTTTTACATGATCTTAAAATTGTGGTGGGACTGTGTTTGGTATTCCCCACCTGCAAAGCCAAGCTGCACTTACTGTAAGTCTCTTTGCATTATTCCAAGGGAGTCGTTAAAATAACTTAAAATAGAGTGTTATGCTGTTACAATACCCATCTTTGACTGTCAGAGACCCCAGGCTTTTCAAGACCTGGTGAATGTTGTAGTCCCCTCAGAGAAGCAGAAATCTACACTTTGCATCATTTCCAGCCTTGCTGGCCAAAGGACATGAGGCTGTAAAATCTGGAGGATGGTGCAGCTGGGCTCCTCTGCTCTGGGAGCTGTGAAATCTGAGGCCATTTCTGATGAACACTCTCTGATCTTTTCCAGAGGGTGGGGTCAAGGTAATTCTTTGGCAAAGTGACCCAGGGATGACCTGTTTTGTGGCTGCAAGGAAATGGCTGAGGGGGTTTTGGCATATTTTCCTTTGGGTTGAAATATCAGAGCTGTGTTGTTAAACTTGAGTGTATCAGATTTTCCTTCTGGAGAGCTTTGCTCCAAGACAGAGAGCAGTTGAGGAAGATTTGTAAAGAGCAGAGTCCCCAGCCCAGAAGGGCACATGCTGAATTCTGGCATTTGTAAATAAACTTTAGGGACACCAGTGTGACAGCTGCTGTTTTGGTCATCATGAGGATTTTCCAGAACTAGTCCCATAGGGCTTGAATTGTTGTATATAGGGTTAACATAGGGTTATTAATGGATGATGTTAATCCTTTGCAGATCTCCACTGTTTGACCAAGGTGCTGTTGTAGCCTCCTCAGCTGGGTATGATGTGCTGGGCTTATTGATCTTGGTGTGGGAAAACCTTTCTCTTGAGAAATACTTGGTGCTCCCTGAGCCTTGCTCCCCAGGACTCCATGCAGATAAACTTGTCATGGCTAGTATTTCATGCAACTAATTTAAAGCTGTCTTTTAAAATTGATTCCTAGTGACTTTTGAATGAAATGTCCCTAAGAAGTCCATGGTCACATTTTGATTGGCAGCATAGGTTGTTCAAGTACTACAGCTTTCTATTTTTCCAGAGCTTTGGTCCCATCTTGAACTCATTTACCTAGAACACAGCTTTTAAAAATTGTAATAAGAGAGGTCATACTGTTTTTTACAAATGCATTAGAAAACTGTATCATGCATGCTTTTCTGTGTAAATATTTTAACATAAATTATTGGATATGTTTTCCATTAAGACTTGGATTTTTGCTAATGTGGCAGTGTTGTGTTGAAATGAATGTGCACAACACTGGCTGAGTTTATAGTCTGGTAGGTGTTTTTTGTTTGACTGATGTTCATAAATGTTCCTTTGAAAATCAGATTCTCCAGTGAGTGAACATTATACTGAGCTATATAATTATTGGTGAAACATTAAATAATTAAGTACCCTCTTTCTTCCTTTTTAAATAATTTAACTTGGACTATACAAGAATTTTCCTTATTGAATTCATTACTTCAAAGGCAATTTCCAGGTAAAATACATTGGTTCTGAACTTGGATAATTGAAGCACTTGGAATTTCATTGTAATTAAAGCAGTGCTTTTCTCATTACTTTCATTTTAAGCTCTGTTGATAAATGCTATTTCTGTTTGTGTGCTGCAGGTTACTTGATCTGACCAAAAAAAATTACTAAACTAAGAAACAGTTGTTGCAAGTACAAACTGCTATGACTGCTCATCTCTGTATATCATTGTAGGTGGACACTGAGAGGGTTTCACACAAAATAACACTGTGGGGACTCTATAGCAGGCATTGTCAATTTGCAAATGAGATGAGCTGGCCTGCAATCTCTAGCTGGATTTTCTTTGTTGTTAAAGAGAACTCACTTGTTATTTTAGCAAAAATTAAAATCCCTGGGATACAAAGTAGATAATGCCATGACAAATGAGACCTTGCCTTCTGACAGGTCTTTCAGGAAAGCACATTATGGCCATTCTTTTCAGTGTTGCAGTGATTTGGTGTTTCTCAGAGTGAAGCTGGTACTGGTGGGAGATGTTCAACTTGATGAACCCATCACCTCCAGGTGACAGCACCCTCCTGGCTGGCAGGAAAGGCTTCTGGATTTGCAGGAAGGGTAGAAATGGACCCAGCTGAGGGCCCTGTTTTGTGGGAATCCTAAATGAGCCTCTGGCTGCACACTGGGACCCAGCAGCTGCTGGCACACATGTAGCAGGTCCCAGTCCAGCCAGGACCTCGGGCTTGGTTTAAATGATCCTAACTTGAATAGTTGGTGTGCGTGTTTAATTTCAGCCCATGTAAGATTCAGCTTGTAGTTAATGATGTTCTGGCTCTGGGCCTTGGGTAATTGTCAGGCTGAGCTAGCTTTGAAGCAAACCAGGACTGGAAGGCAAGGCCCAGGTCTCTCATGGTTCCTGAGTCATCTGTTCATCATACATGTAATACATATTTATAAGTCACATTTAAAATGAGTAGTTACTTGGATTAAATGCATTCAGACATATTGCACAGCTCTGTTTTAACCATCCAACAATATAATTCATTGCATACTTCACTACTTGCTTTATTAAAGCCAAACTTGAAAGTGTTCAAAACAAACATATTGCTTTTGCATTTGAAATATTCATCTTTTAGTCCTGCAGTAGATTCATTATGGCAGAGAATACTTCATTCCTTGATTACTGCTGTGAAAAGGCACAATACTGATTCCCTAAGCACTCATCAAATATTCGATAGCTCAGAAATTCAGGAGGAGGTGATGGAATTCTTGTTCCTACAGGGAGGGCACATAAATCTATTTTATATTTGCAGAGAAAACCGTCAGTGATTAGTTACTGTGTCTCAGGTACTCAAACAAATCATCTCTAAAGAAATTAAGTAAAAATGAATTTTAAAATAACTTTTAGCAATGCTTTCATCATTAAAATTAGCTCCATAATGATGAGTGATGTTGATACCTCGATCACTCAAGAGCTTCAGCAGTGCAGAGCTAGATTTTTAAATGTAATTAGGTACTTGGCAGCAAATGTGCAACTAACAGTACTTCTAAAAGTACATGGGATAAAAATCAAGGGGTTTACATGTCTTAAGCTGAGTTACCCTCCAATGCTGAGATGTCTTTGCAAGTTTGTTGAAAAAACTACTCTGTAGCCCATTTAATTTTCAGAGCTATATGTGTATTATTTGCATATAAATGTCTTTATATTTACTAGTTACTCATATATTCAGAGATTCATTCTTCAGTAAAATGCATATTTGTGGCCTTGCTTTTTGTGAAATTTTTTTGGTAGTAGTTCTTGGTCTGCTTCATCAATATGATCAATCACTCACTTTTCACAGGGACCTAAATGAGCAGAATAAATTGGTGGAACACCATCAAAGCTATTGAATCTTTCCCAAAAATATGCTTTTTAAATGTATATTTCTCAAACAACAGAATTCAGCTTTTAACTTCCCTTGGCAGCCTTTTTGTTGCCTGCTCTTCCCTTTCATTAACTGTTTCATGTGTTTACCACCCTAACAGATTCAGTGAATAAGTAATTTCAATACAGTGACTTGAGAAGACCACATCCAGTAGGAGACAGTCTCATGTCCCCATCTCAGTTCCTGGAAATTCCCTGATTCTGCCTCTCCCCTATTCTAATGCTTTCTGAAAGCCTGAACAAAACTAGTTTGATTTTGACAATGAGAATGGAGAGAGAGGTGTGCACTTGTCTTGGAACATTATATCCACCTACATGAAGCATAATCAGTACTCCAGTGTTTAGGCAGTATCTTAAGGTGATTTGCAATAGTGAAAATAACACATGGCATCATTAACATGCAGAGCATCATCCAGAGTCATTGAGAGACTTTTCATTTATTGTAATAGACCTCAGATAGATGTAAAGAACTTAAAATTGAATTACAGTATTAATTCTTTTAATGGTTACGTTAGAACCCATGGGGTTTTATTAACAGTGGCTCATGAATAATAAAACTGCTATTATTGATTAGCAGTGTTATTTAGTATCAGTACAGGTATATTTTTATTATCTTCATACCATGAAGATCTGTACAGCTCATTATTGAGGAGCTGTATAGGATAACTCTACATATAAGTGTAGACAAGCAAAACAATTTGAAATGTATTCTTCTTTACTAAGTCCAGTTTTGCAGCATTTTGAAATGTTACAGTTGTTTCAAAACATTAGTTAATAAAAGCAGTATTAGGGCCTTTAAATGGTTGAAAAGTAGTATAGAGGTACAAAGTAGCTACCCTGACACATAAAGACAGCCAGGTAGCTAGATGTGGCCACTACAGGACCCAGAGTAAATTTTTCTGAGAAACACCTTGTACAATACATGCCACAGGGTATAGTGACATATGAAGCATCTCTGGAGCTGAAAAAGAGTCTCCTAATTTTCCAGCAAATAAGTTGAGATAAAATTGTCAGAAGTGATTTTGCGTCACAGAGAATTCAAATACAAAATCTTAAGTTTTTTAAGGTCTGTTACATTTGAGTAGAATTCAGTTTGTCAATGGCACAGACAGCCTCCAGAGGTGTCTTTTTTTTAGTCCAAAACATGCAAGTTTGGGTGCCTAAAAAGAAGTGCTCATGCTAATCAAACAACTTGCTCTGAAACTGTTTTGATTGGAGGAGGGTTTGGGTAGAAGATCAAAATTTATGGAAACTATTTCTAAAAAAAATCTGTTCTTCCCTTTACATTAAAGAAAACAAATATATTTTTTTTAAACTAAGCCCAAAATTCTGGTTTTTATTTCAACTTATGTTGAAAGCTTCTTAGGGAAACATGAATATTTTCTGAATATTTTATGTAAAATAAGAAAGAAAAGGAGAACAGATGGACAATAACTCTGCAAGAAATATATATATATATATATTTCCAATTTTGATGCTTATTAAATTTCCAGTGCTGAGAAATGAAAATTAAACTTTATTCTGATCCATACCTCTGATCAGATTAGTCATGTTTCAAATCATATTTAATAGTAAAACTACTGTTTACGACAGATTTTTTTTTTTTTTTTTTTAATTAAGGTTTCTTGTAGTAAACCTAGTAGTTCTTCTTTATCCTTTATTTTGGTACTTTAATGAGCAGACTGACTCTTGAGAGCACTAGGCAAACAATCCCTGATGAAATCTTGAGTTTAGTAGAGAAGCTTCAAAAGGTTTTTAATTGTGAAGGGTGATGCAGTTGTGAGAAGGGCAGGGCTGCATCCCTTTCTCAAAAAGGAGGGCAGATGAGAGGGTAAGGAAGGGACAGACTGCAGGGGTGAGCCCTGGGACCTTGCTGTGAGCAATTTGGGGAGCACAGGGAGCTAGGAAGGGATGTGTGAGCCCAGCAATGTTCATCACTCTGTGCTGCTGGACTCAAGAAACTCACTTTGTAAGCGAGCTGAATTGCACTGAAGAAACAGTGGCCCTTTCACTTGTGGGGGCTTTTTTTGTACCAGCTATGCTTCAGTTCTCCAAACTTCAGTGCATTGTCAGCAGCACTGAGACACACCTTTGCTGCTGGGTTACTGTGCAGAGCCTGGGCTCTGGGATTCCCTCATGTCACGTCCCTCGCAAACAGGAGCAGAGTTTGTGTCTGTGTGCAGGGTGCTCTGGCTCGGGCTCTCCTCACATGGCTGCACACTTGTCATGGCTTGTCATGAGAAGGAGGTCATGTGGCTAAATCTGTGTGTGTGAAGAGCAGAGGTGTTCACATAGCAGCCTGAACATCCTGAGCAAGCCTGCTTGGAGGAAAGAGGTAAAATGTGTGAGCGAAAGGGGGGCTGGATTTGGAGGCACAGACTGACAGGGCGGCTGAAACAGATCGTTCTTGGAAGCAAACACATCGTTCCACTTCTGCTTGCCTGTGTTCTGCCAAGAGGCATTTGCAGTCTCTAGATCATGATGGCTGCAACCTGCTGTGTTGAAACTTTTCTATCCACAGGCTGACTGTGCAGTGTAGAAGGGTAATTTACCTTATGTGCACTTCTCTTCTTCAGTGCCCAAGCAATCGTCTTCCTTTCCCTTCTTCTCTTCACTCTGTGAACTTGTTCATGGTATTTTCCACTAAGGCAAAAAGTCTGATGACCTCCAAAATGCAACACTTTAAATTAAAGCATTTTTGTTAGATGGAGTTTTAAAGGAGATGGGCTGTACTGAAAGTGGTGCCTTGCAGTTCTTTTTACAGTACAGAGCAAAGTACCAGAATGCACAGAGAGTCTTTGGCTTTTATTTTGGTTTTGATCTCAGACATATCTAGAGAAATGAATTTCCAAAGCATCTAAAAAATGTAATTGAAGGTAAAAATTAGCATTAGCTCTTTTTTTCCCCAAATGCACTGTCAATGCTTTCTTAACTGTGAAGTCTGAGACCACAGTGCAAAACTTGTGCTGTCTCTGGTTTGGATGCAGCAGCAAGGAGGGAGGATAACAGTAGGGATGGGTTATCAAGTGACTTCACTTTTTGTGATATATCACAGTTCTTTGGTCCAATTTATTTAATGGAAAAATCACAATTATTGATGTTAGGAAGGAACCGCAAACTTTCTTGTTGTTAGGAGGGCTTGGACTCTCAAGTTCTGCAATGCTGCAAATACGAAAATCGCTCTGCACATTTTATGGGGTCTGTCCTCAATGTCTTGAACTATCAGTCATAACCTTAAATTTGAGCTAATTGGATGCATTGCATGGGAGTAGATCTCTGTGTTCTTCTGGTTTAATGTTCATTTGAATGTTAGGGTCACTGTCTTTCAGTTTACAGCATTGTAAATGTTTTTGACCTGCAGTTTTTTGCTTTCTGAATGATTCTTAATGGATTAATATATTGAAATTAATCCCAAGCAGGATGTCATTATTAACTTGCTTCATTAAATTAAATACCAACCTGTTAGCATTAATTCTCATAACTGTCCCCTTACATTTTAGTGTTTTTATTTGAATTACTTGACTCAAGAACTTGATCAGTATGTATTTGTATATTCTTTTCCTCCCTTTCCTTTCTCTCACCCTTGATATTCAGAAATGAAATCACTTTAGGAATATTTATAGTCTAATGTCAGCTTCTCAAACACAGTAATTTACTTCTCTGTGATTTAAAAAATATCTGGTTTAAAAAAAAAAAAAAAAAAAAAACCAAAACAACAAAACAAACTGTTTTGTAGCCATACTATAAAAATTATTAAATTTATAGCAAATGTCTTGTGGAGTTTTCATTACTAGACTCCTGAAAATGACACTTAGATGTGTAATATGTAAAGATTACAGTTGTCAGCCTATAATCTCACCCCTTCTGTGGTTCAGGAAGATTGAGACTCGGGAAGTCTACTGATTATAATCATTAGACTAAAAAACAAACTAGTTCCCTAACTATAGTAGTAGTTTTTGCATTTTGGTCTCTGTTGTGCATTGTTGATGCATCACTTGGTCACTTTGTCAAACATCACAAAGCAAACCTAGAGCTCAGACTGTGGAGGGACCCCCAGCCTTCCTGCAGGCTCCATCACTGTCTCAGGGAAGGGACAACAGCCCCTCTTTGTGTCTCTGAGCATTCAGAAGCCATCAAATGTGGCTTGTTTGTAACTCTGTGATAGCTAGCAATGATTGCTTCATCCCTGTCCTTCTTACATGTTCCAAATCTGGTGCATTTTGACTTGACCTTTTCTTTAAGAAAGAGAGAGTGAGATGCTGTAAATAAAGAATCTATTTTTTGCTATCTAAGTTTTTGGAGAGTTTTGCTAAAATTAATCTTTGTTACAGAATCACAGGAGATGTAAAGATATATATTCATCTCCTTTAATCTCCTCTCTCCTAAGCAGAACAGCTGCCTCTGGAAAGTCCCTGTTTTCTCCCAGTTTTCAGACATCCAGCCTGGATTCCAGGATAATAGTATTTTATGCCTCTCTGCTCACCTCATTTTAAAATTTAATTTGTTTTTATTATTTTTTTTTAACAGGCTCTGTATTCATCTAGCTCTCTGAGCCATTTTTCTCTCAGAGGATGAATCAAATGTATTACATGTGGTTCACATTCATGGGACATAGATGGAGAAATCCAACATTTCAGCCAGCAAACTCCAGTTCTCCAGTCCACATGTTGTTCAGTTCTGCAGGATTCTGAACAGGATTTTTGTAACCCTTAGAAAAGTCACACCTGTTTTTGCCCTCTTTATCTTCCATGAAACTGCAAAGTCTTCCTGTGTCTCTGGTTACCAGTTAGTGTTATGGCACATTTTAAGCAAAGGTGAGGCACAGGATCTATTCATAAATGATTGCCTAGTTTCACTTTGTGCCATAAAAGAGAGATTGGTTGTAAAATCTGAATATATAAAATAGATAGGTAAAATTGGGGCTTCCTTTCCCTTTAGATCTTCTGGCTCAGATGAAAAAGTTATTAAATACAAGCTGTTCTGCCTGAAGAATTATTACTTTAGTTCTCAGCCATAACAGTGCCACATTTCTCCTTGTATTGGCAAGAATAAACAATACAAGCTTCAGACAGGATTTCCTGGGTAGCATACCAAATGTTCTGGAAAACCTTCTCGGACAGCAGCTGATACATTTTTAATACAAATAAAACATAATTCTTTAGTCTCGTTCCAGTTTGATCCCTAAGGTGGAAAAAGTATACAGACTATGCATAATTGATGTATTTGTTTGAAGTGTTTACCCAGATACTCCGTTCACAAAGTCTCTTTTTGTTAATAGGTTGCCATGAGATGTAAGAATCACTTAGGGCTCTCTTTGTACAAATAAATGGAACGTGTCATTTTTTGTACAGTCAGTGAGGTGGTTACACAGTCATCCTGACTGTGTCTTTGTGCTGCCCACGCTGTTCAGCCTTAGTCAAATCACAGAGTCACATTTCTGGCTGAAATGTCAGTATTTTCCCAGATCACAAGTGATGGGGAAGCATGCAAGGGAGAGAAGAATATGGTTGGGAGCTTTCAGGGTCACACAAATTGGTGTCAGGTTGGCGTGTCCATGTAGGCACCAATGATATGTGTGGTTTCTTGTGCAATTCCTAAACATTACACACGATGCAGAGCAAGCATGCAGGAAAATATCCCTCAGTAATTTATTTATCATCTGTCCTAAATTACTAGAAATCCAGTGTTACAGGTTACTGCCAGAGGATTGAGTTGTTGCTGGGTTTTATCTTCTGTAGTTTCTGTGCTGCAGGATGACTGTGGGAGAGATGATTATTGAGGGCATTCTGTGCCCATGGTTTCCATTCCAGAGGTCAAAAAAAGGCAATGAAAGTAAATCATAATCTAGTCTGGTCTCTTCTTGATGTCTTTGTACAGATGTAGACATTTATATGTATAACTGATGGTTAGCTGATAATGCTGATGGCAGATCATCCCCAAAATAATTCTGCAGCTGAGATGGCGGCTTGCCCAGAGCAATCCTGGTACCTGATGTTTTACCTCCTATGAATCTAAATCAGAAAGCTTCAGGTTTATGGGGTGGAGTTGAAGGTGTGTAAACCTGGGAACCCTTTACAGCATAAGTTTATAGTAGCTTTCAGATGTATCTTCTACATCTGGAATTCACTGAAAAGCACACTAATCTGACTAAGGTGATGAGTTCCAAATGAGCTCAGTGGTCCTGGTTTGAGTAATTTCAACTTCCCTTTGTTTAAAGTTCAGGTGTGCTGGTATCAGAGTTTCCAGAACAAAACCAGCACAGAAGCTGGGATGTGCTCTTATGCTCTGCTGGAGATAGGTGAGAGTCAAGAATGCCAATCACCATCTTATTCTATGCAGAAAAGTGAAACATGTTAAATAAAGATTGCTTAAATCTGTTCAGCACCTCTGAATAGTGAGTTTTGACAGAGCAGGATTTTTCCTATGTGCTTATGGTGTTTGCAACTGTTTCACAGCTCTGAGGAGCCAAGGAAAAGCTGTCTGGCTGACACTATCAGAGCAGTATTTAGCTGCTGATTGTAACTGTACCATTTCCGTGCATCAAAAATGCATTGAAACGTGGTCATTATCAAGTCTAAAGAGACTTTCTGAAAGAGGGTATTGGTTTTGCAACATCTCTGCTGTATCAAATGTAGCCTAACTGGAGATTTGGCAAAGTGTTCTTTATGAGTAAAGTAAAATGATGTACCACATTAGAAAGGAGCTTGGTTATTAGAAAGCTCAGTCTTGTTCCTGATAAAATGGATTTTTTCACCGTAAAATTCATCTTTACTTGCTGCAAGAATATTGCTAAAAGAGATTAACTTTGGATCTCAGTGTATTTTATAGTGTGTCTCATGTTATTTTAAGGCTGTAAATATATTAGCTGATCTGTAAGCTTCACTTAAGTAACTGCTTTCTGGGTTTTTGAAGAAATAGGATCGTGGTTATGCAGGAACCAGGAAGATCGAATTAAATCACCCCTTTTGATATTTATTTTCCCTTGGGATCGTGATATCAGATCAATATTTAAAAACAGCTTTATGGGTAAGTGTTGATTAGAAAGCAAAGCTCTATAACCTTAACAGCTAAGCTAGCAATTTTTTGGTGCATTTTATCTGTGGTTTGTATGGCATTATCCATATGCCTGTGTAAAAAGTAAGAAAATAATTTTATTATTTTCTTACTCCTTCCTCCCTCCTGCCTACCTTGCTACCTACTTTATCATATCTAGATCCTATAAAAATATCTAACATAATTTGAAATGCTCTTGTGTGAAACATGATTAGACTGCATCAATCACTTTTCAGATTTTTTTTCCTCATCATTTTGTATTCTCAACTGCTAAAATCACCCTCTTTTATATCCTCCTGCATTTCATGGGAGGCATGAACAGACAGATAGTTCCCCATCTTGGGTGAACCAGTCTTATTAAGTACTCTCCCAAAGTGCATACCAGTCAAATTAAGCTTTAAGTTAACGTTTTGGAATGCTCTCCTCTTGCCAACTCATTACTAGTGATATGGCAAAGCAAACTACTGCCTTCTGCTATTCCAGATATTTACAGAGATTTATTACATTTCAACTAATAAGCTTACCTTCCTAATAGCATGCAGCCCACCCTGCCTTATGGCTTGACTTGTCTCTGCTCATAACTTCAGCAGAGGATTAAAGGCCAGCAGTAAAGCTGGCTTTTAAACCTGTCTGGGTAGAGCTGTTTGGGGGTCCCTGTGTTGTGGATGGGGACATCCATCATTTTGGAGTCTGAACTCACTCATTATCTAGACCAGCTCTGCACTGCCCCTCAGGCTGGTACTGATCCCTCTCTGGACAGATGGTGGTGGGAGAGGAGGGTGATGCCTGGGCACCACCTCAGTGTGCTGCAGGGCCATATGGGCACTCAGGTTTTAGAGAAACTTGGTCTGGGCATGCAGTACAGCTGGCTGCTACCACACCTGTCTAATAGAGTTGTTGAAAGACTGTATAAATTCATGCTGAGCTGTGGAGATTATCTCTGTCAGCTGTTCTTGTGTCAGAGGCAATTTTTTAAATGCTGCATTTGTGTCCTAAGTGCCCAGCCTATGTCTGTCTTTTAGAAAGTGCCCTCTTCCTTCCTTCAGCACTGCTTGCATTGCATGTGAGACATATAACTGAGACAGAGTGTCTTGCCCTTAAAAATAGGAGATATTTTTATGCCTTCATTATCATCCTAATATATTTGCTTCCCCCCTGAAAATCTGAGTGTAAAAAGAGCTGCAAGTGCAGGTGCATCCTACCAGTGTGCTGGGGGTTCAGACCAGACTCCAGGGAACATGGGATGCTCCAGCATGAAGCTTTTGGGCAGTGGTGCTTCTCTGGAAAGCCTCTCATCCTCACAGCAGTGGAGTCAGTGCTCCTCATGTGCTTGTTACAGCTGGGCTGGAATTCCAACTGTGTTGGGTCTCAGGCACTTTGGGCACAATTGCCTGTGCAGCCTGGCAGTGAAGCTGCCCCTCAGTGCCAGCCCTCTGTGGATTGCCTTCAGAGAGCCTTGGCTCTTTGGCTCCCTCCATAACAATCAGGCTTTTGGCAGGGAAAAAACCTAATGCAGGTTGTGGTGTCAGTTGCAGGTGGTTGTATGAGGGTGGTGACATCAAGAGACCACACAGCCCAACAGGTTCTAAGGAGAGAGAGAAGAGACTTTTCTAGAGGTCAACACCAAAACTGGGGCTGTGGCAAAGCATGTGCCAGGCGCCTGGATGGTCCAGCTGCTGCCACAGCATTGGTGATGGGATCACAGCCACTGTTCATGAGCTGGGGACGCCCAGGAGTTGCAGTGCTGCGTGCGAGAAGAAAGAAAAAATAATAAGGAAACATAAGGAAACAAATTAATAGCCAGGTTTTCTGGTGAGCAGATTCAGAGAGGAGATGAGATGGAAGAATCTTCCTGAGAACATTCCTGTGTACATTCACCTACCTGCAGGAAACATCTTCATCTTTCTGGGTCAGGCTAGACTTGTTCAAAGAGCACCTTTTGTTCTAACCCTGTTTTAAGTTTTGTTTTAAATCTTGTTCAGTTGTATTTTACTTCTTTTCTCAGAACTTTGCCTGAGATCTTTAGATTTTGGCAATTTTGAAGTTATACCCTGTGTAGGAGGAGGGTTTCCTGACCAGAGACAGAGCTTGAAAATGCCCTCCATAGATGGGTCATGCTCCACAGGAGCCCAGGAAAGCTGTAAGAAGCCCGTGGAGCAGAGGCATGAAGGCTAGAGAATCCTGAGGAGTTCTGTGGCTTTAAGACTATCACCTACTTGCAGTGATTGAATAGCAATCACTTTGCCACTGCAGAAATGTAGAACATCTTGAAACAAGCACACATGTCATGTTAGTTTTTGTATTTCTTTGTATTTCAAGAGGAAGAAACTGCTGCCACAAACGGAATGTTTGCCAGGCTTTTAATGCACTTGTGTTCTAAGTGCTGTTTTTCTGCACAAAATTTCCCCATTTTTTTCTAAACATGAGCCATGATACTTGTTGAAATATTTTTTTAAGGAACCAAGTGAGGTGTTGGGTCATGCTAACCAAAAGAAAAATAAACATCTTGACACATAATCCTCACTGGTTTCATCTAGTGTTACACCAGGTGAAACAGGAGGGTTGAGCTGTTCTTCTGTTGCTGCAAGGAACTTGAGCAGTTTAGAAGCAGCTGAGAAAAAAGAAAAAATGCAGGCCACATCCTGCCACTCTTAATTCAGTGGCTTGAAGAAGATTGAGAGGGACTGCCTTATTTCTCTCACCTGCTTCTTGGAGTTCTGCTGCTGTGAGTGCCCAGGGACGGCCTGTGACTGGCTCTGGAGGCACCCACACTTCATTCCCACTGGCTCTGGAGCCCCTGGCAGTCCTGCAGGTGGTACCCTTGGCACTCTGTCTGCTGGCATCCAGGTTTCCCCTGGACAAACCCACTCACCATCCTCAGCAGCCAAAGCTACTTCTTTCTCCTGTCTCCATGAAGAACATCTTGGGGGCTGGAAGAGCAAAGGAACTTCCTTGGAGAGGCAGGAGGTGGAGAGGAAAAGGTGGGAGAGTTGTGGAAGGATGCTCAAGGGGATATGTGGAAGAGTTTGGGAGGAGTAGATGCTGTAACATTTGAGGAGACAGAAACAGCTCCCTGGGTGTAGAGACAGTGAGGAGGATGTGGCAGGTGTGTGAGGGAAGAGGGAGGCAACTCAGACATGAAAGTGGAGTCAGAAGTGAGGAAACTGAGGATTAGTGGGTGCTTTCTGCCTTGGGTACCATGAGCACCAAACTGTGCAAGTTCATAGCATTTTGCAAAGCTGCACACATCTGCAAGAACTATAGGACACTGAAAATTTACAGAAAGGTAAGTGGAGATGGAAGAACTTGCTTGAAAGAAAATTACAAATACAAGACTGTGTTGCAGTTCTCCTGGAAGGTATTAATGAAAAGCTCTGGTTTAACATTGAGTCCTCGTACCACAAAGATGCCTGGAAGCTTGAGAGCCCTCCCAGCCCATGGCTGCTGCTTTAGAAATGGGGAATTAGGTGTAGCAAAAAATCCTGCTGCAGTTTTGGGAGGCCAGTTTACACCAACCTCCTTAAAAATGAAGTAAAAAAAAAAAAGCAGCAAACAAACTGTGTTGGAATTTGACTTTTCAAAGCAAAAGATTAAAGAAAAAAAAAATCTGCCCTACAAGAATTTGTTTTCACTGGATTTCTAATTTAATTGGGAACTGAGGTGTGGTTGTCATTAGGGAAGTGACTGTGTAACTTAATTGACATTTCTGCATCCTCTGTGTTTGTGACTCATAGATGCTGGCTTGAGTCATCTGTGCTGCCTGGCTGGAGGGAGCCCAAGGCTGTGCTGGGAGAGAAAAAGACAGGACTTTTCTTGTAGAATGAATGAAAGATTTTGGGAAGCTGAGACGATTCCTTTTCTTTATTTTAAGGGAGAGATTGATGTGACCTCTCTCACCAAAATACTTTGTGTTGGCTAGAAAAGAGGAAAAGGCTAGAAATCTCTGCTGCATCCTAGGCAGGCTTAGCTGGAGCAATTAAATTAAACCCCTGCAAAATGCTGGAGTTCCAGATGTCCATCTGAGCTGTTCCTTTTCAGCCTTTCCATTTTGCCAAAGAAAATTTCCTGTTTAGGCATCAGACTTCATTGCTTTATTTTCATTTAAAAAAAAAAANTTAAAAAAAAAAAAAAAAAAAAAAAAAAAAATTTAAGGCAAAAAAAAGCTGGAGATATTTTTTCTCAGTCACACAATTTTGTACCAAATTCAAGCCAGGAGCAGAAGAAAATGAGAGCTAAATTCCATTTGTGGTTTCACAGTTTTGAGTTTAGCCTCTCCAAATGTGTGAAGCTGTACATCAAGGAGTGGGTGTTGTAAGCTGATCTGGCTGTAATGCTTGTTATATTTTTTCATTACACCATTTCATTTTCCTCCCTACTTAGGTCAAAATAGTTATTTTTACCTAAAAACTGTAAATTGAGCAAATTGCAAAAACTCTTAAGAGACCCAACTTCTTTTTCTTTCTTTTTTTCCCTTTTTTAATTTTATTTTTTAACTTGGAGGATGAGAACCGTTTATACCTGATGGCAGTTTTTATAAAATAGCCTCCATCCTGATAAAATGTTACCCCCTGGTGTGTCATTTTTCCAGCTAAACTGCTGGTAGGATTGAGAGATCTTGCACACTGCTGCTTAAATAAATAGACTACATGCTCTATGAAGAAATCATATTATTTTCTCAAAGGAGAACAAGTAGGCTCAGTGCACTGAAATTGCTTTAAATAAACTTGCAGCTCCTGTAGCCCTTTTTTGCGCAGCTGCAGATGGCAAAGTCTATCAATCAAGCTTTCCCAGCTTTGAGAAGCTGCCACTGAAGCTGCCTCTCCTCTGTGTTGCAATTACATTTTTGTGTTTTCCAGAACTTTGTATCTGAGATATTCTATTGCTCTAATCAGATTGTGCTTTTGGGCTGAACATATCTTCTGTTTTTCCTTAGATATATGTTTATTAAGATCTTCCATTAATTTCTTAATTGAATGTGCTATTCACTTGCAGTAAATGAGCTGCATTGTGCAAGAATGCTTTGGGGAAATTAATTATTTTAGCAACGGAGTAAGTCAAAGTTTGGGCAAAGGAGTGCCTTACAAAAAGAAAGGAAAATACATTGTCTGTTTTTTCTTACCATGCTGCTGGTTGCAAATCTTGTGATAATGAATGGAGGAAATGCTGTGGAGGGGAAGCTGCAGAGTCTTCCTCAGCCTGGTGCTCCAATCAGCCACTGCCAGCAGGTTCCAGTGCACGATCAATGTTCCTCTCTGCTATCAAAGGAACTCAGTGTGCACAAACAGAGTTTTGCTGAGCTGAGTTATTAAGCAGACTTAACTCTACCTCGGAGTTTCATGGTTCAACTTCTTTTTTTCAGTACAGTCTCTTGTGTCAGGACGTTGCACCAACACACAGATTCTGCTCAGTGCTCTGTGGTAGCCAGTGCTTTGCTCTTTTTATGGCACTGGTATTTCAACCAACCTGTGGTATAAAAGTGACTATTTATGCTCCTTGTGTTTTCAGGCATCCCTACGGGACAGAATGAAAGGGGAAGGTACCAATCTATAACCTACTTTGTTCCAGGATGTCTGCAACTAACTCAGGTGCAGAGGCAGCAGGTACAAAGTGGTGCAGGGGCTGAGTTAAAGGCTGTGAGGAGCAGTGGTTGCAAACAGCTTCATTGCACTCAACCAAAGATGAGGGACAGCCAGAACACCTGACCCCAAAGTGAGTTCAATAGCTTTTAAAACCATTGTGGACTTCAAAAAAGTAAAGGAAAAAGTGCAGCTTCCTCTTTGGCACTGCTAGTTAATATACCCTGCTAGTAGATATCCTCCAAAGCTGTAGTGAAATATGAAGTTAATACATCACTAGCAAGCTTTCAGTCAGAATGATGTGTTATTCAAAGTGGAATTAGCTAGAAGGATCAATGCACACCCATTACTCTATTTAAAATAATCATTGGAAGGCTCACTAATTTTTTTCCCTCTTCTCCTCAAATAGCATAGTCAATAAGACATTTAGGAACACCCCCTCCTCTAGCATATGCACCTCTATGACTTCAGTATATTTTCATTCATAGCAGGACTATTAATACCTGAAGGCCAAAACCCAAATTTAACTCAACAGAGCTTGCCTTCAAATCCCTAAACCTGAAACCAGTTGCCGTAGGCAAAGACAGAATCAGCTCTAATGCACATTTATTTTAAAAAATCAAAGGTCATGGTAGTATCTGTGTGAAATAGTGCATGTGCCACCATAAGGTTCAGTGTCACAACTTGCCTGGGTACCTGTTATTCTCTCTGATTTTACACATGAGTAGAAAATTGAAGTATTAAGGGGGCTGTTTCCATTTCTTGTTTTCCATTATATTCTGCAGGATACTTTGGGCAGTCCATTCATTACACAGCAAATGCCTTCTGCCTCCCTGCTCACCTCTGTCAGTCTGCAGGCTTTTGGCCAGATTTGTCCTTTTGCATCAGCTCATATGGGAGAGGTGCAATTATAGCTTATATGGGGGAGATGGAAGAAAATATCATCTGTGGAGGAGCAGGAATATATCATTCTTGGATCATTTAGTGCTTGTGAAGGTGAAAAACTTAGAGCACCAAATCTAGCTTATCATTATGTCGGGAGCTCTGTAGGCATTTTCTTGGCTTCACAGATAGCTCAGTGTGCTATTGTGTCAACCAGTATCCTTTCTCACCCATCAGTTCCCCTGGAAAGCTCCAGATAAATATTTCCTACTTTATTTCAAAGCAAAGCACATGTAAACTTTTCATATCTGTTCATCCACATTCCGGATCCGTCTGAAATCTTTCACTTCCTTTTATTCAGTAATGTTTAAGAAACCAGATATTTATCCACAATCAGATTTTACAATGTGGACTTCAAAAGGGAGAGAAGCAAGAGGTGGGACAATGGAGTTAGTGCAGAGAAGAAGGGTGTGGACCACAAAGCCAGGATCCTTTCCAAGTGCTGCAGCCTGATGCAGGTTAAAGCATCGTTGTTCAGAAGGATTGGGAGTAGGACCTGCCCAAGCTGATAGCTAACCCTGAAAGTATTTGGCCCTGAGGACATGGATTTGAAGAGTTTCAAAAGCAATATACATATTGCTTTCCCTTTAAGTGATAAAAGAATGTTTCTTTTGATGGTGGCTATCTTGGATTCTTTAAATCCCGTTGCTGTGATGTTAAAATACATATTGTGTGGCAGGCACAGTGTTCACATTAATGGGATTCTTCTAATTTCTGTTCTAAAGCACTGAAAATGAGGTCCTTTCCCATAGAGATTGGGGACTGGCACCTGTCCAGCATCACTGGGCTGCTAGAAGAGTAAATTGTTTAACTATGTTGATTGTCCTGATACCCTACAGGGCAATTTAATCTCTGCAACCTAGTTAATTCATAATAGTTTTCTTTTTCTTCTTAGCTGTTTGCACAGAGTGCTTGGAGCTTAGGTTTTTGGCTGGTGAGTTTTATATCTTAACTGCAGTCTGTATGGGATCTGAAGGCACACAGTTGGGGGAATATTACCCCTGACTTTCACAGTTGTAATTGAAAGTAGAGTTTGACACATTGGCATCTTTCTGTGTCAGCCATTGTCACTGGCTTCAGCTGCCACGGTTAAGTATGTAGTCATTCATCCTTGGCAGACACCGTCCTTTGCAGCATGAGAGGATGGTCTCTGGATGTTAATGCTCAGCACTCTGGGAGCAGCTGGCTATATCGAATTCAAGGCATGCAGATTTTCTTGGCCATTTTACTTAGCAGATGGGTAAGGCTTGATAGATTGAAGATTTAGTTTCCAAGTCAAGGGCCAAATGTTGCAGTGGGAGAGAAAAGTAAATTATATCACTATTCAGAGGGGAAAGGCTCAGGTACTGTATCACAAAATTGTTGCCATTCATTTTCCTCTGCCTTTCACAAAATGCATGTCATTTCACCTTTCAATATAGCCGACTGTGGCATTCTCCTTCACTTTGAGATGCTTTGCAATACTGTCTGTGAGCCCATTTAATGAGCTTGAAAGCAGTTGCTGCAAATTTATGACAGTTTAATGTCTAAATGCCAGATATTTTTTAAGGTGGAAATGAAAGAGAAATTTATATTTTGTAACAGCCCAAATAGGTGACTTTTCTTCAGTTCTTTTTTTTTCCCACACCTTTTCTTCCACACAACACCTACTTAAACATATTTTTAAAAGGAAAGTGCATTCCTTACTCCTGATCTGTTCAAATGATTAATATTCACCTACTTCTCACAAGGTAGCTGGTACCAGTGATCATTAGAGAACTTTGAGGTGCTCCCTCCAGACCTCCTTGGTTGGTGGGAGAATAATCTGGGTTTCAGAGAGGCTGCCCAGAGCTTTGGGCAATGGGGAGTGTCTGGTCCTTTGGATAGGGGTCTTAGAGTTAAGGTCTGATGTTGCTGTGTGGCCTAACTGCCTCAGTGTGTATTTGGGGGTTTCCCTGGTTTTATTTGTTACTGTTTCTAAAATAAGCATGGTAAGATCAGTATTTTTGTCTGAGATTTTTTTTTTTTCAGCTTTATAGAAATGTTTCCAGCAGAAAGACAGGTCATGGGTTACTTACATGACTTTAGCATATGGCTTTAATTATACAGCATGTGGTATAAATTTTAACACTTTATGAGTCTGCTGAGTTTTGATAAATCGGGGTCTTCAGGAGGTTCTGAGTTTGTCCTATGAAATAATCAGAAGAACAGAGAGTTTTGGCTGCTCTACAATGAGTGGTAGAGAAGGAGAGCAGGTTGATGTTTTTTAGCTCATGAGGACATGCTGAGCTCAGTACAGCTGCAGCACAGGGCTGGTACCGTGCCCACTAAAGTCTGTTTTCATATATTGTGGTTTGGTGGCTGGACTAGCATGGTCAGCCTGGCTGAGGTGCTCTGCTCTGTCCACTGGTCACATTCCTGCTCTGCTCAGTCACTGAAACTGTCCTCTTTGGAGCATTAATGTCATCCTGAGCAGGGGCTGAGCTCCCAGGCCTGCCTCCAAGGGTACAGCAGTAGAAACAGCACTTTCAAGCACAGGGACAACACATTGTGCTGCTGAGAGGCATTAACACTGCTGTCAATAGAGTTCATGGCTGATCAGCCTTGTTCACTGAAGAAAGAATAATTTCTCAGGCCCTGCATCAGATGCAGCAGCTGTAAGTAAATCTATACTGTCTAGGGTATGATTTCCACCATGACTTCATGTGAAGAACAAGTCTGGTTTATGACTGTAGAATGGGGTCACTCGTGCCTTGCCTTTTCCAATCTTGCAAATATTTGTCTTGTTTCATTGCATTAACATCAAGCCATTCTTTCCATTCAGAATGGCATGTGCACCAGGTATTGAACTCACTCAAAGGGTACAATAAACAAGAGATTTTGTTTCTTCATGTCATGTTCATCCCATATTTACCCTATGGTGAGAGCTCTGTTAGCACAGGAAACTGCCTAATGATATCTCTCTGTTTGTTTTTCCATTGTGCTTAGCATGATAGTTACCTATTTATTTCTGCTGAAGAGGATTACAGGCATTTTTCAATTATAAATGATGCACACAAGCATTATTTAATCTGTTTACTGCAGACCTATGGAGTGTTAGTCAGTTTTGAGCAAAAACATCTTGTACAGGAAACAACATTTGTAGTAGTGGTACTGTGGGTATTTTAGGGCAATTTCAGGATGCTTTTCCATCTGTCTGTTAATACTCACTCTGCAACATTGTAGGCTTGTGTTTGTGCCTGGAATCCCTGTGGCTTAAGAAATTTGTCATTCTTGGTGTTTCTTCTGATAGGGTCTTGAAGGAGTAGGGGGGAAACTCACAGCTCTTCACTCACAGGAAAAGAAAAGCTTTGCCCAGCTTAGGCAGATGTGTGTTGGGTGAAACCAAAGTGCCCAGACCCAGTTACAGATCTGTGATCTTTCTCTAATTCTCCAAGGTATCAGCAGAAATGCAGAATCAATCTGGATAATTCATTGCTGTTTTCCTTCAGGATATGTTTATAAGATACTTAAAAAATACATGGTTGGAACACATAACAAAGAAAGTTAAAAACGGTTTGTGGGAGAATATAAGCTCAAGCTTCATGAGATGGAATCATAAAGCAGGTCAGAAGGACACTTCTTATTCTGGAGGGTTTTTTTTTTCC
>WEIU01014500.1:320067-451846 GCA_013389925.1 Aegithalos caudatus
TTTTTTTTTTTTTTTTTTTTTGTCTCTTACTTCCTTTCTTTTAAGTATCAGCTGTTATCAGAGACAGGATTCTTGTATGGGTGAATCTCTGATCTCAACCAGCGTGGTAGCTGCAGGCCAGTTAAACCAGAAATGTGCAGCAATGGGGATAGAACTTGACATTTTGGATTTCAGAAACCTGATTTCCTCTGTGAACACAGGCAGAAAAGGGATACAAAGAAGTGGGGAAAAAAGAGAGAGAGAGAGAGAGATGAAATTCAGGGTGGATTTTTTTGGTTGTTTAAGAATTTGAAGAAGAAAAAGATGTAAGAAAACTTTTGTTCTGAAGTCTGAACCCCTCCACAAAACGAGAAAACTTTTGGTCACTTTTCTAATGGTCTTTCCAAGATCCTGAGACAGTTGTACTGAAGTGTGAGAGGACTGTGTGTGAATGTAAGGTAAGAAGAAGGAAAGCATCTGGAAGGAAAATAAAGCTATATCCCATGCAGGTCTGAACTGACATCTCTGCAAGTGGTACTTGTTTGAATATGATTTTTGAAGAACCATGAGAGCCCCCTCCCCATAGCCCTGGAGAAAACAAGATTACAGATGCAGGGAGCATTTGCCTTCCAGCCTCCACAGGAATCCTGTGCCTGTTGGTTTTGTGCTGTTGAAGAACACAGCACTTTTGCAGGCTGTGCTATCAAAGAGGCTGCATGGCTGGATCTATACAGCCACACCACCTCAGATTAAAGGGGCGCTGCCAGGGCTGAGGTTCAGGATTGATCTACTTTGACACAAAATCCCAAAAGGAAGAGTTCTAACCTTTATGATCCTTTCTGTCTATTTGCTTTCTTCAAACTGATTGCAGCTGTCACCAGAAATAAAACCAAAGTAAATGAAATAAAACTCTTTACCACTTATGGTTAGGCAGCAATAAATAAAACATTGTTTAAGTCCAGAGCAAGATTTTCTTACGTTCTTGCACTTAAATACTGGTAGCATTTTAATGATTTTTTTTTTTTCAATGGTGTCCATGGTTGGAGAAACCTGGATAAATGGAAAAATATGCAGGAAATATGTCTGACAATAGCTCTGTATTTTTAGTGTTTCTTTTTGATTTGTCAGATGTCAGACAGAACCTACAAAGTGGGTAATTGGGTCCATTGTCCTGTGATTATTATTTATACAGGATTCAAAATGTACAGAGCACCCCTTTGGGCATATAAAAGTTCATGCTTCAAAGAGCTTGCAGCCTTCAGGGTAATGGTCTTATGTCCAGTAACATCTGAGCTGTATATATTTCAAAGCTGCTTTTGCTGCTTTGATAATTTTATTGCATTTCTTGCCCTAGATGATCATTGCAAGTTCTGGAGTACTGTGATGAGAGGGGATTTTCAATTTCCATTTGCAACACCAAACCACTTTGTCTCTAGAGAAGTGCATGAGAATGTGTCCAGAGTAGTTCACAGGGCAAATAAACAGAAAACAGAAAAGTGGTTTGCTGTGGTTTATCTCAATGTAGTCGGCTGAGAAGATAATGAGGTTTCTGAGATTCTTAATTAGTTATGGGGATGAAGGACAAGATGAGAGGTGCTGGTGCTAGTGAAACCTGGGCAGTGGGTTTCAATTTTCTTGTCAGACTATTAAAATTTGTGATATTTTTACAGCACATTTTTTGAATGGGCTGTGGTCAATGATGTCCTCCTCCCAGGAACAGCTCCAAGCCAATTCTGCCCTTCATAGATCACAAGGTCCTTTCTCAGGGTTTTCTTTTGTCTCCACTCATTTCCAAATACATTAATACACAGCCATAATGTGATTAAACTCTGTTTTTCCTCATGACACTGAGGTCATCAGCAGGCAGTAAAATACAGAGCAGCTCCTTTGCATCTGATGTGCTTCCCATTAGGAGCTGTCCATCCAGAAGTTACCAACACTGCTCAGGTTCTGAAGCTGACTGGTGGGAAAAAAAAGGAAGAATGTACCCCCATGAATAAGATATATGACAGTATTTATCTCCCAAAAGTAAATTGGCAAGTATCTTAAATAATGGAACATGTTCACAGAAATTGTGAGTTTTTCCTACAATACCTCTGAAGAGGCAAAAGGTTAAAAAAAAATTATGCATCACTGGTTGTAAATTTCTTGGCTGTGTGCAAGTAAGTGACTGAAATGATGGGTTTCATGTGGAAGTTGTGGAGCTCAACAGAGTTAATCCTTCCTGCTGCCTTTCCCTCCTCTCTCTGGTGCTGGATCTCAGTGTTGTGGAAGATGTGGGCAATTTCTGAGTGATAGAAGGAGTGTTGCAGGTTTTGATCTGGCAATGCAGGCAATTACACTGTCAAAAATTGATGGTTTTTTTCTAGATCCTCTCACAGAGGATCTTTTTTGCTTTTCCTTTGTCCAACTGACATTAAATTAAATAAATTTAAAAATATGAATAGCAATGAGATGCCAAGGCCCAACTCCATTAGGGCTGAAAGGAGTCCAGCTTCAGCTGCTGCAGTGGCAGCATCAGATTTATGGCTGTGTTGGTAAGGAATAAACTGGTCTGAGATGACTTCTGTTTATCACAGCAGTTCTCCTCTATGAAAGCAGGAGTAGATGGAGAAAAATCAGCTCTTTGTTTTTAAGCTTTGCAGGGCTGATAATGTGGTTAACGTTTTAAAGAATGCAGAGGACACCTTTTATTAATTTACCCTTCCTCACTTTATTTTGTGAAACTGTGTACCTTTGGCATTTGATAAAGATCCATTGTAAATGTGAGAACTAAGCAGCTTGTTAGTTATAACATCTTTTTTCTTCTCATTAGAAGAATAAACTGAAACTGTTCTGCCTAATGCCAGAGTAGATGTAACCAATCTTGTATCCTTTGCATGTAGGTCAGTCAGAGGGACAATTCAGCACTGGATCCCATTATCCATGGGTTGAAGGGCGTTGTACATCATGGTAAGTAGCTGCTTCAACTTTCTACTTGTTGGGAAGGGGAGAGGGGCAGAAATATTGTCCTTAAGGGATCAGGTCACCCCTGGAAGGACACAGTGAACCTACACATTCCTCATTCACCAATGTTTAAGGGCATCACAGCCATTATTTGATTGGTAAAGATCAGAGTCATTTATTACCTGAGAATGGTTTGGGGTGAACAGTAAACAATTTGTTTCTTTTCAGTCAGTGCTCCAGAATGCATAAGTTATCAATCACAACCTGCTGCAATCTATCATTTGTATTAGAACTTTGAAGGCAAGCTGGATACTTCACTCTGTTATTTATCTTCTGTTTGCTCTAAAAATACACCTCTCTGAAGTTTCTATTTGTTAATAAATTATTTGTCTTTCAAATTTAGGGAACTGATAATGAAACAGAAAATTAACTATCTATGAAAATTAATTAAACTTTGCAACAGATGAACATCTTTCTAATGCTGGCATAAATACGATCATTCAGCTGTTCTGATGCATATATCTATTATCCTTGAACTTTTAGCAGGTACTAAAATAAATATTAATATATTTTATACTTTTATAACCAATCTTTTACTTGGGAATTTTCCTGAAGCCTTACCATAGGTAATGCATCATCAGCAATGACATCAAGATGCTTCGGTTCCCAAAGTACTCTTGTCAGGTTTTAAAATAATGATTTGTAAAGTTTTAATAATCTCATTGTAATTCAAAAGGCATCTGCTGGAATGGTGCTCAGTGCAATAATAAATCTCTGTTCCATCTATAGTGCTGTGATAAAACATCTTTGCACCTTTTCTGAGGATTGTCTTTAGACATTAGCTAGTGCTGTAGAGCTTAACAGACACTTTTTTTCTCTTGACTGCAAACCTAAAACTAGTTGACAGTGTTAGATTAAAACAAATAGGATTTTGGATTAATTGTTCTCCTTTCAGAATCATTTAACTTTGCAACTGGGAAGGCCAATAAATCCAAACACAGTGAAAAACAGGTTAAGTGATAACATGCCATAAAGTCCTTCATTTAGAGAATTTTCCTTAGGTTTTTCTGCTTATAAATTGCAGTGTTCTGCCGTGAAATAAAAACAACACACTGAGCTGAAAAACTGGGGTGGTTTTCCACAAAAATAGAAGTTATTACCTCGCTGCTGCTGGATAACAAAACCGGCCAGCAAAAGCAAAGCTGGGATGTGTTAGGCTGCAAGGTTTTTTTCAATGTCTGTGTAATTTGGCACTGCTGCCAAGCTGCCATTTAACTGGACTGGGATCTCTTTTTTTTAGTTTTGTTCTTTACCTGCTTTCTATTCCAGGACTCCCAATCCCCTGCAAGCACACAGTGTTTTAGCCACCTCATCAGGTTTTTCTCCCCCCTCTCTTTGCTCTTCTCAGACAAAACAGCCACTCATGGATAATCACAACTGTGTCTCCTAAGAGGATTGTTCCGTTCCCAAAATTAATTGTTTGGGTAGGATGTGACTGGTCCCGAGGCTGTGATTCCCTGACCACATAATGATCACTCCATCTCCGTGCTGTCTTACCCACAGCAAAATCTGGGTGGATAAAAGGCGTTTATTTTTGTTTTGCACACAATGCACAGAAGTCTGCTAGTGTTTCAAGTAAAGGAAATCACTTGATATATTTCAATAGCTTGTTTCCTTTTCAAAACATTAAGGAAGAAAAAGGGGAAAATCATGCTTTCCTTCCTGTTTCAAAGGCCCTGATTAAAGGCCTTTTCTAAGGCTCTTTTGGTGGTTAGAGTAAAGGAATTTCCTCCTGCAAAGCAGTTGTTGAAAGAGATCGTTCTCTTTAACTTAAATATTGATAGAACGCTTCAATGAAGAATTCTCATATCTCTCTTTTAATGTTATTATATAGAATAATAGTAAAGATGTGAGGATTTTATTCCAGATTCTCACATTTCTTTTCTTGATGTGATTTATTTACATCTTACATGAGCACAGTTTTATGAATTTATCTGAAAGCTCCTTCCTGTCTTCCATTTGTCTGCATTCAACAGAGACCCTAAGGCAACATGGACTTTTTGGCTCAAATACAGTGGAAAACTCTTGTGGCTTTTGAATAGTGGTTGAATCAAGCAGGAATCCAACAAAAGAAGGCAAAATTGAAACCTTAAGTTTCAATTTTTATAACATCTCCGTTACCGTGTTGGTTTTAGGTGGTTGTCACAATACAGAGGCACATACATATAATGTAAAAATTAAGAATACATACAAATGTTGACGTTTTCTTGTCCCTCTCCCTCCATCTGGCAGAGCACTCATTCAGTTTTGAGCATGGGAATGACACACCCACACAAACCCTCATCATCCTCATTTTGCCATTTACTAAAAGTCCTGGTCCTGTATGGGGACTCCACTCTGCACCACACTGTACAGGGCTCCCACACTGGCCTGTCCCCATAGTGGTGACAGATCTGGTAACACTCAGCTGGGTACAGAGATGGTACTCATGAATGATGAGCTGAGGCTTTTTTTTTTTTTTTTTTTTTTTTTTTTTTTTTTTTTTTTTTTTTTTTTTTAATGCTTTTTCTTTTTTTTTTTATTCTGAAGTTCTTGTACTCTTATATTGCCCTTCCAGGGGTATGCAAACATTTCCAAAGTCAGAAGTACTTTCTGTAGAAGCGAAAACAATTTTTGCTTGATATTTCATCAGGGATTTGAATTACTTACTAATTTGATGGAACATAAATAATTGTGCCCTTCACAGTGTCACCAGCTTAGTAACAATGATAGAGAAACATACACATAAAAATCAATACAGGCTTAGTTGCTACTTAGTTGATTTTGTTTCCTCATCTCCAGGCATAATTTTGTAGAATCTTAATGCCCACATTAAACTTAATTTTACATGAGCAACCATATAAAGTTTCTTAGCTAGGAAGGGAAACCATGGTGTACCAAAGTGCCAAGTGATGTCTGGGTCTATGATAATGCTTTGGGGTTTGTCCCATGTTCTTCCTGCTGGACAGGATGTTCCCACACCTCTCCCCTGCTCCTGTATCTACCCTCAAAGAGCAGCACAGGAACGCTGAGGAGGTTCTTACAGGAGCTGTCAAATGCTTGATGCTGATTTTAAAATTGCTTTTGGTTTTGTGCTCTGCCAAGGATTTGTCACACCTCCTGCCAGCCAGGTGCCTGCTCTTCTCACTCCTGCTTTCCCTGCCCCAGGGCACGTGGGGAGCGTGTCTGCCACGGAGCCCAGCCAGGACTGACAGCTGGGAGTGGAGCTGTCTCCCTCCCTGGAGAAGGGATGGGGTACAGGCAGGTGGGACTTGGATTTTCTGGTGCTGACTTGCCAGTGTTGTTCAGCTCTGATTGCTGGGGGTCTTTTTTTGCTCCTCTATGAATGCTCTTCTCATGAGAGCTGGTGGGAAGGGGCTTTCAGCAATCTGGTCCTGGCAGGACAGATGACACCCGTTGCTCATTGGAGTTGGATCATAGGTAAAAAAGTCCCTGGTGCAGTCCTGGTGCTGCACATCTGACTTTTCTGCCCATTTTGCTGCCGATGTGCTCAGCCGGGTGCCCTGCCCTGAGCCCCTCTCTGCTCCTCATCCTTCTTAGTGATGCTCAGGATCTCAGGGCAGGAGGGAGTTGCTCTTGTGCAAGGGCTGAGGAGGCTGGTGAGGCCTCAGAGGGAATGACTGTGCCCTTGTGGGAATAGGGGACTGTGAAATATCAGGTTATGTGTTATACAGTTGATTTGCATTAAAATGGTTATGAAAGCTTTTGCCTGCCACACGTTCCAGCAAGGTCTCGGAGGAGCACCTGGCAGGATGGAGCTATTGCACAGGAAAATCACTTTTCCCACCTTTGCTGTCTTGGGTTTGCCCTTTTTGATGCCATTTTGTATGTAAGCCTCTTAGAGAAGCCTTTTCCTTGTTTTTACCAGCTGCCTGGAAAGCATTAAAATGTGCCTCTCCCCTGATGTCAGTCTTGGGGCGGCATCCAGTGCTGGATGCTGTGTGACATTCACCTTTCCCCAGCCAGACCACAGTCCTGTTTTACTCTGCAGGCAAAGTGTTGCCAGAGGGGACAGCAGCCCACATTATCCGAGACCCCTGGAAAAGATTTCAGGGTGATGGAAACCATGTTTTTGTCCCTCTGTCCTGTTCTCTGTGGCTGTCATCAAGAATATACACTGATCAGCAGAAAATTATTAGAGCACAAATAAATTACCACAGCAGAAAAAGCTCAATGTCACAAAAATGGGGCTCTTATTCCCTTCCTTGTCAAAAGAGAGCTCTGAAAATCAAAGTGCTACCAGATCAAAAGCTTAGGTACAAAGTGAATCAATGGCATCTGTTGCTTGTTTGTGAACATGAGGTGGGGTGAGGGGAGGAAAGGAACCTTTGTTTATTTAAAAGGGAGATTGGAAAAAAGTCTTAAAAAACTGTAATTGGAACCCAGCATGGTGCAGTGTAGTCTTGGATCTCCCTTGAGACGGGCCAGAAGTGGTCAGGCAAGTGATTACTAAAATTTCTGGTCTCGCTGGGGAGAACTTACCAAAATACAGTGGAAACAACTGTTTTAATAATGAAAAAGAATAGAGAATAAATATATTGCACATCTCTCCAGTTGTCCTAGGTGAAAAATCAGTGAATAACCTGTTAAAATAAATCAGCACTAAAAAAGAAGCAATCTAGACGGTGTTAGTTACCCTGTGGATCTATCACACCAGAAGGCATAATAACAAGGAAACACCATTAGCACCATGACACATTTCTTCTTTTGTTTTGAGCTTCAACCATAACACCACCTGACAAGCTGTTTGCCTTCCACACCAAATATCATGGGGTTGTAGAGAAGGGTGGAAGAGAGGGGTAAGGTGAGATGTGGTACCGTGGGACCTCATCTTTGAAAGGAAAACTTTGAAGAAAGCAGAGCTCAATTTGGAACAAGGAAGGGCCATCAAAGGGAGAGCAGCACCATACATTAAGCTGAGAAGGAAACGTGGAGGAGCATTTTTTTTTCCTCAGGGATGAGCTGGATATATTCTTCTGTTTTCTGATCTGTTCTTGTGTTCACAGTCAGAGTAGCTCTGTGAAAGGGGCCAGGACACGATTGCTGTGGAGCAAAGGGGAGGAGGAGGGAAGTGGGAAATGAAGATGAGAGCAGAGGTGATAAGTTCACACCTTTATATAGGGCAGCTCTGTGCATAGCTGCAGGGGTCTGCATCATTTAAAGGAATAAATGGTGGAAGTGTTGGAAATCTCTGGTCCTTCACCTGTCTGCTCTGCAGAAAGCAGTGCTGGTCACGGCTGAGTAAAGACCAGCAAGCTGACAGAGAATTAATAGATTGCACAGAAGAACTAATTCAAACTAACAAAAAAGATTGCACTTACAGGAGTTAAGAATTAAAGCTAATGCTGAATGTGAACAGAGGAAGCTGGAGTTGGGTACTATGCTGGTGGGTTTTGGGGATGTTTGCTGTGAAATGAGGTGTAGAGAAGTCTGAGAACATGTGGTTTTCCTTTGGCTCTGCTGGAGCAGATGTGAATAATCCATGCTCCTCTGGGCACTTCTGCTTCCCTTTAGCATCTGCCAGGGTCCAGCTTGTTCCAGGCATCCCCCTCTTCTCTATACTTTGCCATAGTTTCTTTTTCTTCCCGTTGCTGGTGCTTATTCTGTACTTTTTAGTCTCCTTGCCTGTCCAGCCTCATGTACCTCTGCCTCAGGTTAGGTTTTGTGAAACCTGGAGAAGTCTTATCCCAGCCTAGAATGCCAACAGCTGCTCTGCATCAGCACTGCTTAAGCCTGAGAGGTCCAGAATAACATTTTCCTTCTTTAAAGAGTTAAGACCTCTTCTCTGCAGCTGAACCTTTTCCTCCTAAGGTGTTTTAAGAAAAAGAGAGAGAAAAATTAAGCCTGAGACCAACATGTGGCATGGAAATGTTTTTTTGTGAATAAGAGACTTGCCTTTTTTATTCCTTCCTCCTGTTTTTTTGTACCTCTCACTGGTTGTCTCAGATTAATTTAGTCTGCAGGACTGTGTTGTTATCTCACTCCCCTCCTCCCTGCCATGCTGTGCTTTCTGTGTCCATACAGCTCCTTACATTGCTCAGCAGAGGCTCTTTAAAAAAATAAAAAAATAAAATAAAAGTGAAAAAAATAATTGCACAATAAATGACAAGAATTACCCTGAGTACAGAGGACTGTCAGATACTGCTCTTCCTGCAGGATTTACACAGCAAGCACTCGTCTGATGATCCTTTCACTTAAAGTAATATATAACATTTGTAATTTCATCTTTAAAATCACCCCCATGAGTCTGGTCCTTGGCTGTGCTTTGCTGCCTGCTTTATCTGGGAAGTTCTGGCTCAGTGGGTGTGTGACGTGATGTCCTTTTGATTATTTTTGTGTGTTTGCTTTTTGAAAGTTTGAATGCAGAAGCTTTAGAATGTCTTGGCTCATTGTGGAAATGAAATTGCCAATAATATTGTTTAACAAATTTGGGAGACTTTCAAAGCTCTTCATATTGGTATTGCAGATTTCAGTTGTTCACAGTGTAGCTGGGTACCTATCAGGCACTGCACATATGTTAATTTTGGAGATAAGCTAATTTTAAGATATTGTTTTCAATGCAGCCAAGTTCCTGTTTTCTTACAGAAAATCATGATGAAAGTCCCAAAGCATTCCATGAGATATAAATGGACTTGGCATATAGTTATTTTCTTGTGATGTCCAATCCAAGTTCCTGTTAGATGTAAAAGAGTTTTGATCACAGATAGTTGTATGCTGTTTACCTGCATATCTCAAGAAGCCTCTTATTCTAGTGATGTGGTTAAAATTCAGGTCTATCTTTATCCAGTGATTTACGGACTGTATTTTAACAAGTCAGTCCTTGAAGGCAAAATGTTCAAATGATTACTCTTTCAATATAGTATTTGTTGGCTCCAGCTTGTGAAAACTGAAGTAGTTGGTGGAGATCCACTCTTGGTATCTGGTTTAAGTTCTGATTTTTTCCTCTGCTCAGTAAACTATTGTGCATAATTTAGTATTAGTTTAGGCCTAGTGGTGATTTGACAAAGAGTGTAAATAGGTCAGGCTTTTAAAGCATGTCTGCAGTAATTCTGCCTTTGGGTCAGATTGTACAGAAAATTGCCCTTTGTCCCATCCAAAATGCTGGGGAGATTTCTCAGCCCAAACAAAGAATATGCTGGGTGTGATTTTTCATGTTGCTGTTGTGAGGGACAGACCAAGAGGCAGATGTGAATGTTGTATCAGAAGGTCAAATATGTTACCACCTGGCTCAGTTAATTGTTTTTTGTGAATGTAAGAGTTGAAATACAATATTGTCCTTTCATACTGTGGAACACTTAGTATTTTAAATGCCACATTCATTGTCCTAATGGTCAACAATGAATCTGCAGTGCTTGCTTTTTTTGCCTTTGAGGTATTAGAGTGAATATGTTTTTCCAAGTCTTGGTGCTGTAAACAAAGCATTGCTGTTTGCTACCTGTGCATAAAACTGCATTAGTGGGGCAATGTTTTGGGTACTGCTCTGCTCTTTGCTGCTTCACCTGGGAGCACTGGTGGCAGCAGCAGGTTATTGTTCCTTCCATGGGGAATGCTCTTATTTCGAGGGCCTGTCTTCAGGGGCAGGATCTCTGGGGCTCTGCTTTCCTGGTTGTTTATATTTCTGTTTGGATGCTCAGGTGCTGAGATGGGAGGAGGACAAGGAGCAGCAGAAGAGAGCATTGCAGGGCTCTGGTTTATGTGTGAGAGCGAGTAGGTGGCTCATGGGTCAGTTTTGCAGCATTGATTGCAGTGATTCACGGGTGTTTGCAGGTGAAGACATTTGCTTTGCTGTCTTTTATTGGTTTTGTCTGCCAGTTATTTCCTAGTACCTGTCAGCAAACACTGTCTCATCAATCATGTAGTTTCCAGCCTTTTCCACTTTCTTCCTTCTAGAAACTGCTCACTCCACTCAGTCTGTTCCCAGCCTCCTGGACACAGTTCATGCCCGTCCCAGGCACTGTAAATGGGAAACAGGAGCTGGTAATAAGACAGTGAAGAAAGGTTTGTTATTATTTCCAACCTTGTTCTTTTTCATTTAGTAGGAACTATATACACATATGCACATATGTGTGTGTATGAATATGTATATATAAAAAATATTTCTATGATAATCAATGAATGCTCTTGCTTAGGTTTGAAATGATTCTTCTTACAATTTTACCAACAAAAATAACTGACTTAACACTGAAATCTTTAAAATGCCATTTTCAAAACTGTCTCGAGCTCTTAGGAACTTTAATTTCATGGCATTTACTGTTTCAATATACTCTTGGAGGATATGGCAGGCAGGCACTGGAGTTTTGAAGTCCCTTTATCTTTAAGCTTCACGTGAAAATCTTTGTGACTCCGATTTCTAAAACTCTGCACCATGCATCAAGATGGCAAGCGATACAAAAGAATGATATGTTTTCAAAAGTGTTACATTATTAAAGCATAATCAATTGATTATCATCTATTTTAGTAGTCATTTTAATCCAATTATATGTATTTTTTCATTTTAATTTTTGGCATTCATTAATGAAAACTTTGAGCGTTGCTTGTAGCCATGAAAAATTAGATCGAGTACACCCTGCCCTACTTAAACTGTGTATTAGCAAAGCCACTTTTTCCTTGAGAAATACTCTTTTTCACAGCTGACTATGACTTCCCAAGTGCTTAGGAAAAAACCCTCCCTAATTGATAACCAAAAATTAATCACAGTCGGATACTTCCAGTTTGCATTCAAATAAGGTATTTCTCTGTCTAAATAAGCTTCCTTTACTTGATTATTCATATTGTAGTTCAAAATGTTTAAAAATGAAAGACAGAGTTGGATGAAATGTAGACTACTTAATACAGTGTGTATTTAATATAAAAGTTATGCATTATTCATCTTTGCAATTTGAATAACTTTGAATTTAGCATCCCTGTTCCTCATCTTTTCCTTTGATGAACAATTAATTATTAAAATATAATATTGTCAGCATATGGCACAAAAATCCTTGAAAGTGTAAAATGAGCTTCCTTCTCCTGCCATCCTTTGATAAAGGGATACCATATTTGTGGTTTTGCACAGAGCCTTTATCCAGCATTTTAAGTGATTCCATCACTGTCATTAAAAGGTTAGGAAAGTTAGAAAGAGTTAAATTGTTAATTTTAACTGCAACATTTTTTCTTGAATTCGAGGGGAAAGCACTTTTCAAAATGTGCCTCTGCCTCCCAGCTTTCAGGTGTAGTCATTGGCTGTCGATGCAGGGGATGTTGGTGTATTCAAACACTCTGGGGTTCATTGTGGCCCACTGTGTGCTCAGTGCTGGTATAGGGAGACAGCTCTGAAACAGAAATCCAGTGTTGAGGTTTGTGTACTGCATTTGGAAATCAAGTCCTGTGGCTGAGTTTCCAGTTTTTCTAACCAAGTTTTCTGCATAAAAATGAGCCAATCAAATTAAATGCGACCTTTTGCTGTGATTACGACTTCTTGATTAGAATCTCTTTGAACTTTGTCCAATCACATATATTTTAGAATTTATTATTTAAGCACACTTTTTATCACAGGTATGGTATGACGAGGAAAAAAAGTGGATTATTATTTGTTTATTTCCTTTTTGGAGATGCAGATGTGGTCAAAATTTACTTGGATTAGAAGGAAAGGAATTATTCACCAAGAGGTTGCAGTATTGCCTTGACTTTAATAGAATTACTCATATTTTGGAATGCTAAAAGCTATGAAACATCACAGACCTGTTGATATTGTGCAGAAAAGAGAAGATACCTGAAGTGTATGTATCATTGGCATTGTGCAGCAGCAGTGGAGTTAAAAAATCCCCATTATCAGACTGCTGCTGAGAGGTTTAGGCAACTCCTTATTTGATCAAAACTTCTAGAAGACTGTGGGATGCTGTGGAAGCGAATTCTGGAGGCTTCATCCTATTTGGAAGACGTGTGTGTCAATCACCAACCCACCTGCTTCTCCCTTTTCTTGGGGTGGGGAGAGGGTGGCAGTGGGTTTGCTCAGCAGCTCTGGTGAGACAGAAAAATGAGTTCTCTCTGCCCAAGTGTGGACTCCTGTTTGAGGCATGCAGGATATTGAAAGTAGGGAATAGAGATGTTTGGGAGAGCCCTGCATGTCAGCCTGCCTGAGGCAGTGAGCACCTTTGCACAGGCTGAGAGGGCACTTCAGCCTCTGAGTCAACACGAATTACAGAGGATAAATGCTCAGGGAAGGCAGGGAAATTGCCTTGCCTGCAGCTGTTCCCTCCTTTTGTTTATTTATTTTTCTTCATGGTGTTAAATATTACCAGCTTGTCACTGTTACTTGCGGGTGAATGCTTCCAGGGCTTAGGTCTGCATTTCAGGCTGTCCAAGGAGATTCTCAGAGAAAAAAGGGTTTGTCCCCAGTCTGTTGGACCCTGGGAAGGACTTTCTTGGATTTGGGAGAAGGGGCAGCAGTTCTACCTGTGAACCTATTTGTGGTGCAGTGCTGGCTGTGTCTGGCAGTACCCTGGCAGTGCCAGTGTGGGTGGGTGCAGGACTGGGCAAGCATTGCTTGGATGTTGCTTTGAGCACCACATTGAGCTTCAGCAGTGTCCTGTGTCCCTGCTCCTCAGCCCAGCTGCCTGGCAGCTCCCAGAGAAGTCTGGCTGAGCAGCATGGCTCTGCCTCCTCCATCAGCAATCCACTGAGGGTTTGACTGCTCCTGCATCCCTTTCTGCCCCTGGCAGAGATGGAACAGATACACTGCATGATGTTTTTTGGTCAGGCAGCAGCAAACAGGACCACTGGGCCTGGCTGTGTCCCACTGGGCTCTGTCTTGCTGCCATCAAGCTGGAGAGATATTGAGTGCTGGAACCATTGACTGCATGTACAGAGTGCTGAACATTGACTATTTCTGTAGTGACATAAACCAGTGGGGTAGCAAGTGCATTTCACACCTGCACAGGTTCAGAATAGGAGGGTGTGTGTTTGGGATGGGGCTGACTAGCATTTTGGCTGCTCTTTTAAGAAACCACGCGTCAGCTCTTACAGAGGGTTTCCATTTTTCATTACATATATGATAAAATATGTTGTTGCCATTACACCTTGTTAGGCTGCCTAGCAATGTGATGTCTGTTTTAAAGACACATTAAAAAAAAAGTGTAATCCTGCCTGTCAATCTTCCCCACAGAGAAGGAGACCTTTCTGGATCCCTTTGTGCTGAGGGAACTTCTGCCAACGTCGCTGGGGAGCTACTACCGCTACACAGGTTCCCTGACTACTCCTCCCTGCAGCGAGATCGTGGAGTGGATCGTTTTTCGGAAGCCTGTGCCCATTTCTTACCATCAGGTGTGTTTGTTTTGTCTGTGAAGCCCATCTCTTAATTTGCCCTCCTTCAGACGGTTTTCAAAACCCACCGGTTTAATTTGGAGGATGCAAATGTCTCTGTTGACAAAAAAGGAAGTGTCGGTGGTTTTTTTTTATTATTCTCTTAAGTAATATTGTTTCTGAACAGGAGCCATCAGTCTTGAGAAGACAGTACAATATGAAACCCGGTTTCCTTTCAGTGATTTATTTCGTATTGTTTTTGTTAAGATTAAATTAAGCTATGGTGTAAATAGTTACATAGAGTTCCCTTTTATTCTTTTTAATTGAAACTTTCTTTTCAAAGTAAAGTGAGTGATTTCAGTTCTGCTCAGATTTAGTAATTTGAACTAATTACATTAGAAAAGACATCTTTCCATTAATTCTCCATGCTTAACTGTTTTTATAACACAGTAAAGCTGCCATTATGTGCTCAGAGAGCTGGTGCACAAATCTTTAAAATTAGCACATAGAAGCTTTTAATGCAAATAGACACAATGTCTGGAGTTTGAAGAATTATCCTGATAAAGCAATGTCTAGATGAAGTCAAATGTTTGCCAATTCAGTGTATTTTGACACGGTGAGACTGTGGTCTTTAGAAAGCCAACCTTCTGGACTTAGTCTTGCCTCTTATTCATCCATCATAAGCCACTGAAAACAAACTTTTTACATTACTAATTCTGTAAAGTGCACGTGAACAGTTCACTGGGTGATCCTGACTGACAGATGTTGTGCTCAAAGGTTTCAGAAGTACGGAAGGCACTTGCCATACCCTTGCTCCAGGCTTTTTTGCCTGTTTTCTAGATCTCATTGCTTCTCCCATAGATTCTTTCATCTTTTTTTGACAGTCTGTGTTCAAAATCAGTTGCAGTGCTTCAACTGAGGCCCTCCAGAGGCTGAGGGACATGTCAGGATTCATGTCTCCAGCCACCCATCCTGGTGTTATTTTGCCTGTGACAGTACTGCCCGTGTTCAGCTCCTGGTCAGCAGGAACCCTTTTGCTGGAGGCTTTCCCTGGAGCCCTCTGGCAGTGCTGAGCACATCGTGCCCCCAGGCAGCCCTGGGTTCTGGCTGGAGCCTGGGACTCTGCACATGGTCCTGTTTGAATCAGACCCCTTGTTTTTTTCAGTCTATTTCTCTGATCATTTTGAATTCTGTCCTTGCCTGCAGGATACTTGCAATCCCTTGTAGCTTTTCACTACATCAATAAGTTTACTGTTTATTATTTGGTGGCTGCAAGGCCTGGCCCATGCTCAGTTTTATACTCTGTGTGCATATCAGGTGGGTCATGACTTCTTTTTTAACAAATGCAAATAAAATGGTAAATATCAATTTCAGCTGTCAGTATAAAAGTGCTTTATCCTGGCATAGCTCCTTTCCTGTGCTGTACAGAAGTAACTGTTCCAAAACAAGCCTTTAAAATTTGGCGTTGTGCTGCTCTGTGCATGTGTGTGTGGTTGCAGGGCTGGGAATTCTGTGTGTAGACAGACTTTCATTGATGCTACAACACATGTGGAATAAATAATAGTATTCCCCCCCTCCCTGGTAGCTCTAAATGTGTGTGTTTCAAGAGCCTGCCACCCTGCCACTGCTATGATTATTATTTGTTCCTCTAACAGAAACAGTGTAACATAATCCATTGCCATAGTTTAACCTTCTTTATCACAAACCCCATGAAGCAGCCTGTAATCCCAGGGGATGACAGTGATATTGTTTAAGCTTTGTTGCTGTTTCAATTAAAATCTTGCTTTTGTGCAAAATACCTTGCCAGAAAAAGGACAGTGGTGAAGTGGTCCATTTGTGGAGGCCTCTCTATTTTATTTGCAGTCCTCCATTATCACCATCTTCCCTGATAATTAGACAACAAACCAGGACAAGCTGTGTCACCCTGTGGATGCATTGTAAAGCTAAGTGCATTCAGTGACCCAAAGCATGGCATTATCTCTCATAATGCATACCTCAGAGTAGCTCATTGTGCTTGTAACAGTTTCAGTATTTTTAATTGCCATCTGTATATCCAACCCTTAGAAAACTACACATCAGGCTTTAATGGTTTGTAATTGCGTGACTCAGAGTTTTCGATCAGGATTCCCTGTATCTACAATAGTCGTACAAGGGCTTTTAATTTCTTCTTCTGAACAGGAGCTCTTATACTCCTTGAAGAGCATGAATGTACCTCCTTGACTGCAGATCTTAGATTTTTTTTTTTTTTTCTGGCAGCTGTAGATAAATTAATTTCTCATTTGTCATAGATAATATTTTTATAGTGAAAGTGAGGTTATATATACTTCAACACATAAAAAGTGGAAGGTTAAAAATCATGTTTGAATTGGCAGTTGTTAAAATGCAATTATACCTCCCCAAGGTAGCATGGCAGAAGAAAATATTTTAAAAGTTCTCTCTGAAAGTTTAAAAATTCAATTAATGTCACAGATGTCTAAGCCTAGAGACTTGACTTCAGAGGAGTTAGTACCCAAGTTCTTGTGCTTTTATAAAGTCACCTTAAGTTAGCTGGCTTCATCAAAACTGCTTCCAGTGCATGAAGTGCAAAAGGTATGTAAATAAACACAAGAGTTTTGATATGTGCTTTTATAGAAGGGTATGCCAGGATCCTCTGTTGTGGGGGTTTTTTTTAAGACAAAAGTGTAAGTCAGTCCTTTTACCCCTTTTTTAATCCATCCTCCTATGTTTTTGAGAGGGTCCTGCTAATAATTAGGAAATGGATTTTATAATTTTTCAAGATTCTTCTTTGAAAGAAATAGAATAGTGTTGAAAACCTGGGAATAAAGCATTCATATAAGATGCAGAAAAAAAAGTACAATTCAAATCCCAGCATCCACCCTTGCAAGCCCAAAGCAGCACCTGAGCTCCCTGCCTGAACTGGTGGTGACCCCTCCCTGCTCATCCCCTGCTCAGGTTACTGGTTTGAAGGGAAATTAAATAATGGTAGTGGGTGCCTCATGAGTCAGTGGAGGATGCTTAACTGCTCTGTTACACACTTCTTTGATTATATTTATCAGCTTTATCAATTGAGGCTGCCGTCATAATTCTTCCAATTTTAAGGTTTGGGGCTCATGCTTCTCTAGAGCTTTTAGAGCAGACACACTTGATGAAAAGTGTGTGAGTTTCAGTTGCCTGTCATTAAGGTATGAATGTTACTCAGGTCCCTTTTTGAAGTTCTGGGCCAGATTTTGTGCTCTCAAAATCCATATTATCAATATGTGTAATTGATGTGATGCAAAAGGACTGATTTCTTCTCTGCTCTGTCTTGGTCAGTCTTTCTAGCAGCAACACAATTAATTCTAGTTTTTGTCCTGAATAACAATAAATGCTGTAACTACCTTGATAGCTGGGAGGAAAACATTAGCTGAAAATATTTTCACCTTAGTTTGCTAGAACTTTTTTTTCTCAGAAACACTAAGATACGAAGTAACAGAAAAGTTTTCCAATTACAGTTCTTTCTTACAGGTTAATACATTTTCTTATAAATAGCTCAGATCTGAATCCAGCAGAAGAAACTTATTCCCAGAGGAGTATATGCTAGCTGTGCCTAAAAGTGCTGCACGAGCTGTCTGTGAAGCTTAGCCTGGCAGCTAAACTTTGTGAGGTATTCAGAGATAAGGAGGTATTGCCTTATCCAGGAGAAAGCTCTTGGTGTGGAGTGACCTGGAAGCACTTCTTGACGCGATTCTGGGAAACAAAACAGTGCCAGCAGTGAGGAGGGATTGGCAAGGGATCTTAAGGGCACACACAAAAGGGATCCTAAGGGCAAATGTTTCTTTGCCAATGACAGATGTCCACAGGTTCTAGAAGCCTTTCTCCCATGTTGGGCAGGATAAGCCCTGTGCTGAGATAAAGTGGTTGGCAATAATTCCTGTGGGCAGTCTGACTTCCCCTGTGGTTTTATCAATCTTGGCATCAACATTTTACTTCCTTCCATTTTGCTGTCTTATCAGCCACCAGGATTTCACTACATTGTTTTTCTAATTAACATCCCTTCTCTCCCCTGCCATGATGGCTGTGATCAGCTGGAGGCATTTTACTCCATCTTCACCACTGAGCAGCAGGACCATGTCAAGTCTGTGGAGTACCTGAGGAATAACTTCCGACCACAGCAAAGCCTGAACAACAGGAAGGTATCCAAGTCGGCTGTGAAGGATGCTTGGAACCAAGATATGACAGACATCTTGGAAAATCCACTCGGCACAGAAGCTTCCAAAGGTAGATTATACTTTAGATCTTTACACTTGACTAATAGGAGATTTTTTTTCCTGTCTACTTTGTCATCAAATGGTGTCAGGAACAGCTGTGAGCTACCAAAGAAATAATGCAGGTCATTCAGGCATTCCTTGTTGGTAAGTGTCAATAAATTAACTAATTCTGCTTATGCTGCAAATACCTGTAGAACTCGCTGTCACAAGGTGCCATGACAATACAGCCTTAGAATATGTGGGTTTCAAAGCCACAAAGTATGAGTCTCAAACTGGAAGTGTCCCTGTTTCTGCCAACTGGCTGGAGGGCTGTGGAGATGCCAGACAAAAAGGGAAAACTGAAGGGCCAAGGTCAGAGATAAAAATTCAGCCCCATTAGCACTGAGGCATTGGGTGTTTGAATGGAAATAGAGTGTCCAGATGTGGTTATGGGTTTCATTTCTCCAGGAACAAGACTTCTGAAGAACTGTCGACCTTTTAATTCAACGTTTGTATCAGTCTGTTGGTAATGGTGACAGGAGCAAAATAATCTCTTCCTTTTAGGCAGGTGATCTTCTAATGTCCTGCTGAAGTGTTTCATGTGCTTTTTTGTAGAGCAGCTGGCACTTGCTTCTGTCAGACACTGGATAATGAGCTGGAGGGAAGGGGGGTGGAGGGAGGTTCCTGTTGCACTGGCACAAGCAGCCCTGGCTAGAGGAGCACATCAGAAATTCTGGGAGAAATGTGTTCTGGATAAAATAAGACTAGAAATAAATATCATTTACTACTTTTATTTGCCTTTATTTTATTGACTGGTGTTATTTATAGGCAGAAGAAATCACATGTACTTTCCAGTCTTCAGTCTTGCAAAGTGCTTGGTGCTTAACCAGTAGAGGGAAAGAAGAGGGGGGCAGTTTGACAGAAGGAAACAGCTAAGCAGATTTACAAGCTTCCCTTTTTTACCTGACATTTTCACCTGGCCAGGCACAGAAAGTGCAGATTTTAGAGGATGTGAATCATGAAAACAGCTGCGTTCAGCAACCTCACCTTCCCAAGAGAGTGCTGGGAGAGTGTATTTCTCAGGGCTCATTATTCTCTGAGCGTGCTTATTTATATATATATAATATACACGTACACAAAGCTCATGTACAAGGCAGCCTTGGGACAAAGAATTTACATGAGAAGTGAGAATGAGATCTTGGGAATGAAGAAACTCTGCTACGCTCGGATGCTCTGGCCTGTAGTTTTCAATCAGTGTTGTAACAGCAACATGTGTCAGTAATTTCTTCAGTTATATCCTCTGTATATATTATTTACCCAGAACAGCGATGAAAGTTAATGATTTACATTATGTTAAAAGTGACAAAACTGACTGGTTTTTATTTTGAGTGCAGCCAAGGTACCTCTGATATAACATTCAAGGAGATTTAACTGCTTTGGCCACACACCTGCATATTCTTCACCTTGCTGGATTGTTTTTAAGATTGTAAAGAATCTTGGGTTGATTTTCACCACCACAGCAAATAACTGAAATTCACAATTTTGCCAGAGCATTACAAAACACTAAGGTCTATAGTTAATGGGCTGATCTTCAATTTGGAACTGTTCAGACCTTGAATAACCAGAAGATTCACCATGACTTTGATCTTTAAGAACTAATTACACATGGCTTAGTTATCATGAGGTAAGCAAATCTTCAGGAGCAAGGGACCAGGCACAGCCATTAGTGCATGTTTATGTGGTTTGGTTCTTGGGGACTGGTTTTCTGAGCAGGTTCTCTATGGGTCCTCTGCCATCATGTTCAGGTACCATAATTCTATGTGTTTGTGCCTGCCTGGGAATCTGAATTTGTGACAAGAGAGACCCTCAGGATGGGGGACATGCATTTCCCATGGTCTGACAACATGGCAGGGATGAGGCTGGAGTTGGTGATTTCTTCCTCCCCTCAGTTTTTGCTCTAGGAGGCTAATGGCTGGACAGCTGGTTGTTTTATACCAGCTCTGTTAGCTTGTCACTTTCTGGGTTGTGTGCACACCAGGGACACTGAAAATAGGTGCATTTTTTTCATGAACTTAAGATAAATAGGTTGGTGCAGTGCTGCTAACACAAAATGGATTGTAATATATCCTCCAAAGGTTACAGGGATGAGATATAGCTGTCCCAGAAATGTAACAACAAGGATGTTTCTGGCCCCTTTTTTGACAAAGGTGAACAGTGATGATGTGCCTGGTCCACTGCACATTCTGAACTACTGACATGTAAATAAAATGAGTTGAAGTCGTAATACTTGAGTGAAAGCAAAACCTGTTGTTTATTCAGCTAGTAAATATAGTACCACTTTATACAGTGTCATTCATGCAAAAGTACTGAGGAACCAAGTGCATGGAGTGCTTTCCAGTCAGTCTTGCATCCAAGTATAGAAGGGTGTAAGGTTAGCATAACAAATTTCTTTTATGCAGATTCTTCTGCATACCTTCTGGTTGCACCTCAATGCTTTCCACATTGCATTAGGCAATGTGACCAATGGCTGTCACATGTTGACTCTTGTCTGCCCTCCCTGCTCCTGATTTGTGTGTTGTAGAAATAGGCATGGTCATGAAAATGTGTCTTTTACTTGCTGCAAGGTGATATGGTTTGTGATGGTCTTCAGCTCTGCAGGGTGAGTTCGGGTGTGTTTGTCGGTGTGAATTTTTGCAATTTGTTTCCTCTGTCACACTCTATTAAGTCTGTGGGCAGTATTGCTAATCTGGAAAACAGTGTAGCATTCATTATGTAAGCCTTTCTTATTTGGAGGAAAATGTGCCCAGAACAATTTGCATAACGTTCAGAATAATTTTCAGAATTCCCTGGTGAATAGGGAATTTCAGATCAACACAAAGCAGTGGTCCATTGGCAAATGTGCCATCCTGAACAGTTTGGGACCAAAGAGGAGTGTCTTTTCTCTTAGCTATTAAAGCTATCTCAGGTCACAGAACTGTGACCAGTAGCATAACCTGCAGATACACTGGAGGAAAACTTTCTCACTCTGTACCAGTCCTCTGAGTATTTCCTTAGCAAAGCCCCAAAAGTTGTGGCATTTGGTAAACAAAATGTCTTCTGGGAAAGGCTGTTTTAGGTCAGTGCATCTGGATCCAGTTTGTTAACCAGTATGAATGTTACCAGCCTTTTGCTTTGCAGTTACTCTCGTCTCCCTTCTCTTGTTTTAATTCAAAAGAGGCAATGAAGAGAGGGGCATTGTTTTCAATCATCATAATACAAGATGGTGAAATACTTCAGCTAATTTGAAATAAGACTAATTTTTCACTTACAAGTGAAAACTCCAGATTTCCTTTTGTGTCAGAGTTTAACAAGAAGAGTTTTCCTTTATTCTATTATCTCATTGCTTCTTCCTATTGGCAAAAGCTGATTTAAAACAGTTCTCTTGAGGACTGCTTGTATGCCTGGAATAAAAGCATATGCATAAGACCTTTGCTGAATCAGAGCCCATGAGCTGAGTTTAATTTTTAAGTTGACCCTGGAGCTATTTCAAAAAACCATACAGATGATGTTTAAAGATCTTATTTCTGAAATACACCATCCAGGTTAAATACTGCTCAGCTATGTAATTGTAGCAACTGGTGGGTTGATAATAAACCCATGTACAGTGATAGTTTTTAAGAAGATGAAATTTTCAGAGATTCAAGCTATACAGTGGATCATACTGTTAAATCAGGCAGATCATCATTTAACAAGAGGGCTCACCCATGTTGCAATACTAATTTCTGTAAAGTTTTGAAAAGTCAGGGGTTCTCCAGAATGTACAGGCATTCTAAACCAAGAATGCATTTGTAAAGCATTGGTCAGATATTGTAATTATCAGTGACTTTCTGGACATGACAATCTATGTTAAAATTGCCTCTTTTCCTCTCTGGCCTGTCCTCTGTGGCTCAGGACTGTGTTGCTCTGTGTTGCTCATATATTGTGCTGCTGCAGCTCCTGGGATGCTTTCAAGCAGCTCTGGTAGAGAGATTGCTAATTATTTATTGCTTTAATAGTGTACATTGCTCTTCAGGGCCAAACAGGATTCTTACATAAAAGTCCATCCAGTTCAAGGATCTGGGTCTGCAGGGGATCCTTTCTGCTTTCACATGTTGTCCCATCAAGCAGAGCTGTATTTACAAAACATTACCTGCTTTACTCAAGGTGTAGGAATGGAAACTCAGGAGGAAAAGGTGTTTCATTTCCTTGTTTCATGAAGTACCCCATGTGCAACAATGCTTGCCCACTTTATTTTGCTGCTGATCACATCAAATGTTGTTTCTTTATGTTTTTGTTAACACTCAGGAAAACCCTTTAACCTTTCTATCTCATTAAATGTGCTGCATGCCTTACAACACTTAAACAAGCATCCCATGTGAGGGGCTCTTGACATCAGAGTTTTCTTTCACAGATGCCTGATTACTTTCCCAAAGGTGTCTGATTACTCTTTGCTGGAGTCTCAAATGATGCTGTTTCCCATCAGTGGGATTTCGCCTCAGAGTACCATCTGTAATTATGATCCTACACTAAGTTAAATAATGAGCAGTCATAAATTCACTCCTGTAAAATTTAGCTTTGGACTCTAAATTAGCAGCTGGGATATTTCTCTAGTACTGTACAGGTGATCATTTTCCTTACTGTTTTTTGTTATCTGGTAGTAATTCACAGCTTGGAAGTCCTTTTAACTTAATGCCACTAAAACATGGATAGAAGATACTTGGATTGTTCTCCCTTGTGCTGGAGGCATGGCTCAGGCCTGCAGGTAAAGGTACTGCACTACTCAAGAAAAGCAGTTTAGTTCTTCCCCATTTCATGGCTCCTGATGTCAGGAAATGAGACTACAGCCTTCTGTAAGGGGGTTGCCTTTCTGCACTGCACTGGAGTGCAGCTCCCATGCAGCAGCATCCAAAGGTCCAGAGATTCAGTGCACTGACATCAACACTTCGAGGCAGATAGTCTAGAGCATTGGCAGCAGTGTTTCTGAGTGAGAACAAGGTATTTGTCTCATTTATAGCCTCTGCTATTACTCCCAGTAATTTGGTTTTGCTTTCTAAATGCCCATGTTTTATGAGAACTGTCTCAAAACAACTTTGCAGTCTCTTCATGCCCTCAGGTTCTCTCTTGGAGTCCAGAAGGAGGCTTAGGCAGAGAAGTTCTACTCTTGCAGAATGTAATTTTTATGTTTTAGTCAAACCTAAATTAGTAAAAATACTCTGTAGTAGTATGTAACATATCCAAAACAACAACAAAGAGAAGGTAAATTTTAAATGATGTATTATTGAAAATTTAACTCAGGATGGCTAAAGCAAAATTTAGCTATTTATTTTCTTTAAATATCTCAAGGGGAATGGAAATAAACAAGAACCTTTTAAAGTTAATTTACAGTATGTTTATCATTAGCATTGATTCTTTTTGTCCTTTGGAAGAATCTTGGAAGATTTCCTCATGGATTAACAACTCCTTCCTTGTTTCCTTGGACAACTGAGCTTTTCCTATTTGCTTTTTGATTTAATTTTGTTATGGATGATATCATTTCCCGATTCCATTCCCCTTTAATCAGGTCAGCACCCTACTAGGTGTGGTACAAATGAATTTATGTCTCATTATTAGGACTTCTGTTGGTGTAGCAGCCTGGCTTGGAGGAAAAGGTCACACTTGAGGGTGGTGACTCTGTCCTGCTCATTGCTTGCCCTGCATCATTGCATTACAGACCTGCCCATCTGCCAGTGCCTTTGTGCTCCAACTAAAGGTACCCACCTGCAGCTGCAGGAGTCTCTTTTTGAGCCTCAAGTGGCTGCTGAATGCACATTTTAGGCATAAATCAGTGTGTTCCCTCTGCATATTTCATCCCTTCCACCTCAGCCCTGGCTTCCTCTGCAGCGCTGGCTGTGTCCCTGTGTATGCAATTGTCTTGGAAAGTGTCCTGCAAAAGCAGGAAAGCACAGGCTTCTGCCTTCCAGAGGGTTTCAGGTCAGGTGGAACACAAAGCTTTTCACTAAAAAAACTGACCCATTTTGAGGGGTCAGATGCAAAAAGATGTGGTACTTACACTTGACACAGACCTCATGCTTCCCTTGCAGTGGCTCTGTTCTGTGGGTTCTGTTTTGCACCTGTAGTAACTTCTGTGTGATTGTAATGGGAGCAGTCTGTGTGTGTCTGGGCCTGAATGTTGTAAACAACTTATCAATAGTTTTATTAATAAGCACTAAGTCACTGCTTAGACTTCTTCAGAGATTATAAAGAGTCCAAACCAACAGAGCAAGAGGAATTCAGTGTGAAAGTGTAGGTGTGGTTTGGGTTCACAGCTGTCACTAAAGCTGGAAGAGCTGAGCCTGATGATTTATTCCATTTATACCTGGAGGGAATTCCTTTCTGCACTGCCTACCTGCTGGCCCAGCTGTTCAGCCCACAGAAGCACTAGTTAGAAGCACTAATTTTAGTTTGAACCGTGAGTGCCTGCAGCTCATCCTTTGTGTTGGAAAAAGCCTCCAGAAACTATGGAAGAAAAGCTGCTTTCCTAATCTGATTTTGGGCATCCCACAGGCATGTATTGGGAGGCTATACCAGCCCTATTGGCCTATCCTTCTTATGCTCCCCAGGCCAAACAGCCCTCACAATGAGAACATTGGAAAGGTCAGCTTGGCCAACATAGTAAATACGTGCCCTTCTGACAGGAAATCCTTCTTTCTCCCCTTTGATACCATTTGTGATCACTGAATGTGATCACACATGTGGCACAAACACGCTGGGTAAATAAGGGCACAGGTGTACATTTGAAACACAGGCCACCCTCTGTGTGCACACATGGATGTGTGCAATACAAACACAAAACTTGCAGGGCAGGTCCTTGTTGGACATCAGTTTAGCCCAGCATGGCATCTGATGGTACAAGGCTGATCTGCACTGCTGTAGAAATTTGTGAATCATGTGAAATACTGGTGTATTATGTGAAATAGGTGCAAACACACAGTCCATGGTTTTCAGTACAACAGGATCTGTGATGCCATCGAAATTTAGGTGCTACAAAGCCATGCAGGTATTAATCCAAAAGTTTGCGTGCACACTTTGGGAAATGGGCCAGCAACAGAGGGGCAAACCCCAGCTTGTCCAGACATCCTCTGGCAGAGGGACCCAGGTGCCCATTTGCTCATAAGGTTATTTCACAGGGCTCATAAAATAAGTGTGAGGTCTGTCCCTCACACCTCAAGAAACAGCCCTGTATGTTTGAAGCACAGTGGAAGGTAAGAGCAGGGAAGATAAATAGTCTGTCTCCTAGCTACATTCTGCCTGTGGATTGAAGTAGATCAACACAAATATTTGTGTGTACAGCATGCTCTGGAGCCTGCCAATGCCTGCTGGCAAAGTGCAGGCAAAGGTAAAGGAAAAATGTGTGCTACTCTTTAAAGCAATTATCCTTATGTATTAATAATGTCATTTATAAGCACTCTGAGAAGTCAACAATGTACAGTAAAGCAAAGCCAAAAAACTGCAAACATTAGTAAAATAAGGGGGGAAAATGTTATAAGTATGCCTCTTAGCACTTTCTGATGTATTAAAGCCTGTGTTGTCTCTGCATATGATCTTTGTAGTTTATTTGTTATCCTTTGGGAGCACAGCCCTCGCTGAACTCTGGGATTGAATCTGACAGCCCAAAGCATGCTCTTGTTTCTTATGGATCAGAGTCTCTTCCTGAGCACCTCCACTGGGTCACACCAGTCCAATGTAGCTGAATCTGCCCCTGTATCACTTCCCTTACCATGGCACTGAAAGCAAGTGTGACTTTTTTCATTGCAGCATAACCCATATTTTTGCATTTCAGGGTTTATTTGAATTTTGAGGATCTAATAATGAGAAGGAATATATATATATGTGTGTTTATATAAGTATGGATGTAGTTGAAGGTATTTTTCTTCCCTTTTCTGTTGGTGGCATTGCTTTTCCCTTGTCTGCAGTCGAGTTCCTGGGGGTGACACTGAATGAACTTGGTGCAGTGTTTTGGCAATAGCCCAGGCACTGATCACAGCTTTCAGGCACTCTGAAATCATCTGGGATGCCTGTGGCTGAGTTGGGTGTCATTACAGCAGCAAGTGGTGCATCTGTCCTGCAGGACTGGCCCTTCCAGCTCCTTCCCAGGGCTGGGGCAGGGAGGAAGGAAATACCCTCTCTCCACAAGAACTTGGCCACCAACTTCTTTGCCCCTATAGCAAAGAAAGACATGAAACCCCCATACTGACCTCCCAGTTTCTCTTCTACTGAGCATGGGGGAAGAAATGCCCCAGCTACCTCCCTCTGTGCTCCTGCTTTCTATGGGAGAGACACTGTTCCCTGCCACTCATCCTGTTGAATGAATCATCCTGCATATGCAGACTAGTAGGAAAAAGGAGTGAGGCCTCTCTCACCTTACAGCCAGGAGCTGCCTCCCAGAGCAAGACAAGACCCTTGTCCCTGTCTTTTTGTTACCATGAGTAGCTCTGAGCCAGTAACATTCTCTGGGCACATCCTGATGCTGATGTTTCCCCTTCCATGTATGAATTTCCTTAGAAGATCTCTGCCCATGTCACCACAAGGGGTTCAGGATCTCACTGTCACGTTGCTTTTCTGTGCTGAAAATTGTTGGGGCTTCAGCACACAACGTGTATCCCACGGCACCAAGGAGAGGAACAGCAGTTTTGCATTGCTGAGACATTCAGCAGGAGGTAGAGAGTGGGATTTTTCAAAGGAGGGCATAGCACAGCTAGAAATAACTGCCTTTAAAGTGGTGACATTTTTATGCATGGACAAGCTAACTTAGAACATTTTTAGAGGATTTTACAAATCCCGCTGAGCCCAGTGCAGCTAGATTCATCATATGAAGACCTGTTTTATAGGAGAAAGTATACAAGCCATAACTGAACATACAGTTCTTGCACTCTCACAAAGTTTCCCTAAATAGGTCTTTTCATAACCACAGGTAGCATATGCAAAAAGTATGATGAAACCCAGAAAGTCTGGCTGGTGTTGCATTTCTGTCTTTGAAAGAGAAATACAAAGAACAATTTTAAGGAACAATATGATTTTTTAAAAAGCTGCAATATTGTCTTACATGCCATTTCTGCATTCATGGGTGTGTCTTAGTATCAGCAATTAATTTTTGCAAAGCAACAAGCCCCTTTTTTTGTCTTTCAGCTCACTGAAATGGAGCTGCCAGGAGCTTTTGGATTAAGCTTTATCAGGCTTTCAGTTAGGAAAGCCTCGTGGAGGTTACGTAGCCAAATACAACATACAAATCAAATTAAGGGAGAGATGAATGCAGAGTTGTTAAATTAATTTTGTTTGTTCCAGCCCACTGGAATGTTTTTAACATGAAGAAAATAATTCTCTGCTGTATGGCTGGCCTGCCCAGTGCTTATGACTGTATCAGCATGCTGCATTCGTCTGCCAGTGGCAAGCAGGTTTTGTCCAGGCTTGAGTGAGCCCTGGAAGATGAGGCTGGCCAAGATGCTGGATTCCCCCTGCCTTCCCCAGTGGGCTGATTTGCAGAGAAAAACCTGGGTCAAGCTTCTGGGCAGCCCCACACATGGCCAGCAGCTGGGAGAGCCCCTGAGGCTGCCTGAGTTGGCTCAGAGGGGCATCCTCCAGGTGCACCTGCACAGTGCAGCCTCTGCAGGACTTCTCCAGAAGGCAGGAGATTGTTTGTTTGCTTGTTCTCTCAGTTGAGAAGGAAGGTGAGGGTGTTTTTTCCCTCCAAGAGGTCCAGGGCAGGTCTGTGCCTGCAGTGGGGCATGACCATGGTACTGCAAAGGCTCTTGGCTGTTCAGTGCCTCTGAGATGTGGCCTGGTTGCCCCAGCTGGGGGTTTCTGTCTCCACAAGTCTTGGCATGAGGCTGCTAGCACAGGACTCTGTGCCTTTGGTGTCCTGCCAGACCTGTGCAGGTTTCTGCTCAGGACTGCACACACCACAGAAAGACATCCTGAAAGCCCCCACAATATTTTAATATCCCTCAGGATCTGAATTTTAAACAGAGCATTAGTAATATTTTTTTCTAAAATTAGCTGAGATGCTATTTCAGTGTGGAATAATGCTGGTTGTCAGTTTTGGGGTTTTTTTTTTTGGTTTTTTTTTTGTTTTTTGTTTTTTGTTTTTTTCTTTCTTATGAAGCCTGGTTTTGTTTAAAAAAGAAAAAGAAAAGCTTGTGATCTGATTTAGTGTGTCCTGATTAAACTTCCCCTTCCCTGTCCCAACCTCTTCCTGCATTTCTATCTCTTCAGCTGCACATTTTGCAAAATCAGTAGAGGTCCTTTAGCCTGTGATTCTTTTAATCTTCTTTGAAACATCCAAGGCACAGAGAGTATTGAAAGAAAAATTAGATCTCTGGGAAATGCCAGTTGTTTTATAAATGGTCAAATATTGTACTTTTTTCCTTGCCTTTCAGACATTCGCTATGTTATTATGTATCACTTTAATTAAATCATCAAATTGAATTATTGGATCAAATGTTTCTTTATTCCATTGTGTCCTAAGCAGGTTTAGTTAAATTAATAAAACCATATGTTTCATTTTATTGAAAAAAATTCTTTTTTACCCATTCATAAGCTGTTTAAAAAATTGTGGTTGAACAGAAAAGGTTGGTTAATACTAAATTACTTCAGGTTTTCCAGATACTGCTCTGTGCCTTAGAGTAAATTGAACCAAGCGATACTAAGACATGAAAATTTTGTGATATTTACTGAGGAATCACAGTATTGTAAATTCAGCCTCATTTTAGCTGGCTGTGAATGAGCCTTGTCCTCAGTGAAGCCATCAGAGTCACTCAGGTGATCGGAAGTGCTCATGACTTTCTTGGACCAGGGTGCAGGCTCAGGGAGGATCTCCTGACTCTGAGCCTGTGAGTCTCCTGTTTTATCCTTGGGAAACAGCCACTTCTCTGGCTGGCATGAGCTGTTCCAAATGACATCCAGGCTGGCTACAGAGAGTGGCACAGAATGGGGACATGGCAGCCCCCTCTCCCTGGGCTGCCTTGGGGTCCCTGTGTGAAAAGCAGCTGGGCTGACATCCTTCAGAGGGCTGGTGCAATTAAGGTAGATCACTCTGTCTCTCAGGAAGGTTACCTGCTTGAATTATTTCTAAAACAATTTGATGCATGATTACTTTAAATATATAAATCTCCACATGTCCTCCTGGAGGACAAGAACTGGATAAGAGTTTTAGGTCTTGGTAGTGCTTCAGCCTGGGCTCCTGTCTCTGATGGGATTTGATTAGGTGGAGCAATAAAGGCTGGCCTGGCATTTTGAAGTGTAATTCTGTGATGACAAAGGGCGTCAAAGAGGGCAGTTATGATTTATTGGTGCAGTTATCAATAAACAGTGATGTCAGGGAGAATTGATCCGACCATCTCAGCGGAAAGAGGCGAGCATGGAGAGGCATACCAAGGATTGGGGAGCTCTGTAAATAGTGATAACAGAGGTGGCTTTCAGCTGTCCCATCTCATCCAGGTCCTGGCCACCTTCATTCATGCTGTGCTTTGTGGGGAGCCAGAGGGAAGCCGTGGTGTGGTTTCAGACTTGTGGCACTGACAACAGAATGCTGTTTGATTCCTTCAGCTTGGTGTAAATAGAAACTCACATACATGTATCCATTGCTTTTGGGTACTGTAGGGTTTGTTTGTTTTGCTGGATCATCCTTCTGGGTTGAGCAGAGGGATCTACTGCAAAACTTCAGGATTGTCACCCCTCATGGCAAGAGCAAATATCAAAGATCTTTCCTGCCCAAGCACATTTCTGCAATTCATCTTGTCTTGTTCAGCTAGCTACAAAATGTGAGTTATAACTGCCCAAATGCATTTGACAGGTATTTTTCTATTGCACTAGTAATACTGGTGTTTAAAGCATTTAATCATTTTTATTTAAGAACTGTAGTTATTTCAGTAATGTAACAGCAGTCCTGCATGGCTAACCTGCAAGTCCAGGCATAGGAATAGACATATTTCCCCTTCAGTGCTGCTAGGACTCTTTAAAAGTGAAAGAATGGCCAAATACACATGCAGTCACATACCTGCAGAGTGCAAACAAGCTCAATGTGTTGGCTTTAAAAGGAAAAGTCATACTGGGAAAAATAATTCTGGAAACAGTGTCAGCCTGATGGGCTGGGTGACACTTTGCCTTTCCCTGGCAGAAGAGACCAGCTCCTTTGCCACAGCACATGTGTTTAGGTATCATTGCAAGTGATTTTCCTCAGTTCAGGGTTTATACTGAGAAAAAGAATGTCAGAATCTGCCCTGAACTGGGTATTTTAAACGTGATTTTTAAAGCTTGGTAAAAAATCTAAACTCTTTAGAGCTGGGAAGGGGATGCTGCAGTTTTCCCACAGCATGTGAGTGCCATCTAGTGTTGTGCATCCCCACCCAGACCTTTCCATGGCAAGTCCTTGAAAAGTGTTTCCTCAGCACTGTGAGGGGACTGTGCACACCCCGCTCCTCCAGGGGCTGGGCTGCATTTGTGCCTGGGCTTGGTCTGCCCTGCAGAATTTTGGGTTTGGTACTGCTGGAAGCAGAAGCTGTGTTTTTCCCAGAGGTTTAGCTGTCCCTATGCTGATGTCCCTACTGACTTAAGCATGGCTGAGAAGTGACTTGTGCCTCCATGCTGCAGGCAGGGTTAGAAAAGCAGGGCTGCCTGGGGGCTCCTCTGCCTGCTCAAAGGAGATGGCCAAGGCCATCAAAGAGCCACCCTTCCCAGCCACTCTTCCCTGCACTGCTAATACATTACTGACAAACTGTTGAGCATCTTTGAAGAAAGATATATAGAAAGAGGAGTATAAAATAACTGTAAAAATGTACTAGGTTAACAGGAGAACATTTACTGACCCAATAATGTAACATTTTCAGAGGTTTCAACTCTTTCCAGGGCTGGCAGAGCACTTTGGGGTATTTAGCCCTTAACAGCAGGAGGGTGAGGATGAGGGAAGCCATGGATCAGGTCCACTGTATTTCTTCATGTTCCAGTGCAGAGCTCTTAAGTCATCAAATTAAAGTGTAGGTGCAAATGTCAGGACTGAGAATTAAGTCGAGAGCTAAGCAGCCTGCCTACAGAGAATGGATTCTCTCATTCACTTTACTCAGGAGAGCAGAAAGCAGCTGCAGGTGGTATTAAATCCCATTGGTCTCAGTGGATTGCAGTCTAAGCTGTTACTGTAGGCCAGGGCATTAAAGAAAAAAACCTAGCTCTTAGAGTGAGGCACTGTTTTTCCTGTTTGTTTTCTCTCAGTTATTTAGAAGAGCTTCATCTTTTCTCCTTCTGTTTTTCAGCTTGTAGCACTCCTCCGGTCAACATGAAAGTGCAGCCTGTGAACAGGACAGCGCTACTGGTAACCTGGAACCAGCCAGAAACCATTTACCACCCTCCAATCATGAACTACATGATCTCATATAGCTGGACTAAAAATGAAGATGAAAAGGAGAAGACTTTCACCAAGGATAGTGACAAGGACCTGGTAAAAGCACAGCATCAACCCCAGACATACGTATCAAGCTATCCTTATATTATTATTTTCTTGGTGGAAGGAGGTAGAGGAGGAAAGCAGTTGTTACCTTATAGGCAGGCTAACGTTTGGCCCACAGTAGATTGCTATTTAAATGTTCAGCATTAGTTGAGCATTGCCTAACAGGCTATCCAAACACTGGAGTGTGAATTTATAGTTTATGTGAGTGCATAAAGGACTGAATCTGCAGACACTTTTTCATGTAGTGTTACTGAGAAGCAGCTGGCTCGGGAAATGGTGAGGCTCTGAATACCTTTTGGCTTGTGTTCAACTTACAGATTTTCACATTAAAAGTCTGATCCCCCAAAATCTGTTTCTGGGCTCAGGCTTTTCACTGTGCATAGCCCCTTGCAGACTTTGGAGCAGTTTCTGGCAGTAAGTGCTGCCAGAGGCAGGAGTTGCATAGTCAGGGCTTGAAGATTATTTTGGAGTGGCCCTGTACAAGCACTGCCTACATCTGGCAGTGTGAGAAAAAGAGAGAGGAGCAAGACAGTTCCAGCACAGATGGAAACACTGCTCTATCTCCTCCATTTAGGATTTCATCTGCTTGTCATTCTTGTCTAAGTGGAAGCAAGTATTGTACTGGTCCTTAACATTCTCTGCATATAAAACCAGAGTGACATATTCAGGTTTGAAAGGCCTCCATTTATTGTTAATCAAAGAAAGCCTCTAGAATAATGAAATCAGTAATTGTATATGCACATGAAAAATGCAGCAGCACAGTGTTATTCCTAATGACTGTTACCATATTTTTTTTCAAATACACAATCCTCTGGGCCCATTCAATCAGTTATACAATAATACTTCTCTTATTCCCTTAGATGAAGCTTCTTTTACTTCATTTCCATTTATATTTCCAATTTCCCCACTAGACATTGTTATCTGGGTCACATTAGGGAACGATCTGCCTCATGAAATCAGAAAGGAATCCATTGAAAGGCACCCAAGGTTATGATATATTGTAACCTCTCTCTTGTCATAATTTCACACTCTTAAGGGAGATTTTTTAATCAGGTATAAGGAGGAGAGCCTTAATCAGCAAAAATGAGGTGGGCACTATGAAAGCATCCTGTTTTATGTAAAAGAAATAATTACAAGTGCAGGGGCTGTGGTGGAGTAATAGCTTGGAAATAAATTGCAGTGAGACCTTGTGCTGTTCAGCAGAGCTTTGGGTTAAGAAAGCAGTGACATCTAAGTCTATTTTAGGGGCAGGAGAAGAAGGAAACCCATTATCAGAGGGAAGTGCTGATTGTTTTCAGTGCTCTGGCAGATACAGTTGCACTGTCCCATCTTGTATCAGAGTTAGACAGTGTTTTGCCATAGAGAAGTGTTTCAAGTGACTCATACAGCTACTCCTGTGAACTGCTGTGATTGTGGACTAAGGCAACTCTCAGGTCCGGGAGTAAGCAGGGATATCCCAGCCCAGGATGCTCAGCCATCCCAGCATCAAACTGCCTTAGCCAGTTTGTTACAAAATAGTCAGTTTGAATATGCAGTGACTTTTCTGGGCTTATCCTGTGTTTGGGTCATGGATCTCCACCTAAAAAAAAATCTTATTTGAATTGCTGTAAAATCAAATGACTTAAATTTAAGTTTTTCTGAGGAGAGCAGAGACACTGAAGCATGGAGGCTGTCATGAGAACAGATGTGGGACATGTTAATTTCTTTCTCATGGGCAAAGTCAGCAGTGTCTGGGTGTATCCCCTCAGCCTTGCTCTCTCCAGGGAACCACTGAATACTTCTGTGTAGAAATATAGCTTGTCTTACATGGCATAAATGTTCTATGTTAGCACAATGCTTTATATATTTCAAACTGATCTTGGACAGTACTGTGGGGGTAAAAAACTGAATAATATCTATTTTTTTTAAACAGAAGGCCATCATTAGCCATGTCTCACCTGACATCCTTTATCTGTTCAGAGTTCAAGCAGTTTGCCGAAATGAAATGCGTAGTGACTTTAGCCAGACTATGCTCTTTCAAGGTAAAAAAGCCACATACGTATTTTTACATTGAACTTTTCTTTGTTTGTTTAATATTTTCTTTGCAGAGTGCAATATGGTGTGAAGTTATTTCAGAAGATATTTGAATGCATGTAGACAATTCCATATTGTGACCAGTGACTTGATCTGAATCTCATTTCCAGTGAAAAGAGTTTGCCTAGACCTCTCACTGTCAGGGTTTGTCAGGTTTTAGGAGAATGTAGAGTTTTGCTTGGTACTAGTTTTCTGAAACAAATTCATCAGAGACTGCTTATGCATCAGAGGCACAGCTCTAATAGAATGTGAGCCTGATCGGTGTCTGTTTTATGTAAAGAGGAAAGGAGATCAGTCCTACCTTGACAACCACATGTGGAGACATTCAGGTTTTACCATGCACGCAACTTCAGTGATTTCCAAAACATACATATTTAAAGAAAATCAAAAGAACTAGATGATAAGCTGTCCTTTGTCATGGATTTCCTTTTAAGTTTATTGGAGAAATCTGGTAAAGATGAGATTTGGTAGAAGAACTTAATGATTTTAGGGGTTTTTTAAGTGCTAAAGTTTTGCTCCTTCCTGGGAATTCATTATGACATTTTTTATTAAGTAGGGCAAATTTTGCCTCTGATGAGAGCATTCCCTCCCACTCCAGCTTATAGATGCATAAACCTCAAAATGGGTAATGGAAGAATAAAACAAGCAGTTAAAAATTTAAATCCTTAGGATGAAGCAGAGTTGTCAGTTGGATCTGATGCTGTATATGGAACAAAATAATAGGGGCATTTTTCAGTGTCATTTTCAGAAAGTGTAGGGGTTTTGATCCTGCTTTGCTAGCACTTAGTGTCTGAGGGATGTCAAGCTATAGACATGGTTTAGTTCTGTTGTGGTGGCATGCCACAGTGCTGGCAGCATTGCAGAGAGAGCAGGGATCAGACAAGTGTCCTGTCCAAGTCATAACTCATGTGTAGCTCTGTTCTTGGTACCTCAGCAGTGTTTTAGACTTCACTGTTAAGTGCCAGGCAGAAGTTAGAAACTGGTGTATTGCTTATTATGACCTCTTTTACTGGATGATGGAATGGAAAATTCTTTGAAGTTTGACTACAATAACTGTTAAATCACAGTTAGGAGTTAATCATTACTGACAGCTCTGTAGGAGATCCTTTGGGTACTTTAGCCCAGTATTCAATACAGTGGAAGTGATACACACATCTGCAGTGGGAGTAGATGATGTGATTCCTTCCACATGTCCCCAAAAAGGAGCTTCTGTTCTAATCTCTGGCTGTACCCAATGTCTAACCTAGAAAATTAATCCACTTGAGCTTTCAAAACATTATTCAGAGGTTGATTGTATTTGTAGTTGAGATATGCAGCAATAAATAATGATAATATTATAAGGACAGAAAAAATACTATTATCATCAAGCTACTCTTGCTTCCTGTGCAAGTCAGGACGTTTCATCCAGCTTGGGGTTGAAGGAGAGAATTTCTTTTGTGTCAGTAAGGCAGCATTGCCAGGCCTGAGTAATTAAAGACAAGCAAGTCTGTTTAGACCCAAATGCAGAGTGAGGTGAGTAATGCCCAAAGAGCTGAGTTGCCTTTGCTCCAGACTGAGACCTGTACCTGTATTCTGTAGCCACACGTTGAGCAGTAGTTTAGCAGTTGTTCCTCTGCCTCCTCCCCTGCCCTGACATGCTGCTCTTCTTCCCTCCCCAGCTAACACCACTCGAATTTTCGAGGGGACCAGAATTGTGAAGACAGGAGTGGTAAGTCATGGATTTAAGGAGCTGGGATTTGGGAACGTTTCCCACCAGGTGGCAGCACGATGTTGGAAATCTGCAGCAGGAGCCAGCTTTCCTGGGGAAGGGGTGTCCAGACCTGTCACAGAAGGGTTTATAGCATAAAATACAGTTCCAATATGAAATGGTTTTCTAGCTTCATGCTCTGAGAAGCTTTGACCACTGGAGAATTAAGTTTTAAAAGGTTTTCCTCAATCTGTATTCAATCCATTTAGAGGGGATTTGTAAAATCTTAACGATGACTTTGGAAATAAATTTAATTTCTTTTATTAACTGTATGAGAAGAGGTATATGCAGCAGAAATAAGGCCTCACACACAGCATCTTTGCTCTTCCAGTGCTTTAAGGATACCTGTGTACTGTATGAACAAAGCCTGAACAATGTCTTTGTTTTATTTTAATTCAGGTGAGACTGTAACAAGTCACTGATGCCAACATTTGTATTCCAGATTCAGAAATCTTGGTACATTTACAGTAAAAGTGGAATACACGGTTTCAGTTTTTAAAGCATCTTATTAGTTTATTTAATATTACCTATCCATAACCTAAATTTCTTGGCATCCAGTGTACCAAGTTGTTCAGTCAAATTTATGGGCTGGATTCATACTATTGAATTTACTCTAAGTACATTGCTTCTGGTTTTATTCTGATCCAGTTTGATATACTCTCTGGTAAGCAAATGACATATCCAAAGCTTGCATTTGAATGATTAATGTTTGTTTAATGATGTATAGATGTATTCTAGATATATAAAACCTGCTGTCAATTTTTAATACTCAGTTGAGCTTTGAGACTGTTCATGCCAGCAAAAAGCAAATCTCACCGTGCCTTAGGAATTCAGATTGATAAGTATCTGAAAGCTTAGATGCTTATTTTCTTTATGTGCTCAAAATCTCTAAAGCAGGTTTTCATCTGAGATCTCAGGTTCTCTGTGATTGCAGTTGGTCAAAAATAATGTGAGAAGGCAGCCTTGATTTGCTGCAGCATTTCAACTACATGGCTTGACTGAACCCAGGAATTGCAGAGATGCAGAGATACTGTAAAGTTATAAATTTCAGTTTGCTAAATAAACGTTTTACATTTTTTTCAATGTTCAGCAGCACCTATTTAACCCTTTTTTGTCCTCATCTGGTGCATACCTTTCCAGCTAATGGTCCTCCTGCTGATGAATTCAGTAATGTGAGACATTTTTCAGTAATTCAGAGAGGGACAATGGTCATGTTATCCAGAGGAGCCACTGACTTTTCCTTTCCACAGCATTATTCCTTGTCTTTAGACAACTCACTTCAGTCTCTTTTTTCACGTGTAATTCAGGACTAGTTCATGCATAGACCAAGGTTTAGTTCTTTATGTGTGTACTGAGGGTTTAGCCATCAGCAGAGCACACACACGTGTGCAGGGACCCGCATGCGTGCACTGGGTTGACATTAGAATAACACTGGCAGGGTGCAGAGGATGCAAAGTCCATGGTTCATCACCTGCTTTCTCTCAGTGAAGCAGGCTGGGACAGTCCTGCCCTTGTTCACTGGTGGTGGCTAGGGACAGTCCTGTGGATGTGGAAAACCGAGTCTGTACATGGGTGTCACAGCCTGGAGGTCCCTAATTTACCCATCAGGATTATTCTTCTAAGGACTGGTGTGGGCAGATGTGGTGGTGGCTTGCTGAAGGGCTCCTGATGCTCTCCAAGCCCTTCAGGAATGTCCAGCTGGCCCTGCTGCTGTTATTTTGTATCAAGAGCAATGCCTCATAGCAACACCAGTCCTTAGGAGAACAATCCTGACGGGTAAATTAAGGAAATAAAAATAGTATCCTTTGAGGCCCTCACAATGTGCGTGGGAAGAGCCAGAGTTCCTTGTCAGAGCAGACCCACCAGCCAGGGATGCTCACGTTGGCAGCCATTATTTTGGGACAGCCCTTACGTAACATTGTATTTTTAAACTCCTGTATTCTGAGGATTAAAGCACTGTGAGTAATGCAGCTGAACTCATTAAACTCCTTTACATTCTTCTCACCCCGAGAGGAAACGTCGCTCACAAGTCAGTAGTGATGTGGGCGGAGAAGGTCCCGATGTAAAATAAAGATAGGGATAAAGAGGGTTTTAATGATGATGTGATGAAGGCAGGGAGGTTTCCTCTCTTTGTGGTTTGCTGGTAGCTCTGTGGCATGTTCTGTCCTGGCTCAGCCTTTCAGCCAGCTGGTGCTGAGTGTCTGGTTTCAGGAGAATAGCATGTGTGTGAAAAAGTAGGGAAAAGCAAGATGATGACCCCAAGTGTTACGTTGGGCCCCTGCTGATGCTCTCTGCTGTGTTTTCTTCCCTCTGCTGCCGCTGATCTCCTCAAGCCCACAGCATCTCCTGCCTCCTCAGCAGACATGGCTCCCATCAGCTCCGGCTCCTCCACCTGGACCTCCTCGGGGCTGCCCTTCTCCTTCGTGTCCATGGCCACAGGGATGGGCCCTTCCTCCAGCGGCAGCCAGGCCACCGTGGCCTCCGTGGTGACCAGCACCTTGCTGGCAGGGCTGGGTTTCAGCGGCGGGGGCATCTCCTCCTTCCCCAGCAGCGTGTGGCCCACCCGGCCGCCCGCGGCCGCTGCCCCCAGCAAACAGGCCGGGCGCGCCGTNCGCCAGGGCCCGAGCGGGACTCGGCGCTGACCAAGGACGGCGAGGGAGCCGAGGAGGGGGAGAAGGATGAAAAGAGTGAAAGCGAGGACGGGGAGCGGGAGCACGAGGAAGAGGAAGAAAAGGACGCTGAAAAGAAGGAGAAAAGCAGGGCGACAGCAGCCTCGGAGGCACGCAATAGCACAGAGCCCAGCGCGGCCGTGGCTTCCCCCAACAGGACTGCTGAGGAAGAAGGAAATAAAACCCTACCGGGAGAAGTGCCAAACCAAAACGTTGCCCCCACGGCTGGAGGTGCCGAGAAGGAGAGCTTTGCCGAAGCCGACACTCAGCCCCAGCTGCTCCCTTCCACCCAAGTGCCACCAGCGTTCACCGACGAACTGTACCTGGGCAAGATCCCAAGAAGACCAGAGACAACGAGAAAACCTCCTCCAAAGGTGGACAGGTTTCCAGAGGAATATCCCTCAGATAACAAATTCATCACCATTAACCCAGGTGAGTGATATGTGGGGAGACCATTTTTACCAGCATAAGTGTTGGAAAGCATAATCCAAACTCCTTATTGATTTGCAGTAGATACAGCATTTTTGTGGCTAGCTCTGATTGGCAGGTTGTCACAGGACCCAACCCTACAGATTGTTGCAGAGTGGGGGGAGCAGAGTGGAAAGGAGTATTCTTTTATTGGGACAGATTCATGATCCTTGTAGCTTATTGGAAGAGAAAATCTGGAAAAATTTTAACTCCCACCATGCTACATCAAGGACTTTGTTGAAAAGAAAAAGGGAGGGGAATGCAGTGAACTATAGCTGTGAAATTAATTTGGAAGAGCGGCTGCTGTGCTGAACTGGCATTTCATAGGAAGTTTGGTATATGTGCTTCTAGTTAATTTAGTTTATCTGCAGGATTCTCCCTGACTGGGCCTTGAGATATTCTCCCAAATCAAAGATCATTGCTGGTTTATTTCTCAACACAAAACTTTCATGCTCTGACCTTCCAAAACAAGGCACCCTCTGCACTGGGATTGCCTTCTTTTTCTGTGAGAAAAAAAAAAAAAAAAAAAAAAAAAAAAAAAAGGCAGAGTTCCNGCAGAGTTCACATATTTTCTATTTGTCCTGATGAGAATTGCCAGCGCCCCTGTACACTCCAACTGTGGATGCGTGCACCAGCTCCACAGTGTGTGCACAGCAAATGCAAGCTCTTGGAAGCCTGCCCGGGTGATCTGTGTGTGCAGCAAGCCTGCTGTGGTCAGGGTTTGCTGCGCTGGCCCCTGCAAGCTGGTCCCTCATGGTGCTCCCAATGGTGCGGAATGTCCACACGTGTTCCTGCTTGGGGAGCTCCGGGCACTGGTGAGGAAAACTGCAGGAAGCAAATGGAGTCCACATGCATGTGGATTTATTTGAGGCGTGTTTATTTAGCTTTAGATTGATTTATTTATTGGACAAGTTTATTTGAGTGATTATGTGTATTACCACAGCATTTATGAGATAGTGCACTTTTTTTGTTTGTTGTTTTTGGGGGGTTTTTACTACTATTGTTTATTTTGCTAATCCATAGAGTGTTTTATAATTTTCTTTTTCCATCAAAGCTGCTCTAGAGTAGTGTGAAAAAGCCTAACGTATTTATTTTTCCCTACATTGATAAACACAAAAATGCAGATATTGTGCATTCAGTTATAGCTCAGAACCAATTTAAAAAACAAAGCTAAATCCAATCTTTAATAACATTTGTTACAGAAGTGCTGACCATTCTGTAATGCTGTGAATTATAACTGTTCTGTTGGAGATCAGATTAACAATGCAGAAGCTGAGAAACTTGCAACAGGTTGTGCTGGTTTTTTTTTCAAATACACTGCTGTTTTTCTTACTCCCCAGCTGAAAATTCTCAAAGGCCAATGCTCCCACTGAATATGGTCTGAGATGCCTGTCAGGAAGCTTTGAACATTCCACTTGCCCTAAACACCTTTGTGTTAGGAAGGAGGCCTCTTGGGACTGCCACCCCTGTGAGAAGACACTTGGGAATACAGAAGGAGCTTTCCTCCAGGCTGGATCTAGGTTACCAAAAACAGGCTGGTAAATTAGACTAGCACAGAGCCTAAGACTAGTTGCTTCAGCTTACTTTTTTTCCCCAGTAACATGGAAGTTTGCAATTCGTACAGACAGACCTGACCTAACTCATGCCAGGAGTTGAGTTCAGTGAAAGAACTCAGCCATAGCAAGACCTCCTCCTGTTGGTGCCCACATTAAAGGTTTTCCATAACAAGGTAAGCCTGAAATCAAGACAAGTGAAACCAAGAGGGCATTGCTAGAAATGTCTGAAAGGATTCCTGAGCATCAGGGCAGCTAAGACTGTTGAGGCCACTTCCAAAGTGAGCAGAAAGCATCCCTGCAGTTTACTCTGCCCCAGTGTGAGGGCAGAAACATTTTTGCATGCATCTTTTCTCCTGGTGTCTTTTCTCTTCTGCCTCTTTTAAAAGCAGGTTTTAAAAAGCTGTCAAGGTTTCAAAAATGTTTTTGCGAGTAGAAAGTTTAATCATTTTAAAGAGTAGAAAATTGTTTCATAACAATGTGCATTTGTAAAATTAATTATATAGCATCAAATTAGCAGTTGTAAGGAGATAACTGAATGGGGAAGTACTCATGAGTGTGCATGATTACAGGAGAACAGGGAACTCATGAGAAATTACAGGGAAAGTGAGAGGCCAATTAGTACAGCAAGGCTCATTTTCTTTTAGTGCTTATTTCACATGTACATACACACACACCTCTCCTGAGGCCATGTCATTACTTTCCAAATGGCACTGGCCTCTTTTTGCCTGTGGTATTGGCCAATGCTAATGATTGTCTTCTGTCACCAAATGCTTGCTTGCATTCTCCCTTTCATTTTCCTGATCATCTTTTTCTCTGTTTTTGGTGCCCACATTAGACTAATTGTATTTTTGATCTGCAACTGTTACACACACAGCTGCTCAGCATTGTCTGTGACTCAGAAACCTGAAAATCAGAAAAACAGCAATTAAAATTATACTCTCACAAAACAGGGGGTAAAAAAGAAAAGAAAGTAGAAGAATCAAGGGAAAAAGATAAAAACCAGGATGATTCAGTTTAATCGGGCTAAAGCAGGTACTGTCCCACAGAATTTTGGTTGATTGTGCCAGACAATTAAACAGATCCTTTGTGTTTTTACTGGAATTAACAACTGAGCTGTTGTAAGCAAAGTAATAGCTGTGGGGTTGGGGCAAAAGCCTGAGTGGTGAGCTGGGACTGAGGACAGAGAGGCGGATTTGACCTCATCCAGATGTCAGCCAGGTCCTTCCATCCCTCAGTATTCACCCTCCTCTGCTGAGGTCCTTCCATGAGAGGGCTTTGCAGAGACAGATCATGATGTGCAGGGTTAAATTTCAAGCCTGATGTATGCATCTAACAAAGACTGAATATTGGATTTTAGAGCAGTCTTTGCCAGGTCTGAGGTTACAAAAGCCTTTTATGGATAACCTCATTAGCATAATTAAACATCTGTGTAATTCTTCTCCATCTGCAGCAAGGATTGTTAAGCTGTGTTTTCATGTGACACCTCAGCCATTTTCACACAGAATCATAGCATGTATAAAGTTGGGAAGGACCACTGGAGTCAGCTAGTCCAGTCTCCTTGTTCTAGAAGGATTCCCTTTTAGCACTTTAATCAGGCTTGTGTCCTGACAGCTTTTAAATATCTTCAGAGATGTACATGGCAACTTACAGGAGCAAACCACAGAATGCCTCGAAAAGGAAAGAATTGAATTATTTAATGCCTGCAAACTATGAATTTCAGATATAGGATTAAATATGATTGGCATCTGTTACAAAGCAGTGAAAAGCCATGCTTAGTAGTGCATGTGACTACTTAGCCTGTGACTACTGCAGGAGTGCCTTGAAGAAATTGGGGGTAACAGCTGCCCCATGACACAAGCTTGTATCAAAGGTAATACTTACTTAAGAAACATGGGTTTGCCTTTTCATCCTTTAATGTTATTGTCCAGAATTAATTAATACATTTGTGCAAGTTCATAACTTCATTTACTCAATGAAAAGATGAGCAAGCTGATTTTCTCTTAGGAGACTGTGGGGTCTGAGGCAGTTCAGCAGCAGGGCTTTTCTTTGGTTAATGGTATCTGAAATGGTACAACAAACAGAACTTTGTCCTGGCAGTTTGTGCAATGGCAAGGAGTGATAAAAGTAGATAGGTTATATAGTACAGCTATGGTTGCTTATTATAGCAAGCAGTGTTACTTAAGGGAAATAAACATGTTTCTTTTCTCAGGAACCAATTTCCAAGAATACACAGGAAAAAAAAAAAAAAAAAAGCAGCACATTTCACAAACTGTAGAATGCCTCTTTCTTACCTTGACCTTTGTGCAAGAATTGCACTGCCAGAGCCTCCCTGGCTGCCTGATGCCATCCAACACTCCCTGTGCCAGGGCTCATCCATCCAGTGCCTGGGTGGAACTGCTGAATGGGTGGTTCACAGAAGTTAGGGACTTTTCCAGACACAGGAGTAGATTTAGTAGTGCCAGGGCTTGTATCATGTGGGACCTCCTGAAACAGATATGCTGTAATAATTTTTATTCCTTCCTACTGGGATGAATTCCAAGCCAGTAAAAGGCAAACTGAATTAATTCAACGAAGGCATATGCCACTGGAAACTGTTTACATTTCTTAGCAAAAATGGAGTTTCCTAGTCCGTTTTTTAAGCTTCCCCCATCCCCTGCCAAGTACAGCTTATGGTGGGCACTGTTACAAGGATATGCTGTTGACACTACCAGGGCTTGACATTCTTGCTTTGGAAAAGAATGAAATGGTGACTATTTTTTTGTTCCATACTATTTTTTAATATGGGAAAACAGGAAACTGTAGAGGTCCAGATTTGACTTTTTTGTGTGTGTGTGTTTTCATTTCATCTTTTTCCAAGTTATCCAGCATGCTGGCTTTTCTTAGGCTGTTCTGCCATGACACTCAAGACAGACACCAGATCTCCAGCTGCACTGCTCTACCTCTGGCCCCAGCTGCCATTCTTGTACAATTTTTATTGGCACTGGTTTGTTTAAGCTCTCACAACACGTTACTTAAACAGTGGAAAACACCTCAGGCCTCTTCTTCAAAGCCAGCACAGGAACTATCCTGTTCTTCTGAAGCACATCACTGCTTGGGCATTCCCAGCTGGAATTTCGGGGCCAGCCATCAGCATTAGGGAATGGCATTTGCTATTCTGTCACTCAGCATACTGAGCACTTTCTTGTCCTCACATCTGTGGCACAGGGAGTTGGCAGGGTAGATAAGTGTGTTCTCCACACTAGACTGACTAAGAGGAGCATCGTGAGCACTGCAGAATTTAATAGTTTGCATTGGGACTCCAGCCCATGCTGTGCTTACAATGGAATTGAATTTTCTTCTCATGCAAACAGAAACATATGGTTTTGTGTTGAAAGATGTGGAGGTGAAACTAAACAGAACACTGTCATTAGAGAGAACTGAAGCAACACCCTAATGGATATAAGGTGGTGGGACACTATTTGGCTGTCCTACAAAATTTTATTAGATCACAATTTATTTTGCCTTGTCCCTTTTACTATTCTGATTAGTAACACCTCACAGACTTACTTTTTTCATGCTCTTAAATGATTTGAAATGCACTGTTAATAACTGATGCCTCAAGACTTAGCATTTCATAAGTTTGGCAAATAGAGAGAATAAGCCTTTGCCCTAATTTGAGGGTTGCTCTTTTCCTTATTCTTTGCTAGTCAAGGAATTCAAAGATGTTCAATCAAAGTGCACGTTCACTTCCCCCAAACATCCTTCTGATTAGCATGTCATTTAGGCTGCTTGCTAAAGGGCATTACCTCTATCAGCCTAGTTCTCAAAACTAGGAAGATTTCTTGCTGGGCTTGCAGCAGCCTCCAGCCTTGCTCTGTTTTCAGCAGTCAGGCAAAAGCATTTACAATTAACCTTTACTTCCACGTTAGTTGAATTTTACTCCTGCCTACGGAGGAGTATAATCTAAATGCTATTAAAATAGAGTATGACTTCATATTATGTGACATCTGGTGACTTCCAATTATCTGTGTTTTGCCTGCCTATGGTGAAAAGGCAATTATGTTCTTCTGGTAGGATTTGCAGCAGTTTTGGAAGATATGATAATACAGTACTGAATGAGGGCAAGGAAGCATGTTGGTAGGGAAAGACTCAAACAGGCTTAAAAGTAGAAGTCAAGTGTGCATGTTTCAATCCTTGAAATCTGAAACTGTTTGTTCTAATCCTTTCCCATTATGTCCTGTTGACAGGTATTGATCAACCACTGCCTGTTTGTTAGGAAACATGAATAAGATATGGAATCCGCTTCTGCAGTTTTCTTTTATCATTCTGTCTAAACCAATTTATTCGTCAAGTCCACATGAATTTGCACAAATGAGATATCTTTTGAAATACATTGGTGCAGTGTCTATGCTCATTGGCTCCAGTACTTGCAGAACTTCTAGATATTCATCTTATATATGATACAATAATTTTAGTGAGATGTCATGCAAAAAGTGAAGCGGAGTTAACTCAGCCAGATCTCAGGGTATTGACGAACTTTAATTTTGTTCAAAAGCTGTGGCATAATGATTTCTTCTGTCAGTTACAACACATCCTATCCATTCATTCATCCACCCATCTTGACAATCCATATGCTGAAAAGTGCTTTCGTATGCAGTAACCCACCAGATTGTGACAATTCTGCAAATGATGTGACATGACACCCAACATGTTGAGGATTTTTTTATTTTAAGATAGTTACCAAGAAATTTATTTCTAAAGCAAAGTATTACACAGAGCTTTGCAAACAGGGCTGTCCTGCACTGTTGAGAAACAGTACATTTATCTGCAAACACTGATGATGGAGCACAGCATTGGCTCAGTGGGGTACTCCACATCTGATAATAGGTGCTTGCACAAAAGAGTCCTAAAAGTGTCTATGAGACCGTAATTACAGGCAGTAGTAAAATCCTAGCCATATGTGGCAATAAACACCATACTTCTGTGCTCTCATGTCTCAGACTGAAGACAAATGGAGTCCCACCCTGCAGTTAGAGGATCTCTGCTCTGTTTACTCATAGCATGTAAAAGGGATAAGCTATTTGTTTTGTTTACACATTTTTCCATATAGTAATTCTTTTTTTCATCCAGTGATTGGTTTGTTATGTGTTTAACACACAGCTGGCAAGAACAGCTCCAGCATGGCCACGAGACCTTCTCCTGGTAAAATGGAATGGATCATCCCACTCATTGTGGTCTCAGCACTGACCTTCGTGTGCCTCATTCTTCTCATCGCTGTGCTTGTCTACTGGAGGTGAGCCTGTTTCCTTATCAGTGGAAAATTATTAGGATTTGAAACACATTTCAGGTAGTGTTTTTAATGTGGTCCTGTTTTTTTTATTGCAGTGATAGATGCATTAGATAGTTCTCTGGGTGCTAGAACAGCTTTGGAGGTTAACTATTCAGCTGTCTTAAATACTGATATTTGTGTCATGAAAATGAGCTTGGTAGAGCTCTACCAATGGTCCAGACAACTGTAACAGTGATAAATATTTTCACAATTAGTCCCCCTGAAGTAGCTATAAAAAATTATCTTAGTCTTGGCCTTCAGGAAAGGTGGTTGTGGGAGAAAATCCCAGCTGGACTGGCCTTGGTTTCATGGGTGTCTTTGCCACAAACCTCCTGTGTAATCTTCTGCAGTTCTTTTCTTCCTTTGACTGTACTTCAAGAAAGTGGGATAAGCTTCTTTCACATTCCACAGCAATTAGTAGTATTTATCTAGTGTTGATACAAAATACACTTCTAAGGAGGAAATGTTTTGAAATACTAACAGCTATTATCCAGAAGAATGTTGGTACCTATCATTGTTTACAAAACATTTCCATTTCTTCACAATTCCACTAGTGGAGCGAGAGAAATAATTGTAAAATTTGTGTTTAATTTGCTCAAAGAGTAACAATACGGTCCCATAAAAGATATTAAAGTTGGTATAGATTAAAAATTAATATAGACATGGAAATTATGTCATGTAGCAGTCAAAGTTTTTTGATAAATATGAAGCAAGAAAAAAAGGAACAAACTTGAGAAGACATATGTGCTACCTTCAAATAATCTGTGGCTAGTTCTGAGGATTTTTAACAAATACAGAGAGTGTATTAAAAATAGACGTGTTTAGGACAAATCAACAAGGAACTAGAACACAAATCATCCCCGGTAACATTTCACATTGTGCAGACCATGTCACTGAAGCAGCAGCACAGCATTTCATTTGCGGTGTAATTGCCTTTCCTCGGGGGAAAAAATAAAATGTTTATCTCTGTGAGTGTTTTAAAGTAAGGAAAAAAGAGGTTCTGAAGCATTGCAGACTCTAATTCAGAAGTTTGAAAGGAGCAGTAATGTGGATTTTCAGGAAAAAATACTTAGCTTAAGATGTAATGGGCAACATATGGAATAATTTGCTGAATAACACCATCAAAGCAAATGGCATGAAAACAAGTTTGAGAAGGATATTTCAGAAAAGGAAACATGGTATTGAAGTGCACAGCAGAGAAACACTTGAGATGAAAGGATAACCCTCAAGGGGACAGGCGTGCTGGACAAAGGGGTCCTTCCTTGCACAGCAGTACTTTGTTTTGGTGTTAGAAAAAACGTTGTAAGTCAAAATCCAGAGAACTAGAGGAAACAGAAGAGACATAGTTGCCCTTGGCAATGCACTGTGAGGGTAAAACAAATTTTATTTTTGCTTTTGCATTTTTGAGCATTTGTGGACTTAGATGATTTGAGACCAGAGGTGACATAAGCAGAACAATGAAGCAGAGAGAAGCCTTCTGCTTGTTTCCATCTCATCACTGCCCTATTATCCAGGGACCAAAATCTGGAGTTAGAGAAGTTGCTTGGGAAGGTTTGGCAAAGCATTAACTTTGTTTGGTCTCTTTGTGGCTCATTCCGTGATACAGCAAAGAAGTAAGTTTTGTGAAGAAGACTTGTTGTAAAGAAGCTTCAAATTCTGTTCCCTTTATTTGAAAAGGAGACTGTCATTGTTTGATGAAGATTTCCTTTTTCCATCTGTTGAGCTTCCATACTGTGTTTTAGTGACTCCTTGTAACTGAATATATTTGGAAATGATCTGTGCCATTTCTGAACAAGACTCGCTTATTTGCAGAGGTAATTTGCTGTTCTCAGTTCCTTTTTCATGTGGATCCTGGACAAATGGTGAAAGAATATGACTAATGTTGAAGAGAAAGGGTCACTTCCATCTTTTGTGTGTGGTGGCCATCTCAATAATGAAAAGGGATGGGAACTTGCAGGCAAGCAGAGCTCTGAATTACCTTTCTACTAAAGTTTCCTGGATTCAGTACTAAATGGCACTGCTGCACAAAGAGGCCTGTGTGATTTTAAGTTGGTAGAGTGGAAGATAAACTAGGTCAGCATAATGAAGCTGCAAAAATTGTGCTGCCTTTTATCCCAGAAAAATGAGGAGAGCACAATCACAGGGTGACCACGAGCCATGACATCCGCTGGGACCTGTTGGTAGCTGGGCTCTCTGGGCAGGAGGGACCATGACACTGTAGTTTCAGTTTGCTTCTCTGCATTTTTGATTCCTCTTGAGGAAAAGCTGGCCTGGCTGATCCTTGAGCTGTCATGGGCATGATGAAGGGGACTGTTGCTCCCAAGACCTCTAGCACTTAAATTGATTCCTTTTAGCATCAAGTTGAGAATTTGAGTCTTAGCAGACAGAAGAGGTGAGGACACCAGATCCTTGTTTTACTCACCATATGGATTCACCATTCACTTTTGCAGTGGCACAACAGAGCTTCCTTTTCTGCTTTCTTTCCTTTTATACTGGTTCCTGAAATTGTGTGCTGTAGGGACAACAACTGAGTATTTCTGAAAACTGTACACTGGGATTTTAGGACCTTCACTGGAGCACTGCTAGCTCGTCTAGAACCCATTAAAACGTGGGCGTCGTGAGGTGCTGTTTCCCAATCACATTATTTTTGCATTTCTGGGCATTTGTTTTGCATCTGTGATTTTATACCCAGACTTAGTATCATGAGATCCATCTGCAGATCTTCAAGGTCAGTTTAAAATCTGACTTGGATTGTCTGCAGTCTTTGCCACTGTTACTCTCACAGCCTTTGCTACGAGCTCCGAGAACTGCAGGGTGTGTTTGGTAGTGACCTCCAAACTATTTAGGGATTGAGTGTGACTTCAGTTTTTTTGCAACAAGATGAGTTCCTATAGTATGCTGAGCTGTAACATGGCTTGAAACATGTCTTTTCTAGAACTTCCACTATATTCTGTAGCAAATTGAACTAGTCCTGAGTATTGACACCTAGGTGTAAACCTAGAGTCAGTGTCACTTTCATCTTCACACAGGTGCAGGTGGGTGACTAGAGTCAGGAAATCAAGTGGAATATTTTCATAGACAGTAAGTTCTGTTATTTGGGGGAAAAGTAACATATTTCAGGGGAGTGTGGTAACCTTCCATGGTTTGTTTTTCATTCTGATTTTTAATCTAAACACTACAGTCCTATAGACTGGTTTCAAAGGGAAAAAATAAGCAGAGAATATTAAGAAGCAATTAAGATTTTAGAGTTTAGCCAACAGCAACTCTTAAATGGGAACTAAATTATAGCCATTTCTCATTTTCAGCTAAGAGGAAGAAATTCATTCACGACTGTAGCTGGAGAGTTTTCTTTTTTCGTTTGAACAGATACCATAATTCACCTTGAATTATTGCCACCATCAACATTGTGATCCCAAAGACAAAGTGGGAATATTGTACTGCATTTCTTATTAAATCAAGCTGTTTATACAGTGCTAATATGTTTACTTTCGGGGGGATTTTTGGAACAACGCAGCTGCTGCCTTTTAAAGAGCAAGCAAGCTTGTGTTGCTTGTTTTATAGCTGTGTGTGTATATGAGACAGCTTGGGAAAAAGATGTCTTTAATTTTCCTTAAGCAAAACCCTATAGAATTTAGTAGAGAGAGTTTTCTTAGTTTTTTGTTAAGCATCCTGTCAAATTGAACAGAATCATTGGGACAAGTTCTGTGACAGGGCCTGGTACTTCTCTGGCAGTGCCTTTCTGTGCAGGAGAAATCACGCTGAGCACCAGGAGATGTGTTCTTTTTTCTGACTTGGTCATTGATTTCTGTGGGACCTCAGGCCAAGTCACTTAAAGGTTGAGAGTATTGTTGTTAAACTCAGTGGCAAAGATCTCACTGGGAGCAAGCTCGGGTGTCCAATATTTCAGCATCTGAGTTCTGACACAGGTGAAATAGCGCTGAGGAAGGTTGGTCAGCTGTATTTGTATATCAACTTGTAACATAGCAAAAAAAGCTGCAATGTAAAGAGCCCTTATATTTACTATGTCTAATAACTGTGCCTCCAAAAACTACCTTTTGGTGTTAAATTCTAGGGAGCTTGCACAGCTGCTTAGCTAAGAGAGCGTTAAAACTTAATTGGGAGAAAAAATAAAAACAATTTCTGTCGGTACCAGGTTGTAAAAAGTGCTGAAATTGTTATCTGAACTTATCTCTAGGTTTTATTTTATGAGTACACAATATGTTGTTCATCTACTGTACTGATTGGAAAAGGAACATTGCAAATTTACAGACCATTGTAAAATTGTTTGCTTACAATGATAAAAGCTTCTTTCAGCTTACTCTAAAATGTTTGTGATTCTCCTCATTTTCTCACCCATGGAGGATGTTGAGTGGTAACACTTTCTGAGACCCTGAGTGTTAATTTTAAGAATGCCTCAGATGCAGTTGCATGAGTATTTATTTCAGCAGCAGCAGTTCAGGCAAGGTCCTCTGTTCCTGCTCTTGTTCTGCCCTCTGTGATCCTATTGCAAATGTTTGTACAACCATGTGAGGAGATGGATTGCGAAATAATCCATGGGGTTTTTTTTAAAAAAAAACTTAAAAACAAAAAAAAAAAAAAAAAAGAGAGGAGTTTTCATGTCCTGATTTAAACCAGATTAGCTCTTAGTCTGGTTCATGTAGTTACAGGACAGATCTGTACAAGCATAGCTGAAGCAGCAGCATGATGCAGAAATGAGAAGGATGGATGGGGATGCTCATTCCAACATTGACCTCAGCAATGCCTGAGGACCACATCCAGGTGCTTGTGCTCATCTTGGGGATGGCAGTGCCCCACAGCTTGTGTCACATCAGGCACTGAGGAGAATTGACAAGGGCAAGAGACTTCCCTTCTCCCTGGAGACAGCAAACTCCCTAGGGAGACGAGGGAAAACGTGGAGGTGAGTGGCATACCTGAAACTTCTTGCAGTTCCATCTCCTTTTTTAGTGCCCAGCTGTGCTGTGCTCATACTGAACAAGGCATGCCTTTGTTTTCCTCTGGGAATGGCCACATCTAGTCTCATATGAAGAGAGATGGGGACAGGGCAGATCACTGCCTGGTAATGGGGGCCTGATTCGGAGTCCTCTGATCTCCTGCTCTCAATCCAGGCAATGCAGGAAAAGCACTTCAGCTCTTATCACAGAAGATCCAGGTTGTGTGTGATTTTGCCAGTGCCAGAGGTAAAGGTACTGAATCTTCGGCCCTTCTGTGTTCCGTTCAGTATCTCAAAATGCTGCTTGTCTTCATTGAAAGGGAGCAGGCCTGTGATCAGCTCCCTCTTACCCCACTCTGGGACCTGACCCCATCCTCTCTGACAGCATCAGGCCCTCACTTTCAAGCCAGATGCTCAGGGCAGCCTCTGGTTGCTTGTTCTGCATGTTGGTACCATACTTTCAGCATTCATCGTTCTTCCTTTATGAGGAAAATGAAAATGAAAACTTCTCTCTACTCATCTCTGCTCTTTGATCCAGCAGGACACCCTGGGGCAAGGGGTAGAGCCCACAGGTAAAGCCCAAGACCAAGCCAGAGTTTGGTGCCTCTGCTGCGCTTCACGGAGTTGGCTCAGGAGGTTTTATCATCTCCTCCTGCAGGGGAACTGGTGGGACACGGGGCTGGCTCCATGTGGGAAGGGCTGAGACACAGGAGCCCAGGACCTGCACCTGCAACCATCCCTCCCCAACTCCTTGTTCCACATCCATTTCCCAAGTGGCTGCTTTAGGGCCTTTCAGAAATCACAGCAGTTGTCAGTTGTTATAGTAACAGAGCCCCTGCTGTTGAATTGGCCCCGAGATGCCCATTTGGGCTTTTGAACAGACTAACTCAGGCTCATTAGACAAAAAAGAGAGAGAGACAGATTTGCAGATGGAAAGTTGCTTTTTAAGCATGCTGGATGATCTGTTAAGAGCTTGACTTTGGAAAGGGGCATGGTCTCTCATTATATGCCTGTTACTTTTACTCTTTTTTAATTAACACTAGGTTTAATTTTTTGTCATGAAACAGAATTCTACAAGATCTCATTTCCTTTCTGGTGAGGCCAATAGTGACCTGCTGCTTTACAAATCAACATATTTTGTCTTGAGAAGGGAAACAGGTATTTGCTAAGCTTAAGTGCAGATAGATCAGTGGTGATTTCCAGAACTATCAGGATATTGACAAAGCTCAGAAAAACTACTTTTAATTGTAATTATAGAGCATCAGAACCAAAATCAATAAGCACATTCCAACCCAGGAATGTCCTATTTCATGGAAATAGGACTGTCTAGATTTTGCTTCAGGTTTAGACCTGAGCCATCCCATTGGTATTAACAGAGTGATTCCTGAGTAACTTCTACCAGCTACAACAGACTTTGCCATTGTAAATTTGAGCCCATATGACTGAGGAACCTGTATCATCTTAAATGGGTTCTCAGGAGTAATGTAATTGCAGTATCAAATTTCTTCTTGCTAGATATTTGAAGCCAGCTTCTTCCTGTGCCCCACATGGCCAGCCTTCAATCTGAATTTCATGAATCTGTGTTCTCCTCTCAGCTGTCCTGTAAATAAAAAGCAAATACAGTTTTATAGCAGGCTCATGTATCTCCAGGTGTAAATAAGACAGGACTCTGGGGCTTTTTATGTGATTCACCTTTTCTGCAAGGAAGATTGTTGCTTCAGGTGGGGCAGGCAGAGCAATTAGCAGACAGGGGAAGCAAGTGCTCAAGTACATAAAAGAAGTCTGAAAACAATCTGTGATCTTCTGCCCCATTGTGCTGTGGCTGTGAGGGACCTTTGACTAAAATTACAGCAAGAAGGAAATTTCAGTTGGACATTAGAAACAACCTCATGACAGGAAAGACAAGAAAGTGGTGGTCTATGGAGTTTCCATCTTTTCTAGGTTTCAGACAAGGTTAAGCAGCTCCAGTGAGGAACACCACAGGAGTCTGATCCCTCACAGGAGCTTCCAGGCCTGTTCTCCAGTTCTGCAGTGCCAGCTTTAAAGCACACCTGGAAGCTTGAGAAAAGAGGAGGGATGGTACAGTGTGATAAATTGCCCTGTAAATCACTGGCTAGAAGTCTGCCTGTCACTCTTAAACTGTAGCACGTGGGTCAGTTGCATGAACATCTTTCTGCAGGCACTTTTATGGATGTGGCCACTGAACTCAGTGGGAGCCTAGATGTGCATCACCTTTATCTTGAAAGATAATGTCAAGCGTGCAATCATGTGTCACACAACAGGACAATATGAGCTCTGGGTGTGGCAGACTAGAATTCAAAATACCATGTTAGTGACCTTGAAAACTCCCAAACAAAAAAAGTATAATTTTTACTTTTAATTTTCTGTATGATGTGTCCCATAAGAGCTGAGCCATTCATGCTGTACTTAGCCCACAGGCCATCCTAAGGGGGTGAAGCTTATGCAAAAGGCTTGGCAGCAAGTTGGAAAACTGCTGTTTTCCACTTCAGTTTTTTGTTTAGAGGTGTAGCAGAATTTCCCCATTTCCAAAAATACCTTCTTCTGCAGAGAGGGCAAAGGAAAACGGGCAAGGGCAGCTGAGGTCAGGCAAGGAGGGATCTGCACAGCTGCAGTCGATCTGACTGTTTTGTCTCTGTGGAACTAATTAAATGGATTAATTGCAGACATATTTTTTTCTCTGGAAATGCTTCCCCCAGTGCTGTTGTAATAGTGAAGTCTGGGAAAAAAAGAGCAAGATCTTATCTGTGCAGTTACTGGCTTAAGTTTGCAATGCATAAGTTTGAACAAATATTTTTAAAGTATCAAGATATTCTTATTAATCTCTATTATTAACAGGTTTTTGAGTGCTCAGAAATAATATGCCATGAGGAGTGTGGCTTTTCTCATAACTACAGTGGTAGAGGATGCCAGGTAGCACTGGCATCTCCTGCTCCTCTGCTGAGTCTCTTGTAAGTTCCTGTAGAGGAAACTCTTATACAGCTTTAAAATACTTGAACTACAACTTTTAAAGCTGTGAGATATTTTAAAAGAGAAACAAATATCACAAATGCTTTTTGTGAAATTATATCTCTTTATGAAAAGAAGGCTCTATTAGGAAATTAATGCACTGTTTTTCAATTCCCCTTCCTAGCTCAAAGGAACAATTTGCATACTCATTGTCAATTGATCTGTTGCTAGTTAATTTCTTTTCTAGAATGTTCTTAGTATATAAGAGTATGAATTAAAGTGTATACAGGTATCTATTGGGTAGATTTACCCTCATAAACCAGTAAGTTCAGAGCTAGAGCTCTGAGCATCTCAGACACACTGTGAATGAAATATCCTATAATACAGCTAGATGTACCCTGAGGGAACAGTATACTTCTGCTGTGAAACTGTGAATTAACCACAGCAACCAGATAAATTATATATTTTCTCTCTCCTTGTAACCATAAAATATAGCTATTGAAAGGCCCTTTCCTGTCCTAAGTCCCATGGCAGCATTTGGACTAACATTAGCACCAGCTATTTCACAGCAGGATATAGTCTGAGTGTAAAATTATAGGGTAAGAATATTAAATCAATTCAGCAACCTTAGCTGCTCAGATAAATACTGGGAATCAGCAAACTAGTAAAACAATAACAAGCAGGGGTGAACTTCATTTTACTGTTCTTAAAACCTGTGCAATTTGGGGAAAAACAAGGCCTTGGAATGCACAACACGTTGTGCTGCTATTACAAATGTTGCAAGTACACGAATTCATTCAGTTTATTGTAGAATGCTGAGTTGGTTGATTTAAAAGAAAACAGTTCCTCTGTTGCTATAAACAGCATGTGTTTTACTCTATTGACTTACAGGTTAAAATCCATTTGAGTTCCAACTTTTAAGCTGAAACAGGCGTAGGCAGCATGCCTGGGTCTCGATTGGTGGGTTGTTTCATGTTTTGGAAACCCTGTCTTTTCCAAGAAAGAACAAAACCTCTTTGAAATGCCCTGCAACTTGACATTTCTAAAGTAGTAGAAATAAGCCAAATTTGAATTGTAAAAATATTGTTAATGTTAGAAAAAATGAATAAAATCAAAACAGTTCTTAATGACAAATGTTCTGTTCCCTGAAGGTTCAAAATTGTTTTATGGTTCTGATCAAATTATCAGTTAAATTGATGGATTTGTGCACAATGAATCACTCTCCACAGCCATTTTTTAACAACCATCAAAATGTTTCCAGTGAATGCTGGTAAAATTCTTCACATTTTGTAGGAACCAGATCATCATTCAAAATGATAATCATTTACTCTCCAAAGTCTTAAAAGTTTCCTACATTTCAGTGTTCATCAGTAACAGCGACTGGTAGTGCAGACATGAAGTGAAAGCTGGGAAGAGGCAGACCTCATACCTGCCTTATTATTTCAGTTTGCTTTGTTGGGTTTTGATTTTTAATAAAAGCTTGGGACATAAATGTACCAAAGTAGTAAGTCTCTGCCCATTCATACAGTTCCTTATTTTTGAAGCATTCATTGTGCTGTTTCAATCAGGCAGTAAATGGTTTTGTTTTGCAGGCTCATAAGAGTAAACTGCAAATGCTGCTTTAGTCAGTTAAGGCTGAATTTAGACTTCATCCACAGAACCAACATTTTGACAAAGCAAAAAAAAATTCTCCTGGCCTAGATGTTATTGCAGGCTTCATACTCATATGAATGAGCTGATTTTCAAAACTTTCCTCACTTTTAGGTAGAGACAAGCCTTTTAACTTAAAAGGGCTTTTCCTGCAACATGTTTATTTTTCAGCAAGCTTTTCTGTAGGTCTTACATGACAGATATTGAAGTCATGTTTTCTGCTAATACCTTGTCTCCCTACAACTGTACAATTGTCCTGTGTCCTTGTTCTAATTTTGGGGACCTGGAGGGGAAGAGAGAGAATGATGAACAGCTTATCAAGCACCAAGGACATTTACTTGGTTTATATCTGCCACAGTTATTCTGAACATGTTTATGGTATGGAGAGGTTTATAAACTTTATATTTATTAGCAGTAGTTCCTTATTAGAAAAAAAGAATAACAATTAAAGCACACCATTTACATGCACAAATCACCATAGTTTGACTTGGGTGCTGTTTAATACTTAATCTGTCTAGGCAAAGCAATTGTATCTCTGTGGAGATCAATCCTAAAGAATAAAAGAGATGAAAGGATTTTTTAAATAATTTGAGCAAAGAAAAGATTGTCTTCTTTTTCCTGAAACTATGGAAATAAAGTTTCTGCTTTCTAAAGGAAAATACAGTAATTAGGAAATTTGCAAATGGAAATTAGCCTGTGTTGGTCTTTGTCTTTATTTATATCATTAAATGCAGTCTTTAATTAGCATATATATTATTCATGTTTCAATATAATCCATTTTATGTCCAAGTTAAAATATAAAAATCAAAATGGGCTTGATGCACCCTATTGTTCACATGCAAAGCAGTTAACATAGATGTAATGATATGAGGTGAATTGAAACATCCATATTTCATAAGGATGCAGTCTACGTTTTCTGAAATTATGGCTTGAACTCTTATTTTTAACTTTTTCTCATTTGCATACATATTACTCCCTGTTTAAATGATGTGTTAATTCTATTCATTAGACTTCAGTGGATGCTTCTGACTCTCCTGATAATCAAGCACAGGTCCCTGGAAAGTAAATTATGGACTTTCATGTTGTAAACCCCATTGTAAACGTGACATTTATCGCTGCAAAGCCAAGTCCTGTGGAGCACTTGGCTGCAGTCAGGAGGGCAGAAGCCTTTTTCTTCTGCTTATGGTAATGATTGTCATCTGTGGATAAGGAGCTGGCACCAGGTCCCCAGTGGCTCTTCAGAAATGGTTGGGCACTTCACAACTGCTCCACAGTCTTGATGGTAAAAATGCCAGTTCAGTTCTCTGAGGGAAAAATTTGACTCAGGTCCTCACACAAACAGCTTCAGGAAAATGGGTGGTGTGGAAGTTTCTTTTATATATATTTCATTCCATATAATGTGATGGTGGAGACCAGGATAGGGGGACCTGACCTAGATGGGCTCTGTACTGTCTGAAGTGTATTTGGCTCTCAGAGCCAGAGCCTGCAGCTTTGGCTTTGCTATGCTTCCAAAATATGCTCGTACTTCAAAAAACCTGGAAGAAGAGATGATGCATAGGTGACAGCAGTACAACAGGAGTTCTTTCCCCATTCTCTGGGTTACTGAGCCATACCCTGTTGTGAATGTAGGAAGAATCTGTGGGAAGAAAAGGGGCAGTGAAATAGTATTGGAGTTAGGTGTCTGCTCTTGCATATTAATTTCTCAAGGCTGTGTCAATTAATCTCTTTAATTTTAGGTATAAAAGCATTGTTATCGCAGTGGCAAACCCAAGGTGATAATTTTGGAAGGTTTTATGCTGATGAGGTAAGCCCTTAGTGGTGCCACACAGGGATTTGCCAAGTGTGCTCTGACTAATAAAAAAATTGCTGGGAAGAAGATTTATATTGGCATCTCTGTGAGGAAATCCTTGACATCTTTAAAATCCCATAAGTATAGTTTCCATCTGGTGTTTTGCAGAACCTGGACCTGTTCAAAAGCAGAGCTTTGTGCTGCAGGGAATTAGTTGAGGTCTTTGTGATAGCAGAAGGTGAGAGTTCAACATGTGGTTTTGTTAGCCACAGAGCTACAGGGAGCAAGTTCCCTGTTGTATAGCTTAAAGGTACAGGTGGAGACCACTAGAAAGAGACCTGTTGTCCCTGCAGCTCAGTTTTATTCCAAGAGCAGAGAATAAGAGAGCAGAAGAGATCACTGCATTTGATACACATTCTCAGCAGCTGCTTCATCTCCCTGTGCCTGGCTGTGTAATCTCACTCTCAGGATCTTTCTGCATGAGAAACTGCTGGGCACCACATAGCCCAGGAGAAATGATCTCCTTTCACCAGCCTTTGGGATAACCCAAGCTGCAATGAAAAGTCTGTGTGTTAGTGAGATGCAGTGCTGTCTGTAGGGTCTGAGCTTGCTCTTGGATCCTCTCTTTCCTTACCAATGCTTCCTTGTGCTGAAACTGTGCAAGAGAATCCCTGAGCTTTATACCAACGTTTTTGGAACATTTAAACCCATCTGCAGCCCTCTCCTCCCTCACTCCCTGGATAGTGAGTGTTGAATCCAGTGGGAAAGGCTGTAAAGCTGGGAAAGGCTGTGCTAATTTCCTGTGTGATGAGCACAGAAGAGGATTCTGAGGAAAAGGGACTTTAATGTTAGCCCAGGGTTTAAGGTTATCCACAGTTCTCAATTTCCTGATTTGGGTTTTGTTTGTCTTTTATAAACCTAGAAAGTAGGCAGCTCACCTCTTCAGGGAAATGAGGCAGGGGATAAGCATTCCCCTTCCATCCTCTTCCTAGAATATTTTCCCTTGTTGTGCCAAATACAGCAACTTCCCATGCCAGAGAGAGATGTATTGGCAACTTCACTCCTTATTTTGTTCTGGTGACTGGATTGACATTAACATTGTGATTGCTCTCCGCCAACTGTATTTAACTGAGCTTTCTGCAAAGAATGAGTTAAATACATATGGGTTGAATGCTTTCTGTTACAACTCATGTTCTGTCTTGACCTTCTTGGCTTCACATATTTTCCCCTTTTAAAGTTACTAGCTGTATCTGAGATCTTAACATCAACATTCCCATTTATTTGGGGGAATAAATATTAATGAGATGGCTGCTGATAGCATTGTGTGGGTAAAAACAAATGCTTTTATAATAAATGGAATTTAATATTAATTGAGTGGTTTGGAGTTAAAGCAGGATATAAAGTGACAAGCTCGTGGCACAGCAAAATGCCCTTTGCAGGAATCCAATTAATAGAGGGAGCAGCAAATCCTATGCAAACTTGCTATAATCACACAGGGGCAATACAAGAGTGGAGCATAATTTGGAGCCTGGGACCTGTCCCCTTGAATGTCTCATAATTTCCATGAATCAACATTTAGCTACTTTGTGGTGCCAAGTTCACATTATTTTGCTTTTTCCTGACAATGCTGCATCCCATTGCTCCAGCCCTCCCTCTCCAGAGGGAGACTGTATGTTTTGCAATAAAGGACACATCAATTAATGCCCTGTCCTTCTACACGTCTGTCAGAGAAAAGAGACTCATTTGTTAGCCTGCTGAAATTACTTTGCACTGAAAATCTGCTGATGTTACAGGCTTTTGCCTGATCAATTGAAGCTGTTACCTTTGCCATTTCCTCAATGAGGATGATCAAGAGTTGTCCCCTTTCCAAACTGCAGTCTTTGTTCATGATTTGGAAAAATAGGTTTGCTGAAATGTCTTGTAGATAAATGGCAAAGTCCTGCCTCAAGAAACCAAGTGCAGTTGTAAAATATATCTTGTGTTATAAAGAGTGATGTATTCATTGAGTTTGAATTGTTCAGAAATAATTTCTCTAAATATTGTGTACTGTTTTCATCTGGCAGATGGAGTTGCAGAAGCTGCTATAGCAAGAGTTTGTTTGTGGCATTTCAGACAACCTGGGTATTGTGTGAAATTGGCTTAGCAAGCCTCTAAAAGGAGGGTGCAGAATGTAAAGTGAGGGTGTAGGAGTGATAGCCAGGGCAGTGCTTCCAGGCTGATAGAGAAGCGTGTGGAGAGAAAAAAAACAACAAGGAGCAAGTCAATTTATCCATTCTGTCAAAATGGCTACGATCAGCCAGGAGGCAAATGAATAAACGGATCAACAAGTATTTCACACTTGTGTGTTCTCGACAGGAAATCACAGATCTGAAACCAAATGTCTGGGACAAACCTACCAGAAATAGTGGCAAAATACTCTGCTGTTTAGTCTGCATTTTCAACATTTTTAGCTCACAAAAGTCCTTGAATTAAAGCAATAGAATAAAGCAGGAACTTGTTACTACATTTCCCAGATATGAGCAGAGATGAAAATATTTGGGGTGGGTCTAACAGCAGGACCTCAGTCCCCACTGGAATCTCCCTTTGCTGCACACCTGGATGTGCCTGGCTGGCCATGGTGATGGCTCCTGTCTTTTCTTCTCCCAAGCTCACAGTCTGATGGTAGCCAAAGCACCACCAAAGATCACAGCAGAATATGGAAATGAAATGCATGAATACAGCAGGAGGAAAATGGATGTGGATTGCTAGAGGTGCCAGGGCTGCACAGCTCACCTGGGAGCAGACATCTACTACATTCCTCCAGGACACTCCAGAGCAGCCACGGCCCTTCAGGAGCTTCAAGAGAAGGAAATGCAGAGCCAAGAGCTTGTGTTTAATTACATGTCTGCTTCTGAGCAACTGCCCCGTGCATCAGGCACATTTCTTCATACATTAAGAAACACATTTTCCCTAAGATGTGAACTGCAGTTCTTGTGGACTTCTTTTATCCTTTTCCCCAGTCCCACATTTAACAACACTGAAAGGTTATCAAGCACTTAATAAAAGATAGGTTTAAGCTTTAGAAGTAGTGCAAATAAAGAGAACAGTCCATAAATAGAAAATATATTAAATTGTATCTGGTATTAAGGGCTCTAATAATTAACACAGGTTGACTGGATTTCTCCTGTTTTCCTTATGTGCAATGAACTTTTGTGTTGAATCATAATGTTCTGCTCCTCTGATTAGTAGCTGTTTCTACACAGTGACCAAGACAACAGGAAAACAATGTTTTATTTGCCTGTGTGTTTAGTGCAAAAGACTTTGTCATAAGGATGAAATCAGTTTCTAGTTTTCTGTTTCTAATTTTCAAAATAATTTCAACTGATTTTTTAAATGGAAAATCTCTTCTATGTCTGTTACTTTATGATTTTTCAATTCTTGGCTCTTGTGTGTAATTAGAAGCCTGCTAGTAGACATTGTGATAACTTTTCTGATAGCCTCATACTTTGAATCCTTTTTGTGTAATAAATGTGTGTGTCCTTGGTACTAAAATTCAAGGAGTTTTGAATGAGTTACAGGCCTGAAATTTCCAAGATGTCCTTTTCTTAATAAATATTTATAAAAGGGAACTCTTCCTCTCTTTATTTCATGCACTGTCAGGATCTTGCTTCGAGACCCCTCTGCCTCATGGTGTAGTGGATTCTACCTCTGTTATTTGCTTATAATATTTCTAGAATTTTTTATGGCTTATTTGGTCTGTGGAAATGGTAGTTTAATGCGTCCATTGTTTTTGTTTCCTGTGCATCTTTGAAAGCATTTTTGTGAGATGCTTTGAAAGCAAATTAGTGAGAGCTTCCAAGTTAGAACTACAATTTCATAGGTAAATTAAAATAAAGGCAGAAAGCACTGGCTTGAACTGACAGGATACAACCTGACACCCTGTTGGTCAGGGTGGTGATGGCAGTGTGATTAAATGGTGGCTGCAGTTCTGTTGGAGTGACAGATGTGGTTCTGCTGAAGTGGTGATCCTGTAGAAGGGTCTGTTCTTCTGAAGGTCCAGTGGTGGTTATGTAGCTCTTGTCCTTTGGAACTCCAGTAGGTAATCCTGCTCCTGCTGTTCCAAATCTCAGATTACATCCAGGTAGGAATGCTTGGTTCCTCCCCCTGGACAGAGCATCTCACAATGGGATGATGTAATTTTTTTAGTCATTCAATAAGGTCTCAATGGCCCTTTAATAGAAGATATTTCCAGAGGGAGGTGTCAGGGATGAGTCATTGAAGACATAAACACAATAATGGTTTACAGAGATGGTGATAGGATACATACTTTTGATTACATCTTACATTGTAACCTAGGACAGTGCTTAATGCTGCTGTCTGATTTTTTGGTGTTAGTAAGGTTTTTCTTATAGTTTAATTATCTTGGGATTTGTTTATATTGTTGTTGATGCTATTTATTTTGTAGAAACATTCTCCCAGAAAATACAGTAGTTTAAGGCAGATGCTACTGGAGGGGTCCTGCTGATGTGGGGACTTTTCACTGTGATATGATAATTGATGTGGGTCTTGGTGGCTGATGAAGGAAGCCCAGTGGGGATGTTCACACCATGCTGGCTGCCTGATTTAACCAGAAACCACTTCAGCAAATGCTACTGTGCAGCACAGCTCTGTTAGTGCAGGGCTGTGCCCAAGGTAGGGAGCCCAGCAGACAATGAGTGCTGGAGCAGTCCAAGCTCTCAGTACCTGTGCATCCCTGGCATTGGAGAAAGGTCCATGGGTCTCACTTGGGTGTCTCTCCAGAGTGAGGTAGGGATGCATTCCTCATACTGCAGCACAATACACAGCATGGCAACTCTCAGTGGTCTGGTTCAGTGCTTGGCAGTGTATTACCCTGATATTTGTGTTTCCTTGTCACATTTGTTAACCTTTGAATGCAAGAAACTCATTAAAGCAATTCCTGAGATGCACACTCCAGGCTTCCCCAGAGCTCTTGACTCAGGTCCTGATTAGCATCAGCAACTGCAAGAAGCAAATCTCCAAATGGGTTGATTGATAGTGAGATTAATGATCCTCAAGATTTCTGTCCAGGTTTATTATTGGGAGGCTTACAAATCTTTGCTTTCAGCGAGATGGGTGGGGAGGAAGGACCAGCTGGCTGCCACCCAGTCTGTCTATATTAGCATGATGAGGTGATGGAGGAGGCCCTGTTAAAGCACCAGCACTAAGTAGCGTATTTTCAGTGTTCCTATTATCTACCAGGTACTAAATAATTTGCTCCTCTGCTCTTGGTGCCAGCTGCTCTTTTCTTTTCCTTTGTGCTGTGCTTCCAAAGGTGTAATGCTATTTCTAATTGTGTTTTAAACATAGTTAACAGAGAGACCATGAAATTTTTTAAGTAGCTATATCTTGCTGAAGTGACCAGTGAAAAAAGCCCACCCTCCAAATACTTGGTGATTAAGAGAGAAAGAAAATAATCACTCTTTTAATATTTATCTTGGCCCCAGATGAGCTAAACATGAATTATGACCAGCAGTGTTGGGAATTCTTCCTAGTTCTCCCATGCAGCTTTAGTCCAGGTGCACATGGACACATGTGTTGGAAAGATGAAGCTTCCCACTGAGTATTTCATTATATTTAACAAACTGGCATTTCTGCCTGAAGATGGGCAGGGACATCAAACCTGAGGAACAAGCTGTGCTTAAATTTTTACGAGACTTTTATGTTAGATTCGAGGCTAAGCCTTGGGATGCCTAAAATATCTGTCAGTTGAATGTCGTGATGTCCCATTTGGAGGAAGAAAAGAATATTTTTTTGTAAAGGCAATAGCAGAGCTCTCCTGTTCTGAGAGTAATTAGGTGGGAGTAATTAGGGACATTTATGTGAATATTCAAAAGAGAGACTGCTGTCTCTATTTCTGTTGTCCTCTCCTAGGTTGGATCATCTCTCTTTTGGTTTTCTTATAACACTGTGTCCAATCAGAGGAATTACACTTTGCATTTAAAATTACCTGCATTTTAACATCCCACTGTGTAACCTTGTTTTTATTCATTTTTTTTCCTAAGATTCATCATCCGAGAAGGAATTCACGTCCTGAAATGATAATATCAAGTAAACCAAATTTTGAGATCTTGGAGGTGCTAAAAGCTCCTCTCTAGTAAGAGGCAATCTTCATTGATTGCTGTGGCTCCTGTGATTATGGAACAGCTCTTCAATTGCTTAAATCCAGCTTTCTTTTGTGAGAAAGTTTAGGTCTCCATTTTAATATTACATGATGTTTTGGGCATTGAAAACACACATTTTCTAGGAAGTGCCTGAGGTATTATTTGATTGGAAAAGTCATGTCTTTGTTTTCCTCTGTAATTTTCTAGCCTTTGTTATGAATGTTGCATTACATAAATAGTTGGCTCAGGGAGAAGAAAATGAATATGGTCAGGCTTTCCTTTGGTTTTTAAAGTTGTGCCTAATTTTAAACTATTTGAAGGTACCACCTAAGAGGTATGTCCACCCTATTTTTGCCTGAAGACATTAAAGTTCTGAGTGGTAATACATATAACCAAGGAGCTTGTTCTCTTTCAGTAGAAAATACTGATGAGCAAACCCATTCAGTCATCTGTAAAATTGCTGAGTGTATCCAAGGCAGCTGTTGTGAGTATTGATTAAAGCAGGAAGGTTTGGTGCCTCTGGCCCTGTCAGAGGTCACCAGGAGAGTAATTAGCTACCAAGTGTCACAGGGCCAAGTGTCATCACAAATAAGGTTTCACCAATAGCCTTTGCTGTTCTCCAGGGATGCCAGGATGATGGGAAAAAGGAAGGGTGGAAAACGTTTGTGCTGAGTTAAACTAAGACTTATCCACATGATTTGCAATTAAAGAGCTTTCTAAGTGCATTTCTGCACTGGCCACCTGGGTGCCTCTGGTTGATGAAGGGGGAGGATATGAAGGCAACCCATCTGGGGGTGTTGTCATTTCTTAACTGTTTAATTATTTGAATACCCTTCTAAAAATTATGATGTCTCACGTAATGCCTGAGCTCAATACTGTATGTGATATAAAAGGTTGTCTGGGCCCTGGTGCAGGAGAGGATTGGGAGAAGAGGATTTTTAATTTTGTGAAGAGCTGTGTAGTCAGCTGGCAAATTTAGGCCATAAATATTAAATTAGCTGTCATTTTGTGTCAGAAATCCCTAGTCTTGTTTGCAGATTAGTTTTTCCACTGGACAATTTTACTAGTGGTACATTCTTCAGTACAAATGTCTCAGAAGTTTTTTCCACCGTCTATTTTTTACTGTCCATCTGCCATTTCCCAGCCTTTTTCCTGTCTATTTCCCTATGATATTAGAGAATATTGTGGACTGACAGGTGATCAGAATTTGGTGTCATTTGTGGATCTGTGTGGGTCAACTCCCTAATGTGAAAAAGAACTTCTCCTTACCCAGAGGAAGTCCCCTGGAAGGGACAGTCTGCTTTTCTCTATTCTATCTAGGATAACATGCCAAGGGCTTGGCATGCCATGCACTTCTGAAACCTCCCCATTACCATCCAGACCTCTCCAGGTACCATGTCTGTGTGGTGCTTAACACTGCTATAAAGAAATAAAGAATATTTCAGGCAGAAACTGCTTTGTGGGGAAAAGGCAAATGGTCTTCAGGAGGGATCTGCTGGAAAATCAGCATTTACTGTAGGGAAATTTTCCTCCTTTATCAGCTTTCCTTTATTCTCCTGGTTTTTATGCATTCCTGCTTTGTACATCCTCCAGCAGCTCCAGTTCAGTCAGCATTCAGTGCCTTACTGCTCCAGCATGGCACAGGTTCTTTTATAACTTGGCTTTTGAATTCTGGTCATTAAGTATTAAGACCTGTGAAGGAAAATAACTGTAGAAAATGAGGGCAATATAAGCCATTTTCTGGCCAAAAATAGTAAATGCAGATGCCTCTCTGATAAAATGAATGTAATATCACTGCTCCATGCTGGTCACTTATTCATATTCATAAGATCAGCTTTTTTCATGTGGTTTTCTCTCCTCTTTTTTTTCTTAACGCTTGAGTCAGTTTTATTGCTCATAAAAATCAGTGACTGATGACCCCAGCTAGAGCAGTGCAGACTGCAGACAGCTGTTGTCCAGGCTCCCATCCACTGCTCTGCTGGTGACATGGTCATGATTTGCAGCACTTCTGTTGTTCTGAAGTCTGTGCTCTTTTCTGAGGAGTCATTGCCAATTCTGACAGTGACAAATGCTTGCCAAGGAATAGTGAAGCTAGTTTAAAGTGCAGAGCCATGTGTTACTAGTACACTTGACTGCATACATACTCTGGTTTTGGTGCCAGAAGAAACCAATCTTAATTGTGTCTCCTGAAAAACATGCAAAACAGTTCAATGGGAATCTGAAGCAGCTTTTCTTCTATTGAAAGTGAGAATGAATGTGCAGAGGTAGTGAAAGGGGATTGTTTCCTGTCTTTACATCCTTGTTTAGGAGTGAGTTGCAGACACCCCCATGATGGAGGAGCATGGGGAATGAATGCCTGTATCCAGGTTGCATTTGGTAAAGACTAAGCCATGTCCTTTGCAGCCTGGTTTAGAGGTCCCTTACAGATCCTAATCTGACTTTTATTCCATCCTTCCTGTTCTTCCCACCAGCTAAAAACTGTGTGTAAAAGTAGGATGGCTGCAGGGACTATTGGCCTCTTTGTTAACAAATAGATATTCTGCAGAGGGTCTGTCTGTGGGAGGCTGTTTCTGGAGGAAGGGTGCCTGAAGGACAAGATTTGCCCTGCTCTGACAGTAGTGAATAGACCTGCAGGACCCTTTCAAGCCATCTGCCCCCAAATTAGTCATGCTTTAGGAGGTAATGGCCCAGGAAGAGAGCCTAGAGCTCCTTGATGTACAGAAATAAAGTAATATAAATCTGGCTGGCCTTGGAGGGGGAATACACACTGCTCCAGCCAACATCAACACCTGGAAGAAGCATAAGTGAACAAGGAGCAATGAAGGTGCTGGTGGCTGCAGCGTGAGGCAGGGCATGGCACTTGGGTGTCCCCAGAATGTGAAACATTCCCCTTTGGTTTCTCCTGTGTTCAGCCACTGCTCTGGTGGTTCCAGACAGTGCAGAGGGAATCTCTTGTCCCTCATCATAATCCTGGCTCCTCCTCTCCCTGCCCTGGCTGCTCCAGAGCACACAGTTCCTGCCTGTCATCACACATCAGGGGATGCTGCCTGTGCTAGACCCAGCATGGAGCAGCAAAGGGCAGGCAGTGCCCTCGGAGCAATTCCCAGCACTCCCATTGTCTGCAGCTGAGCTGTGTTTGCATTGGAGGCTGGATTAACACTGAGGCACTACCTTCTACATGAAAATGAAATGCATCCATACTTTCAGGCCATTATGGGAGCTAGTTTTCCCTCTTGCTTTTAGAGGAATATAAAGGAGAAGCTGCTTGAGCTTTAGCAACTAATTACCAAGGATTTTGACACTCCAATCACTCCTGTTTGGAGTGTCAAAATCTCACTTCTTATACAGAAGTTATTCTGGCATTTTGCTCAGCAGAGATAGAAGCATTTAACCCAGCTAATCAGGGTTTTGGCACATCTTTTGGCACATTTTTATGCTTTCGTCTTAGTAATAAGGTGCTGCTGCTCTGGACTTTGCATCCTGTTAATTTGTTTTAGTAACTCACAGCCAGGATATCTGCAAAAAGATTCTGGGCAGGGGGATGTTCTCCCTCACACTGTCTTTGCATTCCAGACCCTGCCTGTGCTGCTTCTCTGGGGAGATGCTAATCTTGCAGTGTTTTACTTCTGCATTTGGGTCCATATGTGACAACTGTGTGTCTGATCACCACAATCTCACACAGTTATTGTACCCCAGGGAAAGAGAGCCACAAAAACATATGGGGCTAGAGAAAATGGTGTGCTTCACTGCTCACGGGCATGTTTCAGAGACAACAGACTCTTTGGTGTTTCACAGAAGAGATATGGCTCCCCAAAATCTTTTAGAAGTGAATCAAGGTTGTGATTTGTTTTTCTCAACCAGTGCTGCAGAAATACAATAATTATTCTAAAATTAGTGTTTCAGTTGTTAAGATTTTAATAATCATTTATGCCATGACAAATCCCAGTTGTGCATTCACTGTGGACTGCTTCTATTAGGAAAAAAAGGCCTGTTATTCTTTTCTGCTGATAGTGATGGTTTCCTGAGCAAATGGGTACAGATATGCATACACCTGCCCCCCATGTATACACACTGGGGTTAAAAATTACAGACTGAAGTGCTCATGTGAAAATAGGTGTAGATTTGAACCTTGTCTAGCCCTGCATCCACTCCCCTCTCTCCACTCTCTGGTGGCTCGAAACAAGCAATTTCCTACTCTCATCCTTTTCCTTTATCCAGCCCTCCCCATATACACAGATTTACTGCAGCCTCTTGTAGCCTTAGCAACTGCTGCCACTTAAGGTTTGTATCTGGAGGAAAAGGTAATGGGGAGGGGAAATGCCAAGGGATAGAAAGGAACATCCTAAACTGGAGGAGGAGGCAAATACTGAATCGTCTGAAATGCCTCTCAGTAGCCTTGATGGCAGCTATCAGTATTTATTACTACAAACCAGACATGAGTTTCCAGAAGGCTCTGCTTGGGGCCAGGTGTTTCCTTACTCAGGAAGAATGGATATACAAGCTGGAGTCACCTGCCTGGCTCCCTGAGATGTGTTCCCTCCTGGAGCTGCACAGAGGAAAGATACCAGAGTGGGAAATAGACCCAGTAAGCAGAACTTGCTGGAAAATTCCCCCAGCAAATTTGTTAAATCCATAAAAGACCTTTTAAAGATCTGAGGCACAGAAGGAATCACCAGGACACGGTTGCAATGGCCTGTGTGCAGTAAGCTCAGCTGTAGAGGCTACACTTAAAATATTTACAGCTATTATGAACAAGTGAGAAAAAAAAAAGAGTTTGAGAGATGTCTTCACCTAACATGCCAGTATCCATTATTGTAAAGTAGTGAAAGTGCTGCATTACATATGTACATTAGATAAGAGTGTGATGTTTGTGACTTGAGAAAACCTTTAGTCAAAGTCTAAGGTGTCTGGCTTTGCAAAACAGCTGCAAAAAGTCTTCCAGGACTACAATGCAGAATGTTTAATTACATTAATGATTGTAGCAAATATTACTATGTGAAATAAAAATTTAATACATTGTTAATCCAACATTGTGCTCAGCAGAGTTGCACTGGGCTGGGTATTCAGCTATTGCCATCATGGGCCTTAAAATATTGCACAGTGAGATTATCTGACACATTTACATGTTTTGAGGCTATCAAGAAAAAGCCATCTTATGACTGTGTATAAAAACCATAATGCCAGCCTTTCAGAGTCTCTGAGAGTATAAAATAACAAATTAACAAAAAAAATTGCTTTTCTTCAATATCATCATCTTAAAAATACCCTGTAAATCCCTGCATAAAGGTCTGGGTTTTTATCAGACACTTTTTTTAGGCCTTCATTACCAGCAGAAGCCATTCAAGGATTTCCGTAGTATTGACTCAGGGGAAAGAGCCCCAAATACATCAAAATCAGGAACATTTTGCCTGTTTCATATTCATAGTTTCTTCTTTATGTGTGACTGATTTATTCTGCTGCGTGCCCCCAGGGTGTGCATTGTCCAAAATAAAGGCTGCCAAAAAAAATGAGAAAAGAGAGCAAATGGTGAGGAGGGGGGAGTTGAACCCATGTTTTTAAATGCTGTGAGACTATTGCACATCTTGCATCCTCATGTGTGAATTCACCTTATGGTGCTTCTTAGCAAAAGTATACTCACTAAATATATAACTTCAGCAAGAATGCAAGCCATCACGCCTGAAAATAGAAAGCTGCTCCCAGACAGTGACTCCATGCTGTGAAATCCACTCTCTCCTGCTTCTGGATTGTCTTAAGTTGCACTTGTGCTGCCATAACTTGTGCTTGCATTACAAAGCACTGTGCCTGTGCACTAGAAAGTACAGATGCATGGAAAGCAAGCACCTGTGATAATTTTCAATCCTGGTTTCACCTAAGAGAGTGGTTTGGTTTTCAGTGACTTTTTCTCCCTGGCACGTTTGGATGTTGGAAACAAAGGGAGCACAAATGATTTTGCTCTGGTGATGGGCTCTGCATGGGGAGCACAAAGCCCAAGTTGCAGAGCAGCAAACTGCAGAGCAGCAAACTGCAAGAACTGCAAGGCAGCAGCTTGGGAGCCACGTGTGCAAATATGTTTGAGCAAGGGAACCTGCAACTTTGCAAAGGCACAGTTCACCAGGCCCCCACAAACTTTGCCCAGGTGTTGAGGAGCAGTTGAAGGGTGACAGTGAGGGGGACCTTTCTGCTCTGGGGAGCTATTGTTTAGTGCCTTGACAGATGAGAGCAGACCCTTCTCCTGCCACAATAGCTGCTCACACCAAGCAAGACTCATTAAATATTCAGTTCCAGCCTCAAGCAGCTCATTAAGTCAGCAATGAGCAGTGACGCTGGCGTTGGAAAACCCTGCCTCAGTTAACATCACCATGCAGAGCCTCCCTGGATCTCTTGATGTTATTCTGCTCAGTACCTTTCCTGTGATGACCAGCTTGTGCTCTCTGCTTTGCATTAAATACAGGTAAAAAAGAGTCAGGTGGATTTAAGTTCTGCTCTTCATTGTAGGCCTTTTTAAGAGAGGAGTCCTGGGGCCCAAGGGAAGTGTCTATTGGATTTTTGTGTACCAGCGTGTGTAATACAAGTTTGCAGGAGGAGGATGGGATGAAGGTTATATGACCTTAGTGTTAAAAGCAAACAAACAAAATACCTTAATGTTTGAAGGATAACTTTCATAGCAGAACATCATGATATGCAGCAGTTACAGATGCTGTATTACTGGTGGTTGTTACACAGGAGAAACTTTTACAGTGAGTGTATTTTCCCTGAAAATTGAGTGTCTTAAGTGGATTTGGGTTTGAATGGTATGCTGAATGTGTTTCTTTTGTGCAGAGTTTCTTTCTGAATGATGTATTTGGAACCTGTTTTGCAGCCACTAACTTTTATGATTATAAGTTCATATTCAATAGTACTTAACAATAATGTATAGAGGCATTTATAATGGGTGGATGTCAGATGTCAGTGAATTAGAGCACACCAGAATCTTGAATTAGGATTGTAATTGTAGAAAACAATGTTTTTGTGTATCAATGTTTTTAAATTATAGCATCTGAAAGTATGGAACAGAAATGGAGAAACAGAAAACGTGCAAAAGTTTTTTCAGAGGGCAGTTTTTCACACTCTGAATCTTTTTTTTTTTTTCTTTTTTCTTTAACAGAAAGTGTTTTCAGACTGCTCATTTCTATGTGGAGGACAGCAGTTCCCCCCGTGTGGTCCCCAATGAAAGTATTCCCATTATACCTATTCCAGGTAAGACGGGCTTAATCTCCTGTGTTTGTACTACTTGGAGTCTGGTTTAATTACATGAAGAAGAGAAGGTTGTGCTTGTGATAAATCATGGGGTGTTGGTAGAAATTTGTTGTATCGGTGCTGCTTCATTTAATTTAATGTGCTTTGTAATGGGGCTCCGAGTGCCAATGCTGTATTTTTCCGTAGGCACCTCTCCCACTTCGTTTTAATAGAAATTTCAGAATAACCTTTGCAAAATGTCAAAAACATGAGTAACAAGTCTTGAAAACACTGAGGCATTGCATCCAGGGTGAAACCAGCTGCTCCATCAGGGCAGGTTGCAGAGGAGGGATATTCAGCTCCACTGCACTCTCAAGACTGGGGGCCTTTCCTCCACTTTCAGTGTGTGCAGAGGTGGAATCTGGGGCTCTCAGAAAGGACAGTGAGACACAAGGATAAGCAAACAATATCAAAGTAAAGTCCAAAGCCATCTGTTAATTTGCTATTAATAAAGTTACCAAAGGTCAAATTCTTCTCTCAGCTATACTGAAGAGTGATGCTGGAAGCAGAGTATAGTGCTGTTCTCTCTTCATGAGGCATTTCCCCAGGGAATTATTAAGTGCAGGATGCAGCTGCCTTGAAGCTGTGATGACAGAGAGCAGCTTGGTGTTACTGTGGCCTTTGCAGCCACTGCCTTGTGTGATGATGGTCACTCTCACAGGCAGAATTAAGATACCAAAAACGTTATATTGACCTCAGTCTGTTAAAAGCTTGTACTTGTTTCTTGAAGGTGTTTTAAGTTTCCTCCTCATATGCTGTATCTGCATCTTTGCTCTGGTATTTAAGCTGTAACTAATTAGGTTCATTTTACAAAAAAAAAAAACATTCAGAGCCTTTTCTGAGACACTGAAGAAACTAGCTTCCTAGCAAAGTGAGAGAGTCCAGTTATATTTTCCTTGATTTTATTCAATAGACATGTGTGACTTATTTCTAGAAAGAGTCTTTCAAAGTACCCATGGGAACTAGTAGAAAAGGTCAGCTATTACATTCCTGCAGAAAGCGTTAGGCAGTTTGCCTTGCAGTCTGATGCTGTACCACTGAAAATAAAGAAAACGTGCTACTGTCCCCTCTCCTTTCTGTTGGAGACTAAAATTCATGTCCTGGCCACGTCATGTCCTTAGCAAGAATTCATCCTTCTCCTTTAGGGTAAAGGAGGTGACAGGTTTTAATCTTAGATCACCAGTGTTTAGTTTTCACAGAAGTACTTAAATATCTGGAGAAGTCCATTCTTCTTACTCTGAAACCAAGAAGAATAAATGCCTGTTGGGACTGCTTGTGGCAGTCAGTTCAGTGGTCCCACCATGCCTGCTCTCCTCCTTGGAGCTTGTGGGGAAGGGAGGCTGGGCTAAACCAGACTTTGGCACAGCATAAACCCAGAGGATTATGTTTACAAGACAATTTCTCCCTTCAGACACAAACCTCTTTGGCCAATGTATAGTATTTTTACTGTATTTGAGACATTTTTTTTCTCAGATAAAAGAAACCAGCAGAAAGCTCCATCTTCCACGCTGCAGTGTGTGTTGTTGAGACAGTGGTTCTTCCCTGTTGCACAGGGATGTTTTGATGGTCAGTCCATTAAGACTGGAGTGCATTCATATGAATTGTAGTGTGGGCTGAAGAAGTTCCATTAAAACCGTGCAGGCAGCAGGTACTGTCAGGGCAGCATGTGCAGCAGTGCCATTCTGGCACAGAGCAGAAAGTGATGGGAACAGAACATTGTCTTTTGGGGACATTTCCCATGACTAGAGTAAGCCAGGCTGTGAGACCACAGTACCTTTGTGAGGAACATGATGCTACTGTGACTGCAGTGCTCCCTGTGGTGTGCTCAGACTCAGTACTGCTAAGAGCTGCTCACCCCTGATAAGGGGCATTGCAGATTAAGGCATCCCCTGAGCAAATGCTGCAGGACACCTTGAGCAGCTTTGTAGTTAATAATGCAGTCATCCAAATGGAGGGGCCTTAATCTGAAGTTGATTCATGCCCAGAAAATCTTAAAAGAGAATAAACTGGTGAATTTGAAAATCTCAACACTGGCCTTAAAGCCATTTAGGCCACCAATAGCCAAATCACCCTCTGCAAGCACCTCTCTCTGTGTGTATTACCTATTACCTGTACAGGGATAATAGTTAATATATTGATACTTTCAGCCATGAGGCTCAAGTTAGTAGAGAAAAATTGCAGCTATGTTGGCTTTTTCCAAATATGGGAGATACTGCCTTGAAAGATCTTGAAGTTCTCCAAGGCATTTTCCTTGTTTGGAGATGTAGAAGTGGGCTGTTTTCCCTCATATACCTGTTGCTAGATGACAGTCTTCCCTGACGTCAGCTGCTGCTCCCACATAGACAGCCCACTGAAATGCCTTAAGAAGATGAAATGACAAAATTCTCCTTTAAATTGAGGGCAACTGATGAAATAAGCCTCTGAACTTTTCCTCTGGAAGCTGCCGCAGGGTGTGAGAAAGTCTTAGTTGCCATGTTGATACTAGAAGCAAAATGTAAGTGGCATTTTCACAGAAACAAGTTTTTTAAAGTAACCTTGTTAGATTGTGAAGCCCCATCTTTACAAGAGGAATTTGGCTAGATCCCTGTGGGACTGTGCCTCCACCTCCTACAGCTCAGTGGACCAGCTTCCACTCCTGGTTGAGATCAGGCAGCCACACTGGTGGCAGTTTAGAGCAGCATGGCTGAGGATGTTCTGCACGTTTGCCAAGACCCATCTCAGCACTCAGAGAGCCTCTGGGCACAGGGAACTGAGTGGGTCTGGGCTGGCTGGCCCTGGCCCAGTGTGGGGTGGCTCTGCCACCTGCCTGGGAGCCAGGCACAGCAAGGTCCTGACACAGCTCAAGGTTTCAGAAGAGCGCTGGTGTTTGTGTGTGCCACTGCTCTGCTCCGTGATGTGTTGGCACAATCAGAGGTAGCATTGGTGCTTATTTCTGCACAATGTCCTGCTCTTGTTTATGCAAACAACCCTCTGTTTTCTCAGGTCTGTGAGCTCTAAATCAGACTGCCAGCTATATGCTATAGGCACACAGTGCAGCTTTTCAGGTGTGAAATCTAAAATATCTTCTTGCAGAGGAATCATTTTATCCATTTTCTATTTCACTTCCCTTGGCTACATCCTTAATTATTGTGCAGGAAACCACATCACCCATAGGTGTGTGCCTATCTGCAAATTCTCTCTGAGATCCAAATCATTATCATTATTCATAATTATCTTCACTGCTTGATCTAGAGAAACACAGGACAAAGGAGTTATCATTATCTGAGTCACCCACTGGATATTATGGCTGAGGTATGAATCTCAACTCACATAAGCCTTGCACCAAACAGTTATGCATCTGTAATCAATGGCAGATTTATGAAAACTCCCTTGCCATTCCACCCAGCAAAATTATTTCTCTGTATCTTCTCTCTTTGTCTCCATACTCAAGTAATTTTGGCCACATACACACCACCTTTGCCTCAATCTCTTCTCTAAAACATTTGCTCTTGGCAGGATCTTGCTCAGCAAAGCTGCTCCTGCTTCTCTTTGTTTGGTCTTCTCTATTGCTGGGTCAGTAGATGACTGACTTTCTGGATCTTTCTGGGCTTGATCCTTTTCAGTAGAGTTGGGAAAGTAACAACAGCAGCATCACAGCTGCAAACCTGTGTGTTTTGCAACCATGAAGCCAAAATGCATCCCTTAGCAGTTCTCCTTTCTTCTCCTAGCAAGAGCTGCTCCCTGACAGCAGGGCAGAAGTGCAGTTCTGTGCAACTTAGATAATAGCAAACAGTGGAATGAATAAAAATTCCACTTCTAACCTCCTCCTCTCTTTTGTGTCAGAGTTTTCCTGCTCTTGGGTGGAGCATGGTTCTTGCTGTGGATCTGGCTGTGACTTTACTGGTTCCTTGCCCAGCCCATGACACAATGGATGCTGTGGCACTGATGTCAGTAGGACTTGAGGTGAGATCAGTACAAAGGTACTTGAGGCTTGACCTGATGGGAAAGCTCAAAACTCTGTGTAGTTTTCACCAGAGTCCAGAGAGGCACAGATCATAAAGAACAAAGCAGCTGGCCAATACAGCTGATTCATTTACCATGTTTTCCAGCAGTATTTCACATCTTATATTTTCAGTATAAGTAAAATTTCTCAGAGCTGATGCCAATCATTTCAGCTGTGTCTAGACGACAAGACTTATGAAACAGTTTTCAGATCACAGTATGCTCAGTTTTAGGTTTAAATGACAGTAAGTAATTTTTTAAGTAGTCATGGAGTTTATTAATAATGCATTTTTAAAACCTAGTGGCAGAACATGATGGAAAAAAACTCATGGTTCTTCAAGAATGTCTCAGTATGGGTGTACAAGTCCAGGAAATAGAGGAATAGCAAGGAAGAGGTGCTTTGACCACCTCACACCCACCAGGATGTGAAGGCCAGGGCACCCATGACCCTCCTTCATTTCCCTGTCTCTCTTCATGGTTACAAGGACTCCCATCATGAGTCCATCTTATTAATTCTTAGCTCTTCAGTAACTTGAATAGTGCCTTGAACCTTTCCTGACAAATGTCAGTGGTCAGACTTGATGTGTTTTTACAGGCTCAGCCACTGTGTTTGGGTAGCATCCACCCTTTGACAAATTATTTCTGTTAAAAGACAGTAATGATATCTCATTTGACAAGGAAACTGCAGGTTCCCAGCACAGACTTGGTATCTTACTGTTTTCTGCTAAGGTGTGTCTGTCTCAGGCTGCATTCCCAGAGCTAAAGGGCAGAGCCCAGGATCCTGCAGTGACAGTGACAGTGCACTGAGCACAGTGAGCCTTGTGGGGTACAGGAACTGCAATCACTGCGGCCGAGGGCTTCTTTCTCAAGGGCATGAAGCTCTTCACTGAGCACAGAGGTGGTGCTCTTCAGCAGTTTAAGGCTTCATTTCTGCTTTCTGCTCCCTGTGGATTTATGTTCCAGCACCATATTGTGAATTGTACCTATCTTCAGCTTCAATTAAATTCATGAATGCAATATGGCAAACACAGCCGTCCTCTGAAGCCAAGAAAATATCAAGGTATTTTAGGGAACATCCACCTTCCTTTTACACTGGTACCAACCCTGCTTCCTGCAGTAGTACACTGTAGAATTTATGGTATGCTATCTAGTGGTGGTTTTTCTAGTGGAGGCTTCAGGGGCTGGCTGCAACACAAAAGAATGTGTTTTTATGGTGGCCATGTGAAATGCAGATAGATCCTCTTCTGAGAGCTGTTACAGTGGGAGGCTGAGCCCTGGAGTTGGACCTTCATGTGCTCAAATGTAAGGCTTGTGTGTAATTGATGGCAGGACTGGGACCTGAGGATGGAAATGTGTGAGATTAAAATTGTCTTCCTTAGATGGCAATACCAAATAAGATCATGTTTAGTGTCTGGGCTAAGGGAAAATTCACGTTATTTCATTCTCTTGGACTGAAATTGGCTTTTTGCTTAAAGGGAAGAAGTGTATTGCTATTGCATTTCTAATTAATGATAACCTAATCTTTGTACAAGCAGATTTAAAGTGAGCTCTTATTTTGACACGTATAAAATGTTATCATTAACATCTTTATATTCATGACTGACACATGGCTAATAGCATTGTAGTAGATTAAGTCTTGAAGCAAGAGAGATGAATGTAGCAGAATTACACAGGTGTTTTTCATATTCTGCTTTTTCATATGTCTTCCCTTTATCAGAAGCTTGGCCTTGTGTTCATTTGACTTGATTATAACAAAGAGATATTATGTTGCTGAAAGGACTCCTGTTTTTCTTTCAGAGTGTCCATCTTTCCAGGACTTTTGAATGTGTTCAAAATGTTTTTCATGCCTTTTCACTTTGAAAGCTGGTTTTTATTAAAAATAATATTCCATAAACACATAATTACAAAAAAGTGAACATTAATGAGGAATAGTGTCCCCAGAAATCAACTCTTAATGATTTCTTACTCATCTTAATTCATTTTAATCTGTAATTTGTCTTAATTATTGAGGTCAGTGACTTCAGGAGGATGCCACCCTTAAGAGATCTTCAGCAGGTATTTTGATAGAATGAAACCTTTTGCATACTCTTTATAGTATTTATGGAGATCTGATCTCCACGGAAGGCAGACACTTTCTCAATACTGAGGCTTTGTAATGATTTTGTTTTATCACAAATTAATTGATACTAATGTTATACAAATAAAACTTTTATTATATTTCTGGTCTTTTTTACACAGCAAGTAAATGCAGTCAGTCAGAAAGATTAATTATTTCAGTTGAAATGCAATGACTTCAGCTACATTCTTATTTTAAGTAGTTATGCAAGGAAAGCCTGTATACTGCAGAATTAAAGGCTCTGACAATATAAATGTGTATCATTCCACTGCATTAAATCTAAAATGGTTTGAAGAAAGCTGGGCACCACCCTGTTTTACGTGTGGAATTACTCATAGAGTCCAGTATTTGTGTGACTTAGGGCAAGGGCTGGCTATTTTTGTCTGCTCAGACATTTCAATTTCAGTGTGTGCCAAAATTTGAGCAGCATGTGAAGTTTCGAGCCCTTTTAAGTATGTGCACTTTGGAGTAGATGCTCAATCTGTAGGTGTATATAATTTTGTCTAAGCTTTTCTCTAGACATGGATAACTGAATTGATTGGAATTTTTAATAATCTCTGCTGGGGCAGAATTTTGCCCAAGGGTGTGCTATCCATCCTTGCAGTATGAAGGATGCTATGTTCTCAGCCACTCTTGTAGAGACAGAATAACACACTCCACATGGTTACTCCTGCTGCCATAGCTGTGGTATGTATTGTAGCTTATGCAATGGCTCTTAGATTCCATTTTAAGTGAAATGCATCCTAAATATTGATGCTAGGTATTCCAGCTGCTTGCAGATTTTTTCCATCCCTCCTTATGAAAGGTAAAAAAAACCCCATGAAACTTCACTGAAGGTGATTAACAAATCCTGTGATTGCATTCAATGTTCTTCCTAGGAATGGAGAATAAGAGAGTGAAAGATGAAATAACATCCCAGGGTTGAGTGTTGCTGGGAGCACAAAGGTGCTTGTTTGCTATGGATATGGGAAAACATTTTTCATAGATCTTATTTTTCAGTGAGTTAAGAGGTCAAATCCAGATCTGTTACAATTATACTGGTAGATATTTTGGGAAGACTTTTTTGCAGAAGATGAGAACTGCAAGGATACACTGTTGAGAGTGGATTCTTAGGGATCAATGCCCCTAACCATGTCACTGGTTTAATTGTCATCATAAACCAAGTTAGGTTTGTGCTGCCTTCAGAAAGGGAAGTTTCCCTGTCACTTCACTATTTGTCATCCTAATGAGTAGGATCAGTCCATCTACCCCACCAACAACTTCCCCTTCCTCTTCCCCTTCCCCACAAATCAATCAATTGTTTCTTATAGTCATCAGCCAGATCAGCAGGTGTATTCAGGTCACTGCTCAGCCCCTCAGGCAGGGAGAGGGCAGTGGGAGAATCCCTTAATTCTTTGGCTGAAGCCAGCTGTGAGAAGCACGCTGAGAATTGCTGGAGTTGCTCCCAGGATGCAGGGATGGCACAGAGCAGTGAGTGGCTGCTGTGGGAGCAGATGGACCAAGGCACGTGACAGCCATGGCACATGAATCCAGGTGGCTTAGTAAATGAGAGACTGAAGTGCAGGGACTCACAAACCAACCAAATAAGCTTTCACATTAAGAATAAGGTGTAAGATGCAGGGAGTATATTGGATTTAGGAGGCTGGGAAAGGTAATAGCTGAAAAACAGAAGGCATTTAGAGACAGAACAAAAAACAGGAGAATTTTCTTACCAAGACTATTTCATGTGTCAAACATCTGGTGTTCAGAAACGCCAAAACTCCATCTAAGTAAAGGTAATATGAGGAAGCACTTTGGTTTTGACCTTCTTCATTAATTCCTGACCCAAACCCATCTATTCTAATACAATGCCACTAAACTATCCGGTGAGCTCTCAGACTATAAATGAATCAAAATGAATCTGAGACCCTATTATGTGGAAATGTCATTTCTGATAGGATATCCTATTTTTCTTTGGAAATTGGCCCCTATTGCTTTAACATTACAAAGGCAGCTTATTAAGTGGGAGCTGTGGGAAAATCCTTCCTGGTAGGATTACTAATTATCCGAACTTAAAATGTAACCCTGTTTGAACTTTATTGCTTTATACGCTTTGGGCTCCTTTTGAAGGTGTCTGTCTTATGAAGGAATGTGTTAAGTATTCTGCATTTGCAATTGCCATTTCTTTAAAAAGGAGGTGTTAGTGAAGGTTTTCCTCCACAGTCATTTTTTTAAACAAACATGGTTTTCTTCTTGGCATTGTCTCTTCGTGGCAGGAAATGAGCTGCCTTGTGCTTCCCTCTCAGGTGCTTGGCTTGGGCCAGCAAGTCAAGATGGGAACTACACCAGTGTGTTAAATATTTAGCACAGAAATTAAACATACACCACTGTGTCAGCTTTGGTAGTTCTGATTATAAAAAATATTACTAAAATATTGTCCATCTGAGTATACTTCTTTGTGTAACACAAAGGGTTAGTACCTTATTATAGTGCCAGATTCAGCTCATATTTCACAGTGAAGTAAATCCAGAATCACTTTATTGACACTGATAAAACAGATGGCTAAACCCAAGCTAGACAGAAATGTAATTATATCTGCAGTGTTAGAGGTGAAGGTATGTTATTAAAACACCTCCCTCTTCTCTTTGAATAATGTGTAGGTCTTGCAAAATGTAAGGATCGCACTGACAGTATCAAATGTCACTCCAGCTTCTTGATGGGAAAAAGCATATAGTGCCAAAGTGAATATGCACAGAGCGATGGAGAGCTGCTAATTAGCCATTATAGGATTCTATTAATCTCTTCAATCGACTAAAAGAATTACAGTCATTTAAGTCTGTTTGCTTTAAGATGGAAAGAAGGCTTAACCAAAGCCTTTGGGCTGACGATAGCTAAAGGAAAATCAGATTCTGTGCATCTAGCTACATCTATTGGTTTTCCTGGAGAAGGTCACAGCCATCTCCAGATAATGTCAGCTCAGACCATTCTAGAGCTGACACTGTGAGCTGAGTGTTAGCACACATTTGCCAGAGGCCTGGCAAGCTGCCCGTGGCTAAGTGTGCCTGTGTCCAGCGAAAGTAATTTGTGCTCCTGGGCGGGAGTTTGGAGCTGGAGGTTATGAAAAATTCCATCTCAGATGACTTTCCTGTTTCACTGGTTAATGTGATAGGCTCCATCTCCTGTGCAGCTGCTTTCCTGTGGCCATCAGCTGGGGCAAGGTGGGTGTGCAGGGAGCACCAGCCACATCCTACCACATTGTAGGTTGCCCATCCCCTTAGGGCTGTGCCTGTCCCAGTCACAGACTGTGTTATCCCACCAGTTGGAAAGCTGGAAACCTTAAACTGTTTTTTAAGCTTCTAATGTTCATAGTTCTGATTTTAATCTTTCTGATATGTAGTAATTATATTTGCTCCAGCATGGTTTTCCTGAGTTGATGGGAAACTTCATTTCCCTCTGACCCAGTGAGCTCCTACGTCAGCATTTCTTCCTATTTAATTATTTAATGTGTAATTGTTACCCATGTCATCAAATATGGTAAGAAACTGTATTGGGTTAAGGCTTCTGGAGGGAGTTAGAATGAAAATGCAGAAGAGGAAAAGGGAGGAGAAACACTGAAGGACAGTTAACAAGAAAGAAGTGAAGTAGCAGTGGCTGTAAAGGTAGAGACATACTGCCACCATGCAGTGATGATGATAAAAAGAAAACTAACCACGCTTTGCCATGGATTTCTGGTGCAGACCCATCCTTGAAATTGGTGGGAATTCAATGGACTGGAGAGCATGTTATCTCTAATGTATTTTCTGGCTCACAGATCACAATTAAAGTTAAATTCTGCCTTCTACAAAATTAGCTTGGACACAATGGTCTGCTGCAGCCAATCCTTTATCTTGGTTGGTCTCAGTTGAGCTAAAACTGTGCAAGGAAAAAACCCAAATTGTAACTATGGAACTTCTCCTGTGATATTATATGCAATTGCTATCATAGCAGAAGCTATTTTCAAGGAAATCTAGGATGTATGGGTTACTCTTCAGAAGAGGAAATACTGTTTTACAGGTTCTTGCTGTTCCTATAGATCATTCCATTCAAATTCTTGGCTGTGAAAATATTGATATAAATGTTGTTATGAGATGATGATATTCCCAATATTATATAGAATAAATGTTATCGCTTAAATATTTTTAAATGCCAGCATTCCTGCAGGCTGCAGTTTTTTGCTGAGAAGAGCATACACTTGTCAAATGCTTTGAATTCTGTATTATTCAGTAAATGAGCATGTGGTTAATTAAAGTAGCATTACTATACTGTGAGGTGACCAGATTGCAAACATATCTTTAACAATTGGCCCTTGTGAATAAAATAGAAGAGAGCTGATTGAGATCTAAAAATGTCAATAGATGCAAAAAGCCACCTTAGAGCATTACCTTATAAAATAAAAGGAGAGAAGTAATGACATGGTCAATATTAACTGCCATCAGCTGGAAAGAAATCAGATTGTCAGGGATCTATAAAATTCTTGCCAAAGTAGAACCTCATTTACACATACAGATCTTCATACCCTTTGCTAAGAAAAGCGTATGTGACAGCTTAGAGGTTTTAGCTGCCAAAGATCTTTCACTCTGAATACAGTAAATGTCACATCTATTTATTTATCGTTAAATTTTGCTAAGTATCTGTAGAAATATTTGGATTTTTTCTATCATAATGTAGATGTTTAAAAGGAAAAGAATCCAGATTATAATGCAGCTGTAGCACCAAACCATATGTCTGCTAAATGGGAGCAAAAATACACCACTGAATTACTGGGAGTAAACATAACCTAGATACTATCTTCAGAAGAATATTAAATGGATTATATAAATACAGGGTATTGCTATAAAATCATGCAATCAGACAATAGTAGCCATCAGGCAATAGATTATTTCACATGTTTAAAGTAGTCACAGTTGTATAGCAATTTGCATTTTCTAAATGCCAGATTGAAAATATTATCTGGCAAATCTTGGCAAGCACAGGTTTTCTACCAACTGCAGTGATGGTCATAACAATATCCAGGCCTTTTCTGAGAGCTAAATCGAGGAATAGGGCAGCCATTCTACACCCCAGCTTTATTAGGATCTCCCTGAAGTCCCAGGTGCTCAAAACAATCTTGTTTGTCTTCAGTTTAAGTCTTCAACTTCTTTCTTGTAAGAAGACATATAAGGGTGATTTACTGGTATATTGGGTAGCACTTGCACTGTGCTGTGCAAGAGCAAATGGTCCAGTGGAATACTCAATAATATTCAGTGTTATGATTAATGTCTGGCATGAGAGAGAACTCAAATTAGTGTGCCTGTAGTGTTTGCTTGCTCTTTTGCTCAGGAGCAGTTTCATAAGTCCATTTGAATTCTACATCATTGTGTGAAAGGGAAAAAGTTAACAACTTTAGTAAGAAAGGCCTGTGTCTACTCAGTCTGTTAAAACTTACTAGGAGTAAATGTCAACTGTATTTTCACATTTGGGGTCTCTCACGTTCTTTTTATATAATGTGAAAGGACAGGGGGCTTCTTCATCCCATCCACAGCCATCTTCAAACTGAGCAAGAGCTGATTATCCTTGAGCTTAAATTGGACTTGTAAATCAGCATCCCAGGGAACAAGCTCTCAGTATTTATAATTATAGTGCTTAGAATTGGAAATACAATGAAATGTTTACCTCAAAACTGGGCAGATTTATCAAGGTTTCTTATTACCTCATATTGAACTGGTTCTGCCCCTGGGAACTCAGATCTAAATGGTATCGAGTGAAGACTTCCTCTCCTCAAATTTTATGTATGAAACAAAGAGCAACTCTGAATATCTTTTTTTTTTTTTTTTTTTTTTCCCTACAGATGATATGGAAGCAATTCCAGTCAAGCAGTTTGTTAAACACATCAGTGAGCTGTATTCTAATAACCAGCATGGGTTCTCGGAAGACTTTGAGGTACGATTTAATGACCCACCAATAAAATGTTGTTTTCCTAAAGTTAATTGTGTATTAATAATTGGGGACCATGTGACATCTGTGTGAGGCTGTCATGTCAGGTAAATGCAGTGCTCAAATGTATCAGAAGAAACAGGATGATACCAATTTGCTACCAACTATGAACAAGGTGGGACTGGACATTTACAAATGCTTTCCAACCACCACAGATTTGGTGCCTTTAAGAAGGAACTCCCCTAGGTTTTTATTAAATAGGAAAAGCTGCCTGCAAACCCCAGGGAATAACATGAAGATAAAAACAGTAGTTTTTAACTAGAGGGTTTTCTTACAATTATTTTACTTTCCTTGCTCCAGAATTTGCTCCTATTAGTCATCTGAAAAGCCACATATCCCCTGAGTAGTCCAGAAGTAGTGAAATAGTGCTTGCAATGAGTAAAAGTAGTAGAATTTGGTCTTTGATGAAAAACCAAACTGTGAATTAGTTCCTTGAGTCCTTTTTCATGCTGTGTTCAGACAGGAGAGATTGCTGTTGAAGTCATTGATTATTTTGTTTCAGTAAAACCAAGGAAAAAGGATTTGGGGTTTAGTTGGTGGTATTTACCTAATGTGATTATTTTTAAATTTGCATCCTGTTACCTGTGTGGAACAGATTCTGACCTATAAATGTGCTGTCATCTGGAGATAATTCCCATGGAGTGAAAGTAGTTTTCTACCTTTGGGTTACCAAACCCATATTATGCAAGCATGGTAAACATAATGCAGCATAAGACAGCAGAGTCAGGCTTTTCCTTCACTCATTCTAACCACAGTTACTGCTGAACTTTTGGAAGTACTGAGAAACAGGAGAAGCCCCAGGAAATCACATGGAGTTGCACTTCTGGCTTCCCCATGAGCAAAAGAAAGTGTGCTTGCCCGCTGCCTATGAATCAGAGCAGCAGCTCTGCTTACAAACAAGGCACTGAACCAAAATAGGTGGCCTTATATCCACAGCTTCTTTGCTTACTGCACTGTAAAGACAAGATTGTAAGCAGGAATTGTTTTTAATGGGATCATTTAAAACGTTTATTGTTGCTGTTTGGTAACTGTCTATAAAGAGTGTCTGCTTTGTCTGATGCCCAAAAGCGGTTGTGTAAGTTAGAAACATTTTGTATTCATGAGGAAGGCAAATGTGTAAGGTGTTAAAGTGATTTAGTTCAATTGACTGCTGGCTGGATGGCTGAGCAGGAATATTGAGGCATTTAACAATGTTGATGGTATTCAGGACAAACATTTATTCTCCAGAGAGTAGAATTTGATCAGGATGATCAAATGCGACTCACTCTTCTCAATTATTTATGAATTGCGACCCCAGTGCTATTCATCACAGCTGGGTTTTACACCATTTAATTATTCAAAATAATCAACAACACATCTGTAAACTTGGTCTGGCTTTAAGCAGGCTTTGCTTCAGTTGTCACTAAATCACTGCTATTAAGAAATGTTGGACACCTTCCGCCTGTGTTTTAGCAAAGAAAAACACTGTTCTAATAGCCTTATTTTTTCCCTTCCTCCTGGAGTTCCCTGCTGTGAGTGCTGTGCTGTGGCAGGTAGTTGGAGAGAGCTTTGGCCAATTAGTGCCATTCTGGGGAGCACAGGGTCCCCTCCAAAGGGAAGTTAAACTCCTCCGACTGCACTGCGTGCACCAAATTCTATTCTCCGTGCTGGCTTAAAACTTGGAGCGTCTGCTTTGAAGTCAGGATAGCTACTCCAGATGTATTTCTTCATAGTTGAGGTCTCAGCTTCCTAAATGTAAATGAAATCTCCTGCTAGAGTAAGGAGTAGGGATGGGAACAAGTATCTCTGTCTGGGATAAAGCACCCCGCTCCCCTTCATTGCTCGTGTTCTGCCCTGCTGAGGCCTCGTGGGCCTGATTTGAAACCCAGGATTTTTCACAGAGCCCATAGGTTAAATGTTTCTCAAGTGCCCAAACTGACTCCAAGGTCAGAGCCCCAGTTTGGAGAGTGGCTATGGGATAGTGGAACATGATGTTACATTTATACAGTTGCTGTTGGAGTGGTTGCAGTGCAGTTTCTCACATCCAGTCACATCCAGCCCTGGTCCGTGTGCTGGAGTTGCATCTACCACCTATGGGGAAGACAGCTAATGCTTTATGGAGAAATAACAAGATTCCAGCTAAAACAGAAATTCTAAGCCTGCTAGCCTTGGGTGGAAAGTACCACATCATATCATATGTACCATATCATGCCTTCATGCCTGTGGAACTTCTGAAAAGAGGTAATGGATTCTTCAGTCATACAAAAAATACGGCTTTTTACATCTAAAAGGGGAAGAAAAGAGGGTGGCAAGGAGGTGCTGAAATAATGATCAATACTGAAGAACAAATAAATCCTCCCAAAGGTAGCCAGTGCATGAGATTTTGTTTTAAAAAATGGATCAAAAATCTCTTCAGAAATTTCTGTGGCAGGCAGTTGAAGGTAGAAGCTGCAAAAGGAAAGGCTGAGCTAGGCACACACATACACTGCCCAAAGTGGTAAGTGAACCTCCCCCATTTGTTTGTTGCTAGATTTTGGTGTCACTTCCTGTGTTTTTGGCAGCATATTTAGGGCTGTGTTGTTGTTTTTTACAGGAAGAAGATTTCTTTAAAAGTGAATTGTGTGAATACTCCCTCCTCCTCTTAAATTGAGCTGTAATTACAGCTAAATATTTTGTGAATGTGCTTAGGAAGCATTTTATGTGCAGAGGAAAAAAGGACTTTGAACTCACAAATCTTCCCTTGGAAAGTACATCTAAAATGAATCCTTATTCCCTTTGGGTAATCATTGTGCAAGTAGCCAGCTTTATTGTCTGGTGATAGCTGGGCTTTCTTGTATATACAGAATTTTAAAGATTTCCTTTGAGTCTTGTGAATTTTCAATTCTTGATATAAATTGGAAATACAGGACCCAGTTTAATACTGAACAACATATAGCTTTTTAAAATAAAGATCCTGCATCAGTAATGCTGGTCCCTGGCATAATTCTTTGTATTCAACCCTGGAATTTGGTCAGCTCTAGACTAAGAAAAAGGGAAGGTTTTTTGTTTGCTTTGAGGTAGCTCCAGCACTGTCTTGCTATGGTGCACAGGATGGGGTAGGGTTTGAGGGCAAGACTGAACAGAGATTGAAAGGCTTCCTGAGCCAGAGATTATATCTATTCCTTGTCTAGCCTAAGATTTTCTTGGCATCATTACATTTAACAGTCTTTGATATGCCTTTCTTCCTTAAATTTCTAATTGGCTTTTGAACCCTTTTATGCTTTTGGTGTCCAGAGCATCCCATGGCAATGAATTCTACAATTTGTTCCACAAGAACTTACTTCCTTTTGCTTTTAATTCATACTGAATAACTTCTCCTGGTGCCTCCTACTTTCTCCACTACAAAGTGCATCCCTGTTTACTTGCATGTTTCATCTGCCTTTAGATTCCTTCTTAGTAATCCATTTTCAAATCTGAAGAAGTCTAAATTATTGACTTCATTTTTTGGAGGAAGCCACTCCAGAGTTGCAATGAGTTGTCCCCTCTGTACCTTTTTTCCTTCCTTTACCATAACCTTATCAAGATGGAAAGACCACAGCTGTGCACAGTATATGGCAGGTTGTTTTACTGCAGAGTTCAGTGATGTTTTCAGTTTTCTATTACTTTCCTCCTTCCTAACAGAGTATTTGGTGTTTCACAACTGCTGAGCACTCATCTGACACCTCCAGAAAACTATTGAGTGTAACCCCAAGGTCTCATCACTGAATGGCAATAGCAAATTGGGAACCTGTCAGTATATATGTATAGTTAGGGTTGTTTTCCCCCAAGTACATCACTTTGCATTTATCAGCATTGAATTCTATTTGCCATTTTGTCACTCAGTCACACAGTGCTGTGAGATTGTTCAGCTTCCCTTCACAAATAGCTTTTGTTCTAATTATCCTGAATAATTTTGTGTTGTGAACACACTTTGTCTCCTGTGCAGTCCATTTATGAATAGGTAAGGTCCCTGTAAGGTCCCACCAGTGAAAGTTGAACACTGTCAATTCCTGGGCAGTGAGTCCCACCTCTAACCTGGTAGTGCACAAGGCAAGTTTTCTTTTTTCTCCAAAAGCAGAACAGGTTTTTTTAGTAATATTTTCTGAGAGGCCTTTTCACACATTTTGAAAATTGATATGCTGCTCTCTTCTAGGCAGCCTGTAGACTTCTTCAGGGACCTCTCCCCAGTGTGCTCAAGGCATTCTCTAGCTCTGCTCCTCTGTTGCAGTCTTGCCCCACAGAGAAGTCAGATATAGTGGGCTGCAGTGCCTAAAACCCCTTCTGGATCTCAATTTAAAAACTGATGTCACACTTTCATCCTCTATTCCCCTGATAGCCCGATTATATAGGACATGTGCCCTCCAAATTCCTGTATCAAAAAGAGTGTGAAGTGCCACCTCCCACAGTAGAGCTTTTCACTCCCTCCCCCTGGCCGGTTACTGGAATAACACAGTAAGTTTTTTTGAGTAATCATGTCCTTTTGCTCTAAGAAAGGAACACTAAGCCAAGAAATCACCTTCCATCCCCAGAGCTAACTGTGAATTTTTACAGTTTCAGGCAACATTTGGATTTTTGAGATCAGGGAGTTTTATTTCCCTCCTCCATAATTCTGGAGTGGGCTGGTCAGTGCTGCTGGAGAGGGGAAATGCAATCTCTGCAGGCCTGTGCTGCCTGTGGCCGTGTGAGTGTCAGGATTCATTGCCAATTTGGAGTCTGAACAGGCTCGCTGAACTCAGAGGCAGGCTGTCTAGCTCCCTCATCACATCAATTGAAAATATCTTTATACTCCAGTGGCACCTTCTTCTAAATGTCCTGAAATGTAAGAAAATAACATAAATCTATATTTCCAGCGATGTGGCAGGGATTTGCTAATGTTATTCTCATGGTTGCTGCTGCTCAGGGCAGGGGTCACTGGCTCTTTTTAACTGGGGACCTCAGAATGTTATTCTCTAGCAAAGGATTGCATTGAAAACAGATAATGCTGCACTTTGCACAGTTCTTGAGAAAATAAAAAACCCAGTGTAGATATATTTACATCCCTTACAGATTAGACACAGCTCATACCAGACACATGCTTATAGCTGCATCTACACCAAGGAATTTGGCAGCACAGAGATGCCATTTCAAAAGCATGCTGCTAGCAGGCAATACTGCATTGGGGATGTTTTATAGCCCTGGCCCAAAATTGTCTTAATTAGAGGTATTCTCAGCCTGTGCATTGCTGTACTGAAACCAGAGGGAAGCAGCACTGTGAAGCTGGAGGAGGTATTGCTGCAGAACAGGGCCTTCCTGGAGTTCTCAATTCTTACCTCACTGCTTCACCTACCCTGAGAAACTGGCATTGTGAATTAAGGGATGAAGTTGAAGAGAAGCAGTAAAAGAAGTTCACATATCTGGGGTTTCTGTTATTAACCACAGTACCACAGCCATCCCCAAGGTTTGTGCCTGGAAGCCCCACTTGGATGAGGCATTGGCTGGGCAATGCAAGGTTTTGGTCAGACTGACACCATCCTTTCCTCTCTCATGCATTTACAGGAGTTTTTAGCTGTCTGTTGATGTTATTTCTGTGTTGAGTCCTTTTGGTTTGTTTATTTTCACGTCTTTCTAGGCTGTCCCCAACTCACCTCTCTCTTGAGTGCCATTGGAGTGTTTATACCAGTGCTAAATCATTACAGAAATCTACACTGTTCCTGGGGGATATCTTCAAATACTATCTGCAGTCTCTGTTGGTATGCTGCATTCATGTTTGCTGTGATAAAACAAACAGCAAGAGCACTACCACAGAATTCTTGTAATTTGGGATTAAAATAATAGATCAAAACTGATATTGGAGGTGCATGAACTACCTGCTTCCATGCTGAAAAAATATCAACCTTAATATCAAAGCACAGCTATGGATCTTCTCAGGTTTAGTCGCTCAGATTAGGATCCTTTCTTTGTTATGACTCCTCATTGCTATTCATAGGCTTTCACAGTTCAGCCCCTGCCAGGACATCAGCCTGAAGTAATGGGAAACAACAGCAGCAGCACTTTGTAAGGCCAAATCAAGAGACCGAATTCCTGCTCAGCCACTGTAGCAAAAATTCCTGCTCAGAACCTTATACTGCCAGCAAGACACTGGAGCAGTTTGATTTTACACTTAAATGGAAATTCTTTGAAGTTTAAAAGAAACTAATCTGTAACTTGTTTCAGAAACGCAATTAAAATGGGTCGTTAAACCTGGGTGTATCAAATTCCAATTAGCATTAGCATGGACAATATAATTAAAAGGTAAATTAGCCATAATGGCATAGACTAGAACACTTCTTACAGTAACTAACAGTCAATTGAAACCATGTACTTTGGTTTCTGGGGTTGTCAATGATTAAGTTGAAAGGACAGAATAAAGGCTGTATCCATTCATCCTGGGATGGTAATGTGTTCTGGGAAGTTAAACATGAGGAGCAGCAGTGTGCAAGCCAGCCATCATTAAAATCAGTGGAGGAGACTAAGCAGGATCAAGGAAATCCAAAGGAAATATTCTAGAGATGATAAGTTTATGGATGAATTATGAACATGGTCATACAAACAGTATCTGCCCTATTCCAAGGTGCCAGTAACAGTTTTGTGGCTGCAGGGACAGGACTCTGTTAGGCTGAGCTGCAGTGAGCAGCCTGGGGTCAGCCCTGACCTGGTGACCTGCCTGCAAATGTAGGTTGTAACAGTGATGCCATCATGGTGATGGTTTAAGTGCAACCAGAGCACTTGGTAGCCATTAAAGTTTAGAAATCCCAGGTTGCTCATAGTATAAGCAACAGAAAATGCTGGGAAAGTAAATATGTGATACACATAAATGTGGTAAAATGGCATAATTAAAATGGGGACTTTAGGGGACTTTCTCTAGGGTGTTATTTATTAACATCAGGGTGTCCTCTTCTGCCAAAGAGTAAAATAATACTCTGAACAGAGGCACAGAAAACAGACTGCAACCAGTCTTGTCTGCCTGCAGCCTTTGGTGCAGGGATGAAAGGCAACCACCTTGGCTTTAATAACAGAGGAATGTTAATTTATGCCTTCCTGGCTGGTGGGGGGAGCCTGTGGTTGGAGAGATGAGCCTCAGAGGGTGGAAAAGCGTGGATACCCACTCTCTGCTCTCAACCCCACCTGGGTTTTGGCTCAGCCAAACCCAGGCCAGGGTGGAGCTGGAGGATGTCCTCAGTCCCTTCTCTTTGACAGCTTCAGTGTCCCAAAGCCTTGCCTGTGTCCTGGGCTGGAGGGGAGGGCTGAAGACTTTAAAAAGACAAAAATATCTGGGGTATATTAGCAAGGGGGAAGCTTTTCTGTAATACTCTCCTTTTGCTGTGCTTTTGCATTGTGCAGATATAGGAATCCACCATTACAACAGCTTTCCAGAGTATTAAAAACCATTTAGAATGTTATGTGTTAGGAAAAGCCATTTTCAGATCATCAGCTCTCACAGCATCAGACCTCCTTTACCATTGCTGTGTTTTTCACCATCTCAGCTTAATCTTCCTCTTCTATTAACTTTATATTGGCCAGCTGGGAACACGTACAGTCAAGGAAACAGTCACCATCAACATAAAAAGGTTAATTAAAATGATTAACCTCACCAACAATTCCCTTATGGAAAAATCCTATAGATTTTAATAGAAAATTATACATTTACTATGTAGTATTTAAACTGTCAGAGAAAATTCCTTAGCAGGGAGGTAATTCCCTAGTAAATTGTATAACTTCTCAGAGTATTCTCCATAGAACCTTATTGGATTAATCTGTATTAAATTCTACAGCATTTGGCATAAATTTTTCAATGCCAATATCTTCTAAAAAGAATTTTATAATAGTGATGCAGGGATGTAGGGTTTGATGTGAGGCTTTTCAGAAAGGGGCAGGGTATTTTTTGGGGAGTGACCTGTAATGGTACAGCAGTGATGTCGTGTGACTTCTAAATGCAAAAATAGGTAAAACAAAATTACAATAAATCAACCTAACATGTAAATATTGCTGCTTTTCCAACCATGACTTAGGCTGAACTGATCCTGCCTATTGTGTAATCTGAAATCCCTTGCTTACTGGAGCTGACAGGCAGAATTAGGGGAAGAGCACACTTTAATATGGGCTTTTTTATTTCATAGAAGTGGAACTATGAAAATTCCATTAGGGCCAGCTGAGAGTTTTGCTTGATTTGTCTTTGTCTTTGCTCAGCTCATCTCCTTGAGCACTGTATGTTTCTCCCTGTGGAGGGCTGGGAAGAGAGAGAAAAGCAATTGTTATTTGAGAGTGTCACATGGATATAAAAGCTATAAAATGTACAAGGTTTTAGCATACTTTGCACTTTTAAAATGTAAATGCTGGGGAAGATATCAAAATTGCTATGCAAACCCTTGGTGAAATGTCTGCATAATGCTGAACTCCTACATCTGCTGTTTGTATAGCATTTCTTGTGATAATTTTTCTCTGTCACTTAGCTCATGATCTTTGTAGCAGCTGTGAGCTCCTAATGACTTTGCCTCTTAGGTTCTATACTGTTATTTTTAAAGTCTGAAGCACAAAGTAATTTGGCACTTCCTCACATATCCTGGGGGGAAACTGGTTCTGTTTGGTGCAATTTCTGGGAGTCACAAAAGATTTGAATAAATATAATTTCTTCTACAACTTCGTAAACTACAAAATTTAATCTTTTTTTTTTTTCCAAAAATATGTCCTCAAATGAAGAATATTAATGCTAGTGATAAAAAGAGGGTTCTCTTTTTCGGGAAGATTATGGTTTAACAGATAGTAAAAAGGAGTCTCTTGGAGATGAGAAGACTCCTGAGTGATTCAGTTTGTAGGGCAGTCTCTGACAGGTATAACTCTCTAGGGGAACGGCTGCTTCTCTTTAGAGTCAAAGAAAAGACCCTCCATTGCCCCATTCCAACAGCTCTGTATTCTGTTGTTGAACAGAGTAAGGGGCGGGTTAAGAACTTAATAATTCCAAGGGAATTAGGTATCTAACCTACAGCCCCAGCTAGACAGACATCTGCATCTCTGGCTTCATGAGAGCCTTGGTCTCTCTCTGCTCTCCAAACATACACAGATGCAACCTTCTCCTCACTGGACTGAGGGCTGTAAATCAGCATCCCAGCAGTGGTATTTAAAGTTCTCACTGTTATCTTCAGAGATCTATTTTATTTATATTTTACAAAAGGCATCTCTCTGCAGAGAACTAGCAAAAGGTCAGTGCCAGACTTAAATGTCAGAAACCCCATTTTGAGAGGTTATAAGCAGGTAAGTTGTCCAGCGATCAAAAGTCTTCTGTAAAAATGTTTTTTGTTCTTAGTTTGTTACGCTGCACTGGCCACTCCTGCATCTCTGTCTTAGCTTCCCAAGGAGGGACAGTGGGGCATGGCAGGAGATGCAGTGCAGAAGGTGATGGAGTGGTGGTCAGAGGGGACAGCTGGTCCTCAGGGTGCTCATCTGTCCCCAAGCCTGTGGAGAGGAGCGTGGCCATGCTCCAGGGACAGCTCAGAGTGAGAGACCACAATATACAGGACACTACTCAAAAACTCTGTGTTTAACCCAGCAGTTAAAACACTGATACTCTGAGCATGGTTTCTGAGAGCTGTTGTAAAAGCAGGGAAAGCTCAGGTTTTTTTTGGACTGACAGATTTTCCTTTTGAATAACCTTTCTGCCTAGGAAGTGCAGCGCTGTACGGCTGACATGAACATCACTGCAGAGCATTCCAACCATCCCGACAACAAGCACAAGAACAGATACATCAACATCCTGGCCTGTAAGTGAGCACTGGCCTGAGCACAAGGAATCAACCCAAAAAGGCACTCTCCTCTTGCAGTGTGTGTGTGTGACTGGGACAGGCAGGTGGCCCCAGGTTACATTATTACACAGGATGTAATAAACATGTGAAAGTGTGGCTGGGAGATCCTCTCCCCATTAAGGGCAGGGAATGTTTTGACTTCTCCAGCACCAGGATTTCACTCCAGCTTTTGTTTCAAAATGTTTCACAGTTTGACAGTCCAAGCATAGTTTTAGAAGTGTAAGTTTGGTATGAAATTTTGTGGAGGAATAACTGAGATAAATTGATGATCAGAGCTCTCCTGCCTGCTAATGCCTGAAAACTGGCCTAAGGGAAGTGCATGGAGGAGCAAAGAGTTTTACTGATGATTCCTGGGATTACCCTGCAATCCCAAAGGTGCTAAATCTTACAGAGTGTATCTGCTATATTTCAAACTGCTTTAGCTCTGTGTAGGATTTGGACAAATAGTGATCTTTGTAGCACAGAGAAGGCTTTGCCTGTATCCCTCTGAGAACTGCAAATCTGGACTCTGCTCTAGAATGCAAATTGTCTGGGATGGAAGTGCAGTAACTTTTTCCCTGTTGTTCTCTTATGTGGAAGGGATAGCAGATGCAACAATCACTGTGGTTTAGGGACAGCCACGGAGAGCCCACTGGTTAAAAGTTCTCAATGTTCATAAACATTGCAATAACTCTTGAATGCTGCTGATGCTTTTGATGGCATGGGAAGGAAATGCCTATTTCTACCAGATTTTCTAAAGGAATCAAGGTACTGGCTGAGGACCAATTCCCAGACCTGTGAAAGACTTGCTGTGTGGCCTTGAGCAAAGGCTTTCATTGAGCTTGTCCCAGCTGTGATTTTAGACATAGATGTCTGGTCTCTCTAGGTACAGAGATGTGACATTGAAGGAGGATTGAACCAGGCACCTCAGTCCTCCACATTTATCACTGGAGGAACCTCTCTTTCCATTGGTCCTCAAGGAAGGCAAATGAAACCAATCTTTATGGCTAAAGTTGGCTCACATGTCTCATCTCTGCATGAGTTGGAAGCACCACCCAGCCCAGTGCTTCTGCCTAGGAGCACAGGACTATGATTTTTTTCCTGCTTTAAGGTGAAATCAAGCATTTGGGTGAGACAAAAAGAGGAGCTAAAGATCACAGCCTCAAGTCTGTCCTCATGGTGTGGGATGGAGTGAGGACATTCACTCAGCTCCCAGAGCCAGCAGAGCTGTCTGAGCCCAGCACTGAGGGGAGGATAATGAGCTGAGCCAAGCACAGGCAGCATTTCACAGCCCCGTGGGGTGCCCTGGCTCTTTGAATCTCACTGCCCTGAGTGATGTAGATGATTCTAGAAATTGTGCTCCTGAGGCTCCAGTGCCCTTTAAAGAGAAGCTGTCTCAGCATGAACCATGTACTTTAAGGGATGTGAAGGCTGACAACCAGCACATGAGCAGATGACCAAGAACAGATACTCCCATCTCCCTCTTGACTCCAGTCCAAGGCCAATCTCTTCTGTGTATTAGTAAGGACAACCCTGATATCCAGGAAATGGGATGTTTGCCTGCATCTCTGCACTGTGTTTCCCTAACGTTTCCCTGCTCTGTTTTTTATCCTGCAGATGATCACAGCAGGGTGAAGCTAAGGCCTTTACCGGGGAAAGATTCTAAGCACAGTGACTACATTAATGCTAATTATGTTGATGTAAGTTGTTTTAATGGTTTTTATCTGCTTCACCTTTGAATGCTTCCACAAGGAGGAAGTATTGTCACTTGTGATGTGATTCTATTTTTCAACTTCACCTGATAATTTTGCTACAAATTCCTCACTATTCTGAATGAGAAAAGCACCTTTCTTGTTACCTCTAAAATATTAATTTTTCTGCCATGATACTGCTTTCATCTCATTTGGCATTATGGTTTTCTTTGAAGGGTTACAACAAAGCAAAAGCCTACATTGCTACCCAGGGACCTTTAAAGTCTACCTTTGAAGATTTCTGGAGGATGATTTGGGAGCAAAATACAGGAATCATTGTCATGATCACGAACCTTGTTGAAAAAGGAAGAGTAAGAGATTCTCTTGTTTGTTAGCAGTTGCTCCTTAACACTTCCCCAAACCACCTGGGCAGAATTTGTTTTAAATGGCCTGGGTTGATCCGTAGTGATGCATAATACATAACTAACAGAACAGAGGGCTACATACTGAGCCACGACTTTTTTTCAAAAAGCTGTAGACACAAATACAAAAGCAGCATCTCAGGCCCTTCCCCAGCTCACCCCACTGTGTCTGTGTGCAGAGGAAGTGTGACCAGTACTGGCCGACGGAGAACAGCGAGGAGTACGGCAGCGTCATCGTCACGCTCAAGAGCACAAACGTGCACGCCTGCTACACCGTGCGCCGCTTCACCGTCAGGAACACCAAGATGAAAAAGGTGAGCCCAGCCCTCCTGGCTTGTGCAGGACGCTGGAGCAAAACTCAGCGTTGGCATAGGCAACCTGGAGAGCTGGGTGGGTGGGAAATAAGTGAGCAAAGACAGGATTACAAGGAACCTGTTGCTAAGGTTTAGCCTGTATTTTTTTTTTTCAAGTGCACTGCTGCTTTGGTGTCCTTGTAATTGCTGTTATTACCTGTTCCCACATGTGTTTTTCCTCAAACTCTGTCTCCACCCATCAGGAGGCAGAGCTGCAGGTTTCTTCTGTCAGAGTCCAGCACTTTCTCAGCTGAGCAAGACAGAAGGACTGACTGTAGCCCTGTTTCATGCCTGAGGTGTTTGGTTTTCTGATATTCTTTTCCCAGGCAAAGTTCTGTAAACAATGGGAATGTTTTGCTAACGATACCTATGTTATTCATTCCTTTTCGCAGGAGGGACTTTGTCTTCATGTCCCTCTGGTTTGACCAATGTGATTGAAGAGGTTTACCTTTGTTTCACCAATCAAATTGGTCTATGTAAAATAGTTTATAAGGGAGATGCATCCCCAAATAAAGAGTCATTTTTTTAGCCTTCTGATCTTGGAGTCTTGTGTCGTGGTACAAAACAGCATCAGCTATGACATTCTTATGCCTCTTTTCCATGGTCTCTCTCCTGTCTGTGGCACTAGGGCCAGAAGGGGAACCCCAAGGGGCGGCAGAACGAGAGGACTGTCATTCAGTACCACTACACCCAGTGGCCTGACATGGGCGTGCCCGAGTACGCCCTGCCCGTGCTCACCTTCGTCAGGAGATCCTCGGCAGCCAGGACCCCGGACATGGGACCAGTGGTGGTGCACTGCAGGTACTTGGTGTGACAAACCCCCCATGGCAAGCATGGCTACAGCACAGTGTGTGCTCTTCTGTGCCACCTAAGACACTGTAGGTTACTAACACAGGAGGAGTCTGTCAGCCCCATGGAGTGCAGGTAGACACGAGCTCTACTTTGCCTTAAAACAGCTCCAATGCTAAAGTTTCCCAGTTGATACAGGGTTTTGCTATTGCCGTGATACTGAGCTGCTGAACATGGCACTGATGTAGTTGGGAAGCTCATTGATCAGAGCTTGTTTGTAGCCTGCCAGGTCAGTGCATGGACAGGGCAGTGGATACATGGACAGCTGGGAATGCAATTGCCACTGAACCACACTGACACTCAGCACTTGCAGTCACAGCAGTAGATCAGTCAGTATACTAGTTCAGGGATGTGGCCTTCATCACTGTGTGTGAGGGGGCTGCACAGCACTATATCAAAGAGCAGAGGATGATGAGGTTACTGCTCCTTCCTCAGCAGAAATTGAGAATCTTGGAAGAACTTCCATCTCTCTTGGGCCCAGGACTGCCCTCATTCACTATATGGAGTTCTGGCTTCCTAGGATTAGCCCCCTTTTATACCTTCCCATAGTGCTGGTACCACTTTCATTTCCAGCTCCACTGTGCAGCTTAAGTTTACCTCAAGGCTGAAGCCAGCCAGAGCCATCTCACAGCCTGGAGTGACCTTGGCAATCACATAGCAGCAGCTTGGCAAAGGGTGGACCTCTGTATGGCTTCATCCAGACAACACCAGTAACTGCAGCACTGGAAACAGGAGCCAAGTGTGAGGAGCCAGAGTGTGAGGTCCAGGTCCACAGGAGCCTCATCCTCATGCTGCTGGCACAGGTGTGATAGTATGTATTGTGTTCAGCCTCATCTTGAAGCAGAGAAATACCCACAGAAGGGAGGAATTGTATACCTGGTAATATTTCCAGAAACCCAAAATATTTTGCTGGGAAACTTTAATGGTTGAAGCTACGAGGAAAATGGAACCCCGTGAACAGGAATATGTGAATATTTGCACAGTTCTGTTCTACTTCTGCAGTTGCTTTCATCTGGTTGTATTTCATGGGTTTCTCTTGTGTTCTCTGTAGTGCTGGTGTTGGCAGAACTGGTACCTACATTGTGATAGACAGTATGCTGCAGCAGATAAAAGACAAAAGCACAGTTAATGTCCTGGGTTTCCTGAAACATATCAGGACGCAGCGCAACTACCTCGTCCAGACAGAGGTAAAAATTGCAGTGGGGTTGAATTTAAAGCCTTATTCATTTTTGCATTGTAATAAAAAAGAGGATAGATTTTTCCAATTACACCCCTGTAAAAATTGAGTCTATTACTTATATTTAGTATATTACTTATATTTTTCTGCACTGGAATATCTCTCTTTTTCTAGACTAGAAACTTCAGATTTTGTTCTGATTTTTATGTGGTACATTTATAAATATTTATTCTGAATTTGGCAGTATTTGCATGAGTGGCTTATTTGCACGCCTCTTCCTTTAGTGGGCACTGCTCCTCAGCCAAAGCCAGCTGTTTAGGTTATTTCAAATGTCTGCCTGACATGCTGCTGTTTTTCTAGGAGCAGTACATTTTTATTCATGATGCCTTGTTGGAAGCCATCCTTGGGAAGGAGACTGAAGTGTCTGCAAACCAGCTGCATAGTTATGTTAACAGCATCCTCATTCCTGGCATAGGAGGCAAGACACGGCTAGAAAAACAGTTCAAGGTGAGTCTTAACCACTGCCATCCAGAGGAACCTGATTTTCCTACCCTCTTTTATATTATGGCCTGTCTTCACTGTCTATTGTCATGGCTAGGGAACCAAAGCAGGAAACTTGATCAGCACAGCACAACATCTTGAGAAGTTCAGTCCTATACAGTGTTGGCTTCTCTGCTGGAAGTCAGTGCTCGTGCTGCTCCCCCTGTTCCCAAGTCTGTGGTTAGCTTGGCTGGAAATCTTCCTCCAAACTCTGACTCTCATGCATATAGATATGGGAAAAGACAAGAGATGAGGTTTTTTGCACCACCTACTATTTCATCAGTGTAGATAAGGAATTACAAATGTTTTAAGACCAGGAACACAATATGCCTTTCTCATTGCTATTCATGATGCTTACTGCATTTCCTGCTATGTCATAACTGCTTCCTTCCTGGCCAAAGTAATTTCTTTTTCCTAGATCTCTTATTTGAAACCTAAGATCTTCTGATTGTAGTTTATTTGAATACATTTTAAAATATTTTGTGAGAGTTTGTATCACAAGGAGATACATGACATCTGTTTTCACAGCTAAACTCAGTTAATAACTACCCAAGGAACTAAAGCTGTTAAATTACACCAGGTGCCAAGCTATTCAAAAAATTAATCTGAATTCACTTGTAGGAATCTCAGTATTTCTCCATCACTCAATACATTCCAGATGCTTAATTACTAAATTAAAGAAACAAGTGCAAGTGTATGCACACCCACACAAAATGCAGTAGGAGGCAAAGATTTGTTGTTTTAAAAAGCGTTGCACTTTTACAAACAATTCTAAATTATATGTATAAATTATATGTTTTCTGATGACTCGTGCCAAAGTTTAAAAACCCTAAGTGCCATTTTCAGAAATTACTTTCTCTGACAACATTGGACAGTTATTTAGAAACCCCATAACTTCTAATGGGGCTTATGCCAGTGCATAGATGAGTTGAGTGCTATCTTGTTTAGAGTGCATTTCAAACTGGGATGTGACCAGCAACAAATATTAGATCTTTCTCTTGTTTCTGCTGCTGCCACAGAGCTGGCAGAAAATAATTTGTGCTCATTCCCCAGTGCAGCAATTTACATTCAACCATCTTAGAGTGAAACGACACTGAGTAACGAGGTGTGAGTGCAGGAGATGTGCAAGCCACCTTTACTCTCTTTGCTCTGGCAGAGTTTCCCCATGTACTGGGAGAGTATTCAAATAAAAATCTGCCTTTCTTTGTGCCTCTAGGCAGCCCAGAATGAATATGGCAGACCAGAGAATGTAGCCCATGGCCTCAGATTTCAGATGCCAGTGTGGTGGATTCCCCAAAGGCCTGGAAGGAAAAGACATTCTGCAGGAATGCTCTAACTTTTATTTTGAAAGAAAAAAACCAACAACAACAATGAAAAGTTTTGTTGTTCTATTTTGCTAGCTTTTATTCCACGAGAACTGCTTCTGACTAAACATACCTGAAATTTTGTGAAATATATTCTCAAAGATAATGAAGTGTAGTGTTCTGTGAAAATACATTTTGATGGAACTTTATATACAGGACGTTTCAAAGCTGAAAGCTGCAGAGATCTTTTTATCTATTAAACATGTTGTATGAAAAGGATGGTTTCCATTGGAAACTTGAGTACTTTAAACAAATTTAACAATGCAGTTTATTGTTCTACTGATGCATCTTTGCAGGAGTTGGCAAAGAAACCTTCTCTCTTCATTTAGAGCACTCTGAGGCCTGACTTACTACTTTATTCTCTTTCAGCTGGTTACACAGTGTAATGCAAAATACGTGGAATGCTTCAGTGCTCAGAAGGACTGCAACAAAGAGAAGAACAGGAACTCATCAGTTGTGCCATGTAAGATCACATCTCTGGTTTGATTACTGCCTAGCATAACTTTTTGTACCCAATTCTCCTGGTGTTAGGCATGAAAAGACATAGCCACTAGGAAGGGGAAATGTAATCTTTTGTTCAGCCCAAGCTGTCTTGTCTTTCAGTATTACCCTGATGAAACTGAACAAAAGGAAATAGTTGCAGTGTCAGCCAGATATACAGTCCAAGTGAAATGTTAATTTGAAGTGCTTAAGAATTTGAATAATTAGGTAGGGGATAAATCTATGGAATACTGAGAGATTACTTTGATACCAGCTCCCAGCTCTGGTGAGATCTCCCAGAGTGATTGGCACCAGTTGTTTGTAATTCAGGTGCTGCACTCCACTCCTCTGTGTGAGCCACCCCAGATTTAAGGGTATTTAATGCCTGAGGACACAGTTTTACTGTCATTAAAATGGAATCTGTGCATGGCTGTCAAGAATATGAACTTGTACCAGACCAGGCATGGGCACAACATCATCCCCATCACATAACCCAGAGAACAGGACACAGAGGAGAGATGATGGCCAAGCTAGCACAGAGTAATAGTGGCACAGATACAGTCCATCATGAAGTTTGTTAATAAAAGGGGAAGTCATCAGAATACATCTTAAAAACAGATGGGAACAGGCTAGAAATAGGCTGTTTGATTTGGCCCTTTGTGTCATGCAGCTGCACAGATTTCAGTTTGTCTTTTGGGGGCTGTCAGAGGGTTTGAGGGTGATGTTGACCCCAACCCTCAAACACAGAAAAGCGTGGATCTGCAGAAGAGCACACACTTCTGGGAGGTTCCCCATTAGGGAAGATGTTTATGTCTGGAGGTTCTCTCACCCTGTGAGAGATGGCAGTGCTACAAGAGGGGTAGGGAAAACAAAATACATCAGCTGGGTTTGTGTGCTGCTGGAGACAAATGGAACACTATACACAAGAATTACTCGAAATCCCCTGTTATCACTGCATATACTGTTATTTGGTAATTCAGCCTGCTGTGAAAATCTTTGCTATAGTAAAATTTGATTCCTGAAATTACTTTGTCCTTGTGGGAATATTGTGCAACATTCTCTTTTATATCCTGTGTTAGCAGGCAGTGCTTTAACACAGTTAAAGTGCTGGCCTGCTCCTGAGGGAGATGGGAGCTGCACACTGTTTGCTTTGTTAACGGCTGAGAAATTCTTGCTTTCTGCATTGTGCCATGATCAGACTTTGATCTTTTTTTTTTCTCTGTGTTTTTTTTCCTTAATGTTATAGCTGAGCGTGCTAGAGTGGGCTTGGCACCACTGCCTGGAATGAAGGGAACAGATTACATTAATGCCTCTTATATCATGGTGAGGAAGCCAACACCTAATTACAAAGTAAAATCAATTCTAAGGTGCTAAATACCAGATGCCTATAATTGTCTTAATTCTGTATGTAATGGCTGTGTATTAACAGATGAGATTTTAACACCTTCCCCATAATGTAAAGCTATTAACTGTGTTTTATTAAAGATTCTTGCCTAAAAAAATTAATTACAAGATGCATTTAGATGGAATGTGTATTTCTGTGAGATACAGTCAAATAGATACTGGGATTTAAAGTAAATTAAAGCAATAGGGATGCCATAGAATTGAAATGGGGTTAAGAAAATATAGTCTGTGTGAAAATATTGTGGAGTAAAATGAAATAGGGTCATTACATGTCCCCAGAAATTAAATTAATGCTTTAAAAGTATGGGAGGCAGTAAGTAACTGTGTGCTTGTTTTGCTGCAAAAGGGCTACTACAGGAGTAACGAGTTCATCATAACCCAACATCCACTGCCACATACAACTAAGGATTTCTGGCGAATGATCTGGGATCACAATGCACAGATCATTGTCATGCTGCCAGACAACCAGAGCCTGGTGAGTCCCTCCCTGCGTGGTGTCACTGTCACAGCCCAGCTGGGCACAGCTCTGGGTCACTCATTGCCCACTGGGGCTGTTTGCTGGCTGAAAGTAAAGCAAATTTTTGAGCCACCTACTCCGACTTTGCCATAATCTGGTTACAAAAGGTTAAGTTCCATGATGTGGAGGCTGTTCTTTTGCTGTTGCCTTCTGCACTGAGCCCTGGACATCCAGGGCTGGAGGGAACACAGAGCTCACAGACAGCACAGCACACCAGTGCTGTCAGCATCTGCAAGGCTCCTGAGGGCTGCCTGGCAGGATGCAAGCACTGAGGGTATAGAGAGGCTGGGGTTATGGGTAAGGACTTTGAGAGGAGCAGAAATGCAAGGTAGGGACAGGAGGATAATTGCTTGTTTGCCCCTGAGCTTAAGCCTCAGGCTGTGCAAGACTGTGACTGTGCAAGGCTGCACATGCCATTTTAATGAAAGTAAAAAAGCAAACAAGTGTGTTAATTTAAGTGGAAATAATGAGTCAGACAGAGAGAGAGAATAAGGAGACACAGGTGAAGTGCTAATCACTACTTCCAGATTTACTAGCACATCTCAAGAGGGTGTGTTGAAAAGGATTAAGAACTAATCGGTTCGTTTTTTCATGCACGCATCACTGAGGTGAACAGACAATTGCAGCTGAAAGTGGAAGAGAAACCACCTTCATTACAGCAGGAAAATAGCAGTGATGAGGGGCTACTAGAGAGGCAGCAGTCAATATGCTGCTTGTGTGTGGGCATGAAAGGGAGTGCAGCACTGCAAGGAGTGCTCAGGGACATTCAGTAGGATCAGAAAGTGCTTATGAAATGAAAGTATGTCAGGTGGAAATGAAGAGGCTGATCTTGTCTTCACATGTACATGAAATAGCTCTGCAGAACCACAGTGATCAGAGTAAAGGAGGAATCCTGGGCTCAGCCACAGTGGTTTCACCTTCTGGCCAGGAAGGCAGTGGCATCTGACCTCGGCTCGGTGGTCACTATGGGATGTCAGTGGTCAGATGTTGGCTGGCAAGAAGGGGTGGCACCAAGGTGCTGGATGTGCAATGCCAAAGGACAAGACAATAATGCAAGAAGGTACCTGCTGCATGAGGACCTCTCAGGTGGCAGGACAGGTCCCTTGCCTGGCACAGGGTGATACTACTCTGCTTCCAAGTGCTTCTGCTTATTTAGGGCAGAACTGTAAGGACTTAAAATCTTAAGTCACATTTTCAGAATGAACACTTGACAGCACAAATCTCAACAATGTCTTGTGCATCAGAGCTGCAGACCCACAGAAATACTCCTGGGTTTAGAGGGATGTGCATGGTCACAGCAAGATGACATCAGTTCATAGTTCATGTTTGGTCATGAGTGAAAAATGGGATGTCCAGAGACATGGGTTTGCTCTGTGCATGTGGCCAGGGCAACTTCTGTGCTCATGCTGCAGGGACATACACCTGGAGCCAGGAGAAGAAAGGGACTTTGCATGTATGTGGTGACAGACCATAATTTCCTTTCTATGCAGCAAATCAGGAATTCGTAGTTACATTTTAAAGAACAGCTTTGGGAGCTGTTTTAAAGAGCTGCTTTGACTTATATCCTGCCAGTCAGGCTACTTCAGCACTGAACTTCTTCCAGCCTTCCCAGTCTCACTGAGGTTTTACAGTGTCCCTTTGGCAGAGGTGTTTGTTGGAGAACTTGCATTAAGTTTAGCCAGTGTTTTTTTCAAGGCTAAAAATAATTGGGTTTATCTCTTTCTCTTCACTCCTCCACTCACTCTTAAAATGTATCCATCAATCTTCTACCTAGGCCTCGTCCACAGACCTTGAGTTTTGGATTAGACCACAATAAACAAAAATTAAAAATAACAAGTCATTAATTTTAAAGGTCAATGAGTTTATTCTAAACAAATATCTGACTTTCAAACAAAACTGTGTGGGCAGGAGGTCATAAAGCCTGGGATACAATACAAAGGTTAAGTATGAGTGAGCTAAGATAACCATTTCCCTGTGAAACCAATTAAAAAGCAGATATTACCTGTTTGAACACACAAAGGGAGGATCTGGCAGGTTTACTGCCTACTGTAACAGTAAATTTGTTTTAGACAGGAGTGTTTTTTAAAGGTCAGTTCCTGATCATCTCAATTTATCAAAGCAATTTTTTGATCCACTGGATTTTTCTGTTGCACACAAGGTATCTGAAAGGCTGCAGTAGCATGTTCTTTCGTTTCTCCAGGCAGAAGATGAGTTTGTGTACTGGCCAAGTCGTGAGGAATCCATGAACTGTGAGGCCTTTACTGTGACCCTTATCAGCAAAGACAGACTGTGCCTCTCTAATGAAGAGCAAATTATCATCCATGACTTTATCCTTGAAGCTACCCAGGTAAAGTAAATCCTCAAATGGGGGTCGTGCATGTGGATGCATGTTGCTCTCAGGGGAAAGATATTCTTATTGTCTCCTTCTCCCTCTCACATCTTCTACTTCCAGGTAGATTCCTCTAGCTAGTAAGGCCAGTACTAACTGTCTGTCTTGCTGGAAAGTGAAGACGTGATTTTACCAAGGTGTATTGTCTTATTTCTGCTTACAAAATTCAGCATTTATAGTTTAATTGTTTGGGGGTCTTAACTAATCATAAAAATGTAAGCACGATCCTTTTGAACTATAAGCCTATTTCTAGTTTGCTGTCTGGATTGCAGCTGGACTTTGCTGCAAGACATTAATTTTCAAGCTCATTTACATTTGACTTGGTTGCTCTTGTTTGACTTTTGAGCCATAAGAACTCTGAGTGAGGTTTGATATGAACCCTGAATTCAAATACAAAATCTTTTATTGATCAAATATTTTGTCATACTTGCTTATTTTAGGGTGTTCACTGTTACAGACATGCTGGAGCTGTGTGTTCTCTTTCTATGTAAACTGTTGGGAAGATGAGTTTCCCTTCAGTTTGCAATGAGGCTCTTCTCTCTCCCCCTGGAGTGGATGCCTGTGGAGTGCAGGAAGCTAATGCCAGGCTGGTTTGTCATTGCAGGATGACTACGTTCTGGAAGTCCGCCACTTTCAGTGTCCCAAATGGCCAAACCCTGACGCTCCCATAAGCAGTACCTTTGAACTTATCAATGTAATCAAGGAAGAGGCCTTAACAAGGGATGGCCCCACCATAGTTCATGATGAGTATGTCATCGCTTTTCTCCCATTTATGTGCAGATTGTACACTCAACTGAAAGACACTTGTTAGCACTGATGTCCATTCCTGCATGGGGTTTAGTAGCCCAGGGAACAAATTAAGAATATATAAACTTCCAAGGATGAGTTTTCAGTTGGCATCTGAGCCCCAAATACATTTTGCTTAGTGTAGTTTTTGGGTTGGTTATAACCTTAGGTGGACTCAGGAGGTGAGGGTGTTTGCTTTGGAAACATTTTGGGTTCTTCTGCTCCTGGAAGTATCACAAGCGAATCCTACAACCTGTTTCAGAACCCAGCAGAGCTCTGGTTTAGATAAGGCTCTAAGGAGCCTAATATGGGCTGATGGAAACAAGTTTCAAAACAGCCCAAGTTTCTGTCTGACAGCTCAAGTTTCATGTGACATGTAAGACAGAACAAGCTCAGCTCAGCTGTATATCACGATGAGCAGAAGTATCTTGTGACAAAGGGCCCAGGTCTTCCAAAACAGATTTATTCTTCCTCCTTTTGTATGCCAAAAAAATTCCAAGAGGCCCATAAAAGTGGAAGGGGGGGGCCCCACTACCTCCAGGCCAGCATGCCCCAAAACTTGCCTCTTCCCTAGCACAGTGATGAGCATTGTCCCACCAGCTATGCTTGAACACCCAGTTATAAAGGGTGCTAAATACTGCATTGCATACTATTACTTGCACACATTATGGAGCTTCAAAATACCATTATAGTAAGGCTGGGGCCTGGGTGTGACCTGATTTCCTTGAGGGACTGTTTCCTGGTGGGCAGAGGACTTTCTGGAGTCATTCTGTGCTTAAAATCCCAAGGAGGCCCAGCTCCCAACAGCACTCGCATTGTCCTAAGAGCGAGCACCAAGGCAGCGCAAGCGCCCGCTCTACCTGCAGCCCCCTGTGCTGCAGCCTCTTAGGCTTTGTCACTGCCTCAAAACAGAATCACTGGGAAGGTCTTGGGAATCTTGGCAAAAGCCTCACTACATGCTCTGGTGTGTCAGTGGCCAGAGCAGGCTCTGTGCTGGTGTCCCAGGAGGATGTTCATATCCAGCAGTGCTACCAGAGCTTTCCCTGCACACCCAGGTGTTGCTGCTGCAACACGGTTTTCCCAACTCACTCCTGAAAATGGTGCCCTGGGCTGCAGCAAGTAGTTTTTCTCCCACCACCTCCTCCTGCCTTGCTTATGCAGAGTTTAAGCTCTGTTGCCTTCACCAGCACTGATTAATTCCAGGCTGGTTTTAATATTCATGCTTTGGGTAGTCTGATGTGAAGTTTTGCTGCTCTTGCAGTATTTAAGATTATGTTTTACAAAATTAGAAACATTATTGATTTGGGCATTTCATTGCTAGATGAAAAAAAAAAAAATCAAAATTGCATTCCAAGCAATGCTGAGTCATTCTTTCTGTACATTGCTTTTTTGGTTTATTTATCATATTCAATGATTTTATCTTTATGCCAAATACATAACGTGGATTCTGCTTTTCATTGGAGTCTAAGGAAATGTAGCTGAAAATGAAAATTTCCCTTTGCTACATGCAACAACTATATCACATAATCCACTAATAATTACAACTGCAGATTAATTCCAAATATATGAATTTGCACATAACTAAATTAATGTGGTATTTAGGAAGTACATGGTGGGATGAACTCGATAACATTTTTAAAAGTTCAGAAATTCCGGCTTGAGACAGTTGTCAAGATTTTTAAATGTAACTGCCCAAGTGTAGGCAACTACATAAAAACCTGCTGTGTAATTTTCTGCAAGAAAAGTCTTCAGATTGTTGAGAACTGGAAATTACCAGCCCAAGTGAAAATGATGCCATTCCACCCTCAGAAGGATTTTGTTGTGTCCTGTCAAGTGCATGCACTGGGCACTTTGTCCACTGTCCCTGTAGATGAGTCACAGCCATCTGTGTGGTGCTGCTGCTTCTCCTCTGGACCTCACATCCCATACAGCACATCCATTGTGAGCTGTTTCCCATTTCTAGGTAGACTGAGTTTGAGTTTGCAAAAATCATACAAAATTAAGTCAGCATATGTCTTGATTTCCATGAGAATGCTGTGCAAATCCTAGTGGTAATCTTGCAATACAAGACGCTATTGCAGCACTTGCTGATTATTTCAGTTTTCATATAAAGCGCTCCAAGGGGCTTAGAGAGCAAGTCAGCACTGATGACCCCATTTCCCATGAAATGGGAACATTTAAACACAGACTTTCTCAAAGTCACAGAGCAGAGCCAGGACAGAATTTCAGTCTCCTGAATTCCAGGAGAGCAGAGGAGAGTGGAGGCTCCTCTGAGGCTGTCGTGTAGGATCCTTCATGGTGTGCATGACACCTGCACCCATGGCCCAACCACAGCCCCAGGCTTGCAGCAGGGAGGTTTCTACCTGAGCTGTATCTCAAGGGTATCTCAAGGACTGAATCGTGCTCCCGATGAATAACTGCTGCCTGGGGTTCTGTTACATGACAACACAGCTCAGCCCTTCAACATCTGTAATTTCTCCTGGGTGCCTGGCTTAGGGATGTTGCCTTTACCTATGAACCAGACCTAGGCAAGACTTTGAGATGTGCCCCATTTACTTGTGAGCACCACAGAGCTGTGCTAGTTTTCTGCAATTTTCAGATGTGGAGGAAGAGGCAAAGTCTCATTTCTTTCTAATCACTCATGTTTTGCTTGAGCTCCCACTAATGAATTTAAAATACACTCCACTTTAATGCAGATGCTCTCAGCCCATGTGGTGTGGGAGAACTCATTTCAGTGTCACAGTCTCCAGGCTGGGTATTTTGGAATGGCTCATGTTCTGCTGCTGATACAGTTCTTTGTGTTGAATAGTGCAGATAACCTGAGATGACTGGTGTACCATCAAAGTTCTTCTATAAATTAAAATGACAAAAATTAGCAGCTATAAAACAAGCTTTTGGTAGACACAAAGAAGAACTACAGTAATCAAATAAGACTGTAACAACATTCTGTGTCAGTGCCTGGGTTGGGTTTCTGAGTAACTCTTCATTTTGGTGTGGTTTTCCAGGTATGGAGCTGTGTCAGCAGGAACTCTGTGTGCCCTTACCACTCTGTCTCAGCAGCTGGAGAATGAAAATGCTGTCGATGTTTTCCAGGTGGCAAAGATGATAAACCTTATGCGGCCTGGAGTATTTACAGACATTGTAAGTCTTTAAATGGACTATAAATAGATGGTTTACAAGGTTTTCATCTGAGACCAAAAGCATGAACTAAAACATGCATTGTGTATGTTATCAAGCCTTACAGCATCTGCTACCAAGCAGAATTTGAATTTGAACTTTTTTTGTGTAGTTGTCATTTTTTCTTAACCTCCAAGCCACACTGTAAGTCTCTGATTTGCACTTAAACTTATTTCTCATACTTTGGAGGGGAACCTTTTAGGTCCTTTCAGCTTGTCACCATCTGCCTGCCAGCCCTGTGAGCTAAGCTGTGCTCTTTAGACCTGGCACATTTTTGGTCTGAAGGGATACTCAGGGCAGGGAGATGAGGCTCTTCCCTGAGTGTCCAGCAAGAGCAGCCCCCTTGCCTCAGTGTGTGTGGCACAAGGTTCTGCCACCCAGGGAATGACCTGGGGCTGTGCTGTGGCCTCAGGTTTTGTCCTCCCCTCCTGAAGTGTTTAGCAATATATCAGAAATAATGTAATCTACCCAAAACTGGAGTTTGGGTTGACAAGTCAAACTGGATGAACAGAGGTAATTGCTCAAAGTCCATTTCTTTGCTATGTGTATACTACTGGTAATAAATACCCATGACCTTCCCTGGAAATGCCAAATTAAAGTGCCAATCATTTATGTACACTTAAAGGATTGAAATAAGTTGTTCTTTCTTTTCCAGGAACAGTACCAGTTTCTTTATAAGGCAATGCTAAGCTTGGTCAGCACTAAGGAAAATGGAAATGGTCCCATGACACTGGACAAAAATGGTGCTGTGATGGCCAGTGACGAATCCGATCCCGCAGAAAGCATGGAGTCTCTTGTCTAATTGGAAACCTGAAAAGGCACTTAATTTGTAGAACTTCTGAAGACTGAACTTTTTTGAGGCCTTTTTTGCCAGACTCTAGGTTATACAATAACCCAATTACTTTTTTACACTGATAAAAGTTTTGATATTTATTTTTTGCCATTTTATGTCTTAATGGTATCCTACTGAGCATTTGCACCTCTGTTTATTTCACACAGTGAAACGCAATTTTATCTAGTTTGCACTATATGATCAGTGTTACTGCCTATAATATCCTAATACAAGACAAGCCCTGATGTGACATTCCATGACAACAAACATACGCTTTTTCTGTTTCGTTTAAATGCAGTGAAGTTTTGCTAACTACAGTGACCCTCGAATCTTAAATCTTGAATGCTAGGCCAGATGGATTCTTTCTACAACAGATATTGTACCCCTTTGTACCATATTTATTATTTAGTGATCATGTCAAAGTTTTGGTAACGGTGTTCTGCATTCCAGTGGAGTGGATGAGCAGTGTTCATCCTTTCTTGACAAAATGTGGCAGGTGATTTTTAGCTACAGTGAAGGTCTAACAGCCTTGTGGAGCTGAAACAATTATTTCTGTATTGTTTCAAATTGCTGTGTTGTACACTTACAGGCCTGAGGCTTGCTTCACATGGAATATATCAATTACATACAATATAATTATAAATAAGATGCACTTCATATGTGGGATGCGGTGATAAGTTTTGAATTTACAGTTTCAAAGTTTCCCCATGTATTCAGGAAAATTTTGATTTTGGTTTTTAACCAGCCCTGTGACGGGAAAGTATTTTGGTTTTATTTTCATCGGAGCCAATACAGTGAGAAATCTACGACAACCCAAAATCAGACCAGTTTTCAGATATATTAAAGGTAGCAATATTTTACATTACTAAGCTATTCAATATTTTAAACACATCTAATTTCCTTACTATTTCTTGAATATGACCTCACACCTAATGGTATGTTACATGATGACAGGCGTTTCTTAATTTCATAACTGTTAGATGCCATTTTTACAGGTGTGTAATTTTCATACTTTAGTGCTAAAACATAAAGTACTGATCCATATTTACTGGTGAAGCAAACTAATAAAAAAACTACCTATAAAGTTACATTCTCCCTCTTTTTTTTTTGCCAGACTAATTCTTTACCACAAACCTAGCTTATTGTGTTTTCTCTCCCATGCCAATAGAATGGTTTCCCCCAGCTTATGTAAATAATTATTGTTTGGAGCATTTAAGTTTACATCCTCACTGGCTCCCTCTTCCTTTGTTTTCAGTTGCAATTCAACAAGGTCAATCCCTGTTTAACAAAAGAAGTAAACACATGCTTAATTCTCTTGAAAATTAAAATTAGTTGTGTCCTTCATAGCTTGGCTGAGTAGGGAGGGGTTATTGAATCTGCCTGGAAAAGGAAATATGTGATTTCAGCCATCCTGACCCTTGGTGTACAGTTAAAGGCACTCTCTCTTATATGAGGCATTAATTCCTTCACTTCTAAATTACAGAAAACATACATTGTAATTTTTCAGGACTTGACAAAATATTACAGCTTTTTTTAAATTTAAATGTAAACCCGTTAATTTCTGCCAGTCCAGTCTTGCTGAAATACAGACATTTGGCAAGGTTCTGTGTATTTTCACTCACAAGGAAGCTGAATGCAAACTGCTTAAAAGGATATTGAGAGTAGATATGTTGGTTCAGAACCACGTAAGGTGCAAACTTGCTGAGAGCAGAGGAGCTGTGCAAACTGGTATGTGCTCATATTTGTCCTTTTATCTTAACAAGAGAAGGATTCAAAGTACCCAAGGATTCATCAGCAACCTTTTACACAGTCACCTTTTACTTCTCAGTTTGTTGAATCCCTCCATCCAAGCAATCCCAATAATTGCTAATACCAAACAATTTAATAAGCCCATGGTTTCAGTGAGGAAATCACAATTTAGTAAGCTGTTCAGCAACAGCTAATCCAAATACAATATAAACAGAATGTTTCAAAAGATTCTAGTTTGCACCCCTTTGCACTGCATGGAGGTGGGAGTCAGTAGGAGTCAGGACTGGCCCTCCAGTCACTACACCCCAGTAACAGAATGGTTTCAGAAAGTTCTCAAGTGCTGCTGCCTGCAAGGGTGGGAAGGTTTTGCTGAGTGGTTTTCTGGCCAGCCTGCATCAGCCTCAGAGGCTGCTGAGTCCCCCTGTGCCCCCAGTCTGAACCTGGAGCCAGCCAATGCCAGCTGGTGGCACAAAGGGACTCATCAGTTGGATCAGTTTAATCTAGAAATATTTTAAGTTCCTGGGGAGATGTAGGGAGAGGTTATAAATTCAAACCTTGACAACCAAGTGACAAAAAGATTACTGCAGGCATCCAGAGGTTGGATTTGTTCAGTACTTTCAGGTGATTACTTTTCATTTCACTGGCATGATAGAAGATAACTGGTTTGTGACACACTGCCTGAATACCCCTGGTTTAATCCCTTACCTTTTCACAAATTTTAAACATCAATGAATGAAGGCTGCGGGGGTTGAACTTTAGTGGATGCTTTGGAAATCAATGCATTTGCATTGGCATTTCCCAGCACCTGAAATACTTCCTTGGGGTTTAATCCATGGGGAAATAATGTACACTGATGTTCTCTGAGTTCTCCATGGATTGTTTTGTAAGGGAGCTGGAGCTGTATGTTAAGTGCCGTGCTGACAGCCAGGTAGCCAATAGATGGTAGTGATGCACGAAGCTTGAGGGGGTTAAGCTAGAAATTGCTTGTGAAAGTCAGGATTAAGCACACAGAAAAGCCAAATCTATCGTCCTGTAAGCAGCTGCAGTTCTGCTCTCTTACACAGGTTTGCACCCTTCCCTTGAGACTGAGTGAGTGGCAGAAGGAGCAATGTCTGCTCAGAGATGGGCACTGACAAACGCTCCTGATGCTCCCACGAGTGTCCAGCCAAAGTCCTGCTCTCCAAATCACCACCTTGCTTTTGGGACCCCAACCCCTCCGCTGTACCCAGCTCCTGCCATTCAGTCAGGATGTCTTTCAAGCATCAAAGGTTCCCAAGCAATGTGCAGGTCTGCAAATTAAAGAGAACCTAAGAATATTCCCATATCACTGCAGAGTGTGGTCCTCAGCACCAGCCCTGAGAAATAAGGAACAGAAGGACTGAAGCACACATGTCTACATTTAGAAAGTCTCATTTCTCCATGTCTTGCATGTGTCCTGTGCCCACAGACCGTGTGAAAGACGTGAACTGTGTCTTGAGACCATAAAAGCAGCCAAGCTTTCCAAGTGGGAATGCTTGGAAAGCTTCTGTGTGGTCTGAACATCTGAAGTAGGTGGCAGGCTCAGAATAACCCATCCTCCAAACACTCCTGTGTGAGCTTGGCTTTGGCAGGAAGGTCTGGGGGAGCCAGTGGGACTGCTCAGGTGTGCAGAGTAAACTCTGGGTCTTTCTGCAGGATCAATGTCTAAAGAATTTTAAATTCGTTTTTGTTTAAAGGATTCATTTTTAAACAGCATTTGTCAGTATTTCAGTGTCTCTGTCCAAATGCTGATTTAGAAACAGGGAAAAAGAAAAATCCAAACCCCCTTAAACTTTTCCTTGTAAGTGATTGTCTCTGTACTGTGGGTCTGCTCTAGGTTAGTGGAGTCCTTTACAGGATCTGCAAAATTTCAATTGTTTTTCCAGTTTCTGACTGCTTGAATTGCTTGAACAGAGTGATACATTGGTATATTAGGAGAAGAATCTTTGTGATACAGCACAACTGCCTTCTCATTAATCTGTTTTAAAGCTGATGTATTTTATTTAAAAGCTAAAAAGTATAGATAGGAATTCTACCAAAGATACATGCTACTAATTCTCAGCAAAACAAAACCAACTTAATTTTAAAAAATGTAGTTGTCTTGAAGATTTAGCAGTCTTTCTCAAATTCATGTATTTGACATCAGATCTTTTGTTCTGAAGTTTATGTTCAAATGGTGCCAGTGAATTTTTATATGAAGGGAAAATGCCTATTTGTTAATCTACTGCATTGCTTTTCTTCTTTTTCTTTCTCTCTCTTTTTTTTTCCAGCTGTAATTCACTGTTACCCCTTTGCTCTTCTTCTCCTTGTTGCCATTCTAACGGTGTGAACTACATTGGCTTCACTTATCAAAGGAGAAGGAATGCAAAAATAAGGAAAGAGAGGAACTGTAATAAAGAGATTTGGCCTCTACTTTGTCTTAGCTGTTAAACTGTTTTTAGTGTTTTTGTTAACTATTTGCAAAGGGAAGCATTTTCTACAGAGGATAATTAATTTCAAGAAAAATGTCTTGAGTTTTAAGAATAAACGTCTCCAAAAGAGGAGATAGTCAATTTTATACAATGTCACAACTCTCCAACATTTGGGGTAGTGACTTTTTTGTTTTGTTAGAACACTTGAGACTAGAACGCAGCCATTGTTTCTAAAGACCGAAGCATTCATGTGTATTCCTATTTTCTTTTCCTTCATTTTTAAAATAGCAAAGTCATTAAAACTGTAAATATTTTGTTGCTTAGATAAGCATCTTCTGGGAACTTTGTATCTATGGTATATAATCATAGAATTTTATATTTTCATATAAAGCTAATTTTTTTCTAGTTTCACCTCCTTCCTAGTTCTGTGGTGGTTATGTGAATACAAACCTTCTGTGTTTCAAGGTAGTGAGACGCCATCATCACACTCCAAAAAAGATTTCCACACGTCATTTCTTTGGGGCAGTGATTGTGAAAGTTGGATTTATTTTTTTTTTTATTCCATTGTCAGTGTGTGCAACAGGATTTAGACTTAGCCAGTCACTAGATACGTTTGTCTCATTGATCCATTCAGAAGAAAAATAAAAATGTGGTGTTTGGTTTGGGGAAAGGGTGGGAGGGAGTATTTTGAGGGAGACTTTTTGTTCATTTTTGGTTTTTGTTTGGGGGTTTTTTGTAACTTGAAGAATCTTCTTTTTGTTATGTTAAACTATATCAAATCATTCTATTATAGTGTTATTTAATATGTAAATTGTATTGCTATACATAAAATAAAGTATGGTTTTTGATGTATTTATGGACTCCTTACTTATTTGCATCGGGTACACATAAGGAACAGATGCAGGAGTCAGTATTTCATTGTCCAAGGCATGCAGGAAGAATGATGAGATCCAAGGCCTGCTTTAATTAGATCTCAGATTTCCAAGGAGTACTCAGCTGGGAACTGCCAGTGACAGTGGAGTTCACTGTTCCCTTTAATTGTCTCTGACTATGAGAGAGCTGCCAGTAAACAGCCCCATCCCTTTCCACCAAGGCTCCTCCCCAGACAACTGTGACCCATCAAAATCCCTTTTGGAAGGGGAACTGTCTCCATTTGGAACAGGACCTCAGATCCTGAGCTTTCTTGCCAGCTCCTTTGACGTGCCCTCCTTGGATCTACTTCTGCCTTACCAGCCTGGAGGAGCAGGGGCTTCCCCCCAGCACCATCACCTGATTTACTGTGATGAATGGCATTGCTCACTAACCCCAGCACTGTGGCAGGAAAAGCAAAAGCACTCATTCCCATCTCAGACTGGGGAGTACAGATGTTCCAAATCCTAGGGACAATGCAGCAAATATCCCCCATGGAGTGCATCAGTGGTCACTCCTCCTTGCTGCTCCAGCCAGGAGCTGTCACTGAGGTGGGCATATGTGATGCCTTTGATGCTCTCAGTGCTTTACAACAAAACCTTGGCAGCTGCACACGCCACTCCCATTCTGGTTCTGTGCTCAGGCCTGTGTTACCCATTTTGTTGTTCTTGGGGGGAAGCCACTCGGGTCTGTGGACAGATTTTTGTTGCAATCTGCTGCTGGCACAGCAGCTGCCCAGGCTGGCAGCGCCTTCAGAAACACAGCAGCACTCAGCCTCCAGAGCAGCACCTGCACAGGGACAAAAACATCAATAACTCAAACTGCTTGCTGGTGTAAAATTGCTGATTAAAATCAATACACTATATCTGCTGCCTTTTGTGTTGCTGCATTCCCACCTGTAAGGTCTGTGTTCTGGTTGACTGGGATGGAGAGGGATCCTAGAACATTGGATGGGGGCTGTGATCAGCAGGACACTGCACAGCAGCCTGATGGCCCTTGCCAAGCCCCCCACCTTGTAGGGTGCTCCCTCCAGCCCCTGCTCTGTGCTGCTGCCTCATGTCTCAGCTGGTTTGCAGCTCCATCCCACCAGCAGGTCCTGCTGCCTCATGGATGAGCAGCAGGGAGCTGCTTCCCAGCCTGTCACACCTGCTCTGGGGGATGCTCCAGCACCTCCAGTGCCCTCTGTAACTTTTCCAGGCCAGAAGAAGGCACCCAGGGCAAGGTTCCTCTGCCCATCTTGGCTGTTTCACCTCCATGGATGAGATGGAAGCTCCTGCATGCACAGGTGGGTGCGTACACGACACTTCACAGTAACAATATGGGGAAAAGTTGTGTAAATCCTGCTTGTCTGGGAAGTCCCTGAAGGGTGGAGAGGATGGCAGGCTGAACATGAGCCAAGCCTGCAAGGTGGACACATGCAGGTCTGGCAGGTCTGCACTGCTCACAGCAGGGTTAAAACTGTCTCATTTTGGGCAGGGAGAACCACACAAACAAAAGTAGCCCCACTGAATACAGACAAAAGGAGAGCAATGGGGCTGGTCAGTGAGCAGGAACTCTTGTGAGCAAATACAGGATGAACTGGGGCATTGCCTAGTGAAATGATGGAGACAGGGGCCTGGAGGAGGCAGGAGCAGAGGGGCTGTGGGACTTGTGTCCTGGTACTTTAATCACCACTCCTGAAGAAGGGTATAACTGTTCCTACATCTTTGAAAGATATGACAAAAAAATGGAGTTGGACAAGCCACAAGGAAGGTATGGGTCAGGCAGTGGGAACAAGTCCTAGGGCAGCCATGGAACAAGAAAAACATCTTTGTAACTGCTACAGAAACCAGAACACCTCAAGGCAGCTCCTTAAGTGAAAAAACAGCATTTTTACCAGAGAGCAGCACCCCTGAGGTGAGCCCCCAGCTGCTGCAGCCAGGTCATGGTTGCACAGACAACAAATGGGGCAGAGGCACTGCCAAGGTCATGCAGCATTTGCTCCAGGAGCCCCTTGCTCCTCCTGAGACATCCTGGTGAGCAACAGAGGCAGGAGTGGAGGACAAAAGAAAAGGCAAAGCCTTGGAGAAAGTACTTGGATTCCATACTTTGGAATGCTCATGGAAGAGGCCTGGCTGAGACCTGTACCAGGTGGAAAGATGCAGTAAGTAGTTCAGTAATACTTTGGCAACAGAGGTATGATTTACCAGTACTTCCCACTACTAACAATATGCTTGAATTAATTGGTGGTATCAGGAGATCCCACATCTTCTGTAATAAATAGCTAACAAGTTTAGCCTTTAAGGCTTCCAGAGGCTGCTAGCAGTCATCTTAAGCAGGCACAAATAATAGCAGCATTTTTATTAAATTGATTCAAATGCCAGAAAGTTTATTTTCAAGACCTTTTACAACATAAAAATAATTTTGATCAATGGCTTGGTCCCAGTCCTATTGCTTAGCCACTTGAAGCCCCACAAAGTACTTCCTGCACTGACATGTCATCCCCACCTGCTGGCAGCCACCTTATTGATCACTGGTGATTTCTGTTCCCCTTTGCTGCCAATCAATGTTTTTGATGTCTTTCTGACTTTGTAATGCTCTAAGAAGCAACACTCACAAAGCAATCTTTCCTGACACTGTGTTCAATCAATCTGACAGTCACTGGGCTTGCTTTTCTTTTCTAAAGTTGTTATCTTCCTTATGGCTTGAAATCCTTGTTTAGGAGTCAATGTCTGCTCCATTTGTGTTTTATGCTATGGTTTTGGATTTTGAAAAGATTTTGCATTTCAGTTCCATGCCTCTTATGGGAGCCATTTCGAATATTTCACATTTCCCTGTGTCTGTGAGCCATTCTTTCTGCACAGCTCATCATTTCTGTCACTCCCCAGTTCAAACCCTGTTGGTCCTGTGTCCCATATCACAGGATATCCTTGCACTAGATCTAATCATAAATACTTTGTTCCTTTGTTTAAGGAGCTGCTGAAAGAGAGTTTTTGGGTCGACATCAGAAGAAAGGCAGAAGGTTTGGGTCTTTTGTCTTTGGAGAAGGCATTATTGGCTGGAGGCCCAAGGCTCAATATAGGGAACATGGCACAGCCCCACATCAGCTGTTTCACTGGGGTTTTGTTCTAAAATTATGCCCTGGATGCAAGATGAGAGCAGCAGACTCTGACTGCTCTGGCACGGAACAAGACACTGAGGCAACAGTGGGAACCTCCAAATAAAACCCAAGTAATAAGTCCAGTACAAACTCTTTAAAAATATTTTCTCACCATAAAGAGGAACAGTGGCTCCTCAGCCATGCACCACAAAGACCCCCAGAGTCTCCCAACATGAGGTTCTGTCAGTCAGACTGGAGCTCTGAGATGCTGCAGGTCCCTTCCATGAGAGGGAAGGCTGTGATCCTTTCCAGTTCCTTGCTGAGAAGGAAAAGCAAAGGAAGAGCTGATGAGCCTGATTGCAGGATAAAATGAGATCTTTATTCTTCTCTCAGCCAATGCATGGGAGGGAAATTATGATCTCTTGAGGAAAGCCTGGCTGTTTTTTCTGTGGGGTTTCTATGGGGTGCACAAGAGGGATGGAATGGAGGTGTCCTGCATGTACTGCATAAATGAGCATTTTTCTATAACAAGGTGTTTATCATGTCTCATCAGCACACAATCAAGAAAAACAGAAAACCACAGAAAAACAATAAATTGAGGCCTTCATTACATGCAGCCTGATAGGACCATCAGCACCACGCAGGTTCAGTCTCCTAACAGGTTCAAACCATTACCTCCAGTGACATTGGCTCAGTGTCAGAACTGTTGGACAAACTCTGAGTTCAAGCATCAGATGAACATTTTAATTTAAAATAGCTTTAATGTCATTTAAATTAAATATAATTTCATAATGACTCTGAATACAGTGTGACTGTGACCAAGACTGTTGGCTTGTAACTGTAATATATGTAGCTGTATAAAAAGGGTGACACAGAATAAAAGGTGACACTTTATTTATCTAGGTATAGAAAGGTTATCACACTTTACAACTAGCAAGGAAAGCCCTTACTGCTGCTTAATACTAGACTTCAAGCTGAAAAACACCATTATTGGACTGAGGTGGAATCGTAAAAACTCTTAAAAGTTCAGTACCTGAGGTTATGAAAGGCTCTGCCTTCTGAATTTTAGTGCTTTAAATAAGCTTCCTTATAACTTAAATCCAATTTTCTAGATAGCCTCTTACTTTGAGCCTCTTAGACATATGTTATGCCTTTGCCTGAAAGTCTCCCAGTGACCTGTAAATTGATTGCAGCCCAAAAAATTTGCCATAAGTAAATCTTTGCAGCTTTTTTTCCCCCTCCCCTGTTTTCTGAAATAAAAAGGATGCAGGTGGCTTGTTTACTCTCAGGCTACAGATCCTATATGGACTTCAGCAGCACTATTGACCTCCTAGCAGTGTGTATTAGGAAGAATAACTGATTCAAGCTAATCTGGTCAGATGAGCAGAGCACTGTCACAACACAATTTTCTCTACTTGTCAAAATTCTCCTCCAGTTTCTTCACAGGTGCCTGATCAACCAGGGCTCAGCAGCTCCCAGTCCCCAGTGCAGATCAATGACTGGGCTTTGATTCATCAGCTTCAATAGTTTCTGAAACACCTTGTTGTGCTGGTATCCACCATGAAGATAAGGGATGTAACTGCCAAGAAAGGATATTAAGCTGGAATTTTGTCACATAAAAGATAAGACAAAAAGAAATAGAACAAGCTCCAAAATGACAAGCAAAAAGAACATGGTAATTTAATATAAATTACATAAAGTAGCTGAAATTACACCAAAGTTCTTAAATAAGGAATACTAGTACACCCCCACTTTTTATGCCCTTATTTCTTTCTGGTTTTATGCCTCTGTCAGTGCATGTAGCTGGGTAAAAAAACAATGCACAAGATGATAAAGCCAATTTTGCAAATGGCCACAAAGTCACAGACACATGGCACAAAATACTGACCCAGTCCAATGCTTTCCTGGTGGTTTCCAGTTTGTTCACAGATTTGTTTTGGGGCAGCTGCATCCCCATAGACTTTGAGCCAGATCAGAAAATCCATTCTCTCACAAATGGCTTAGAACACACTTTAGGTGCTTTGAGCAGGTGTTTGTTACTGCCAGGTATTTAATGACAGCCTCAGCAATGAACAGCCCTGAGCAGGGCTGGTGACTTATGAGCACACAGCTACCCCTGCCCAAATTTTCTGCTTGAATCATATCTCACCCTCTTTTCTTCCTCAGACTATATTGTGGTCCCTACCCAAAACAGAGAGTGAAGTCCCATTATGTCATTTCCTTCTAAGTAAGTCCAAAAAGCGTGTCCCAAAAAGGCAATACTAACTTTGGGTTCTTTGTCTTTTGAAGCTGCTATTCCACATTTTGCCTGAACTTCAATTTTTATTGATTTTCCTGTGCCACCTCTCAGCCTCCTTCCTAGGCAGCATGATGCATTAACTTCCCATATAATGAATTTTCCCATTTGGTTCTGTACTCTGAAATACACCCACCTCTAAATGAGATTTCAACACTCTGCATTGCTGATTTCCAGCTGTGTGCCATAGCCCCCATTTTTCATAGGCTGAGGACACCAAAAGAGCCCTCCAGACCCAGAGGTCATGCTTTTAACACAATCACTGCTGTACTGGGGGAGAGGAGAGCTTTTATATTTTTATACGAGTTCCAACAATGAAGTTATTAAAGCTATTTTCCACCCTGCAAGAAAGCAACCTGATGATGATATTGCCCCTGCCTTTAAAACTAATTTTATTTTAGCATGGTGCACTTGCAGGCATCATAATCCTATTGGTGCATGTTATTCCCACTTAATGACTGAAAAGGCTGTTGTTTGGGGAATGGGTTTTTCTGGGTCTTGTGGGTTTGTTGACTTCTCTGCTATAATATCAGAAGATAAGCCAATTCATTTCCTAAAATCCTTCCTATCCATTGTTTTGTTGACTGCTTTCCTGAGAAGGATACAAGGTACTTTTGCAAAGCAATATGGAGAAAGACCTACTGTTATTCCAGGTCTTCCATGCTGGGTTTGGAAAATTGTGTCACTAAATCCATATCCCCTCTAGATTGGTACCTCTGCAGCACTGGGGACATCACAGCCTTCCTGACCTGAATGGTAGCAGACCTCCAAATAAAGGATCCCCAGACCTTTTATTTTCACTCTTAACTACTTACTGGATTTAAAAAAAATTCTTTTCACCTTGTGTAAAGGGAAGGGATTGGTTTCACAACATGCCATTACAACTATTACTGCTCACACTATAGCCCAAACCCACTGCTTTGAGTCCCAGACTTGAGGCATTTTAAAAGTAACAAGATCCAGGAGAGTGGAATTCCAGCCTTCCTGCAATTAAGATATTTGTTAAGAACACCAGCTTTGAGGTCTTTTTCAGACACCCACAGAACATGAGATCCAAGGTGGGTATGAGGCACTTAGTGAGCAGGCCAGCACAGGAGGACATTGTCCCCCTCAGGTGTCCAGCTCTGCACCTACAGCTGGGGATGCCACTTGTTTGACATGGAATAGCTGCTGCCAGGGGTGACTCCAGAGGACATCACTCAGCTGGTTTCACAGCTGTTCCATGCTCTGTGGTATCAAACCATCTCTCCCTGACACCATCATTGCCTCTGCCCAGCTCAAAACATGAGCTTCCCAATAATGCAGCAGCAGAGGAGAAATACACCTCCCTCTCCCCACAGGTGAGTTCTTGCATACACATTTCCTACTTACAGAAGGATCTTGGCAGGCATAAGCACTTAAAGCAAGTGCTTAAAGACAAAAAAGTATTGAAAAAGGGATCTCATATTATACATATACCCATTATGGCCACGTTTTGTATTAAATTTCCTTTTATATTTAATAGGCATTAATAGATATTTTCACAAATAAGTCTCCAATGTTATAGGAGATTGTGGAGTTCTGCAGGTTGATTATTACTTCAATAGAGCATTATCTGCTGATGAGCTTGTAACCCATGTTATCCTTATCTGCTAGATGTTCATATTATCTATTAATAATTTATAAACTAACCTCATTATAGGGCTGTAGTATCAACTGCAACAGATTACAGCAAGAACAGGAAGGACTCAGGCACTAAAAAGTTTCACTGTGAAGCCAATCCTGCCTTCATTATGTGTTCCTCATTGAATTTTGTCATAATCTCTTGATATTCTGCAGAGCTCCACTTCCTCCTGGGGCATGGTTATCAATGATCTGTGGGCTGCATTTTCCACATGGCAACTGATGCCTGTAGCAGAAGCTGAGCTCTTGCCATTGTGTTGGCACAGGCAGGTTTGGGAACAGGACCAAGAGTTCACTAAAAATCCTCAGAGCAAGCAGAGCTCTACACAGGCTCGTGGGTCTGAGTGCAGCAGTGAGGCCCTGGCAATGCCCATCCCTGGGTGGTTGCCTTCAATTTTCCTTTCACAGGAGACCTGTCTAGTCTCTGAGGACACAGCTTCACCAGTGCACTAAACTGTGCTTCCCTTCTGGGCCATGCTCTTCACAGATTTATTTCACTAAGGTGGTCACAGCACAAAGTACTAAAGCTACAAGCAGAAGCACTTGCTGTAAAATGGATGAAGAATTTCCCAAAGGACAGGGAGTGGTCCATTTCCTGATTTGTGTGCAGAGAAGAGAGAAAAAAAAAAACTGGTATATGCTCAAGTCTTCAATTTTTCACAACAGTCACTTTCCAGTGCTATCTAAATAGCAAGTCAACCTCTTTTTTTACAAAATCCTCTGCACTTGAATGTTTTTTGCCAGTCCTCCCTCACAAAGTGGCATGAGAACACTGACAGCCACAAGTGCTCAGCTGCAGGATCTGGCTTTGTGAAAATTAATAGCTAAGCTGGAAGGAGTATGTTCTTCACTAAAAGAATAGTACAGTCATCCACAGTGCACACATGCTTGTTAAAATCCATTATTCTGAATACATGACAGCACACCTTTCTTTGGAGCCCCTTTGGGCAAGAGACACTCTCAGGACATCCAGGAAGAGCAGCTGGTCTGGGCAGACTCTCAAGGCAAAAATCTGGGCTTTACCAAAGCCATGGGCAAAGTTCACTTTGACTTCAGCAGAGCCAAGAATTTTCTGTCACCTTATCACTGCATTTCTTGGCTTTCAGCATTACTGCATATTTTTCTGAGCAATTTTAGGCAAACCTATTTCAGTCTTCTAACAAAGATATTCATGATGAATAGTAATTACTCTGTTGTAGTAGTATCCTGGGACCTTAACTGTGGACCCACGTGCATCCACAGCAGAAGTGTGTGGATGCATAATAAAAAGAGAGTTTGGGTCTTTATTTATGTATGGTGCTCTTTACCTTAGCCTCAGATATTGACATGAAGGAGTTTAAACTGAGAAGTAAACACAAAGATGTGGATAGAATCTCTGGTCCAGGATGTGCCTGGTCTACAGACTGCCAAAGCCCGGGAAGAATTGATGTCTGGTGCTTTTTGTCACCTTCCCTGGGTATCCTCTATTGTCCCTTCTTAAAAACAGGACACAGTCTAAATTTTCCTATACTCTCAGTAACAGAGATTTTTCAGCCTGTGTTTATTGGGAAAATCTGTCTGGAACATCACTGGTGTAGTGGCAAACAGATCACAGTCCTGCACCAGGACAGCAAATGGATGATTCTTCCTGAAGAACTCCTACTATGTTGCCTTGTTTTTCCATAAATGGGGTTTGCAGAACATTTTTACAGTTCACAATGAATGATGCCATTTCTAACTTAGTGTTTCCACCAAGATGAATCTGATTTTCTACATTTATTTTGGCCCATAAAGTAGCCAGTAATCTAACTGCCTTTTAAAAATCTTACTCAAAGTAAACAACTTTTCAAAGCCACATTTACAATAAATCTCAGTCTTGTAGGTTGTGAGATCTTTCACTGTCTATCTTCCTCCTCACCCCCATGTCATGCTGAGTCATTTTCTAAAACTAATCCAGTTGCTTTTCTATGAGCAATGAATGAAATCTAAAGTGAATGAAATCTAAACATAAACTACACCAGGTAGATTATGAGAAGGAAGACATGTAATCATAACATTCCAGCCTTGCCAGGGTTGTATTCCCTTATAGTCCTCCAAGCATATGCAGTGAGACAACACAAAGAAAGGAAAACTCTCAGTAAACTATAAGGGAAAAGAAAAAGTCTCCTTTCCCTTAGATGTGTATTTCCTTTCCACTCTAGTCTAAACTCAAGCAATTAATTGGAAATTATCCTTTACTGGCAGAGATTATCTTGTGGTGATGTACCTTGTTACCTTCAACATACTTTGTGGGATTTAGCCATGGATCCCAGTTGGGCTTTCATGATCTTTCCTACAAGTAACACTCACATTTTCTCACACATGAACATTAATAACCATTAATAACCATTTCTACATTTGCTTACATGTCTTTTAGTGCAGAGGCAATAGTCCCTTCTGAGAATCTGTAACAGTCTAAGACAATTCAAAGTATATAAAACTTACACACCATGTTTTTCAAATATAACTATGAAAGCATAATTTTAATCAGCTCTGTTTGATTATTCCAGTTGGCACAATGTGTAAAATGATATCACAAATTATTTTGAGAGATTACCCAATTACAGAGAGACATTTCCAGAGAGGAAATTTAGAGCATCTCAGTAATGGCTTGATTAATATACCAGTCATATTTTAGCAACAGATCATTTGATTGCTTTTATGAACTGGTTTTGTTCCAATTGCTTTAAATACAGAAAAAATACTAAGTAAACACCCAGCTCTATGAAGAACAGAACCAAGGAGCCTGGTTTTCTATAGATTTGAGCTGGTAGGAAAAAAACCTCCATGAACCCTTTGACATCTTACAAATTTTTTTAAAGTTCTCCTTACTACTTTTCTTTTTCTCTGAATAGCCATCTATCTTCAAAAAAACTTTTAGAACTTTGATGTGTTTGGGAATAATAAACTATTTAACTTGGTGTTAAATTTGGCTGCAAGTGTTTAGCTTCAAAAATCACTGCAATGTGCACATGTGCACAGCTACATACACTCACACACACAGAGTAGAAGCACATAGGTTGCATTTAAATAGAAAATCATTTCCTTTAAGAAACTGATATAAACTGCTGTAACTCTACAGCTTTTGCCCATCATGCCCATTTTCAGAAACTAAACTGCCAACTATCAACTGATATCATTCTTTGATAAGGTTTAATGAAGAAAAAAATATGGTATTCCCTAAGGAAAGTAATTTTCTCATTCCTTGGAATATATTTTTTTCTTCTATCTCTTTCTGCTTCATCTTTCCAAAGAAAGCCTCCTCTACTACATTATTGCTAAGGTGAAACAGAAATGACAGAAAAGCAAGCATTGGCCCTTTTCATGTCAATGGCAGCAGTGACATTTTTACCCAGTGATTCAAAGCCTGGACTCCACAGTGCTGTCAATAACTCTTATCATAAATAGAGTCTGGTTCAGTAAAGCCAAAGACAGTCAACTGTGCAAGAAAATCTGAGAATATTACTTGAACTTGCTGTTATTTAAATATTTTAAACTGACAGCATTTGAAAATCATCTTGAAAGCTAAAATTTAAATTCACCTGCCTTTCTGTGCCTTAGGCTATGAAATAAGTTCAGACAAACAGACAACCACAAATAATGTCATGTAGGACTTTGTAATGTAAAGCTCATAGTGAGATCACAGCAAATAGAAGGTTACATTAGGAAGCCTACACATACAGGAAGATCATCACAACACAGAGATGCTGTGTTCAAAACATTCTCCTCCCAAAGCCTGAATGGAGCAGCAATGCCCTGCACACCTACATAGCACTGGTGTCAACAAAAGCAGAGCCAAGCCAGCTGCAGGAGTTGGGCATTGTGTGTTTTCCCTCTGCAATACTATCCATAGCCAGAGGCACAGAGCAGCAGGTGGCTCAGAGCTTAAATTTCCAAGTGTTCTCTCAGTGAAGACCAGCAGCTGGTGACAATATTGACACTGGTGGTGAGATTCTGGTATTTCACCAGCATGGCTCATCTGAACAGGTCTGCTATGAAAAACTTGCCATTGGAAAGGCTCTGCAAGTCTGGCTTCCCTCTGAAGGTCACCAGAAAGCCCTGGCTCAGACTCCCAGTCACAAATGTGTTAAAATGACCCCACTCTCCCTCCCTCTCTATTCCCTCCAGAAGCTCACCTGCCTGATGCTTAAGCACTTCCCTGAAACCACTCTGTTCAATAGGCTTATTCATTACAGAATCTTAGAGTGATTTGGGTTCAAAGATCATCTAGTTCCACCCTTCTGGCCATGGGCAGGGACACAAATGGATTACATCCATTTTTTTTCTTCTGGTGGCACTATAATTCTGTTTTAAAAGCTTTTTTTTCACTAATATTAATATTATCATTCTACTGTTATTAGAAAACAATCAGATACTCCTCCTGCTTCTGTTTTGATAAATTAAGCCAAATATTTTAATCTTTTCTCACAAAACAAGTTTGTTTCGCTCTCTTGATCATCCTGAAATCTTCTTCTACACCTCCTCATTTCTCTTGAACTTGGGTGACAAAAAAACACACCAGAACCATCACATCTGGTCAAATAAGTAGAATGACCCATAACAGGTTTGCAAGAAGCTCAGCTGAACAGTTCTCTCAAAAGTAAAGGAGGATAAGATAATACATCTTTTCCTCCATTTCCTGATTATATGTAAGCCTGAAGGGAGGGGGTTAAATTGAAGGAGAGAATATGATTTGTAATTTTGGATTAGTGCAGATTATTTGTGTCCCTTGGAAGTATTCATTAATTATGCTTTTATATTACTTGGATAACTCTTGCCTCTCTCTCCTTCCAATTCATTCATACAAAGGAAATATGGTACATTGACATTTATACTTCACACAGTGTTATAAAGCAAAGTTGATTCTTTTTATAACACAAGGCTTGAGCTACATAGATTCTGTTTGCTATTGGCAGATTTATGTGATCATGCTCCTTGCTTCTCTGCTTTTAGGATGGTTGTTATTCTAAAGGTTTTGTTACATTCTCTCACACTTGAAGACATTTCCTGGAGAGAATTGTTTATCAAATCAGTATTTTGTGTTTGTAAGAAATGTAACTTCTTTTCTAAAAAGGAAAACCACATGCAACAACCAAATTTCATAGAAACAAAATAGAGGAAAGAGATTAGGCCTTTTTTTTTNTAAAATCTGCTATAAAAGCTTCTTCTGAGGCTTTCAAACAAGATACTATTAGACTTTTTTTTAACCATTTTAACAGTGCTAAGGGTACTGCTCAAAATTATTGAAATTGCAGGTCTGGGCACTCAGCTGCTCTAAAAAATCAGGTCCTGTGTGGGTCAAGCTGGTTATTTCCTCTGAATGAACACTTAAGAAAATGTTGGCTTTCAGCAAGTTGGTTCAGAGTATGAATCCACTCTGGCAGAGATGGGAACAGAATTCAGGTTTTCTGACTGACTGATCAAATGGCTCGACTGTGCTATCACCAAGAAAGAGACTTTAAAGAATGGCTCTGAAAGGTTATTTTCATTGAATTCTGAGTACATAAAATGTGTTGAAAGAAAGGGTAAAACTTCTTGAAAGGGTTTAGAAATGGTTATATTTCTAATCTGTTGTGGTAGGATTTTCAACTCCAGTGTTCAGCGACTCTAGACTGACAAATTTATTATAGTTATAAGGCTGAGAACCTATTAGAAGAAACATAATAGAAGGTACATTTTTGTGAGGCTTTAATAGGAACAGAAACAATTCAACAAAAGACTAAATTCTGTAAGGTGGGAAAAGTCATTTATTAAATCTTTCTAAAAAGATTGACTGACTTTTCTTTAAAAAGTGGGGCTTTTTTGTAAAAAATGAAAAGCTCAAGCTTCATAACAACAACCCAGTAAAAGGGTTTATTAGAAACTGGCTTCTTGTGCAAGTTCAGTTATTTTTGTTGTCAGTAAATGTTGGTGTTATGCAGTAAGAGAATCACTGTTGCCTCTCTAATTCCTCTCTGGAACTAAAGAAATTCATAATAAAAGCACTCAAAGTCTAAACTGAAATTAAAAAATAGAACACTGCTGTTCAGAGTTGTATGGCAAAATCCAGAAACAATGGGCTGAGAATTCAGTTCATAAGGAAACTGTGCCAGAGCTGTGAAGGTGGTGTTATTTCTTCTACCTCTGCTTACAGTAAAAGTCAAGCTATTAATATCAGGCATCTTGACAGTTGTATAAATGCATGTATTAAAATTCAAAGTACTTTTTGCTGCTGTAGATGTATCATCATTACAGAATAAGACAATTTTAATATGTGACCAGATGGCAATAGCATTACTTAGAGGGGCTAAAAGCCCCTTGTACACCCAATGCAAATGGCCTGAAACTGAAGATGGTGTCCATCATCATCCCAGAGCACAAAGCTGAATATTTGTTTGTTCAAAGCATTGTGTGAATGCTGTTGGAAGAGAGTTTAAATAACCAGCAGTACCTGCATGTGACTGAATTCACATGAAATTAGCAGGCACTGACCTGCTCCTCAGTAAACTTGCTATGGTTTCAAACAGGAGTCTCAGAGCAGGCCAAAGCTGACAGACTTTGTGTCTGTGCAGCAGGAAATGTCAGTCTTGAGGAGCTCCAGTGAACCTCCACTAGGGTGTGAAAGACATAAGCTGTGAATGGTTTTGAAGCAGATGGTCAGACACTGATCAGGTACATAATTACAGGAATAATCTGAGGAAAGCAGTTTCTCAAAGCTCCCTACACAGCCTGTAAAGAACGATACCTCTGGTCCTTCAGAGCAGCTCCAAATGCTCAGCCTCAGGCCTACATCGTGGCCAAGGAGAGCTGAGCTCTCTGCACTGCTTAGGGATGGAGCCAGGGAAAATCAGCCTTCCCTTGTATAAACCAGACATGACTCTCTCACTTAGGAGCCAAAAACTGTATTTCTTTCTCTCTTGTTCACATGCACCTCTTTTAATCTCAGAAGGAGCTAGCTCTCCATGCTGGGGAAAAAATATCCAGTCTACACAGGTAAGTGAAGTGCTGGTTGTAAGATCAAAGCTAATCACCTCCATTCAAAGTATTCCAAACAGGAACAGAGAATGGTGGTTCTACAAGAGGTTTTTTTTATTGTGTTTCCTCTGTGTAGTTTAGGGAAAACAGACAACAGGAGTTGTTTGAAATAAAGTTTTAATTTACTATCCTAACATGCTGAGAAGCAATTAGATTCAAGTTAATTACTGTAAATAGCTATTATAATTCCTTGTAAAACATTCAACTACCTGTACATCTGTTAAAGTCAGTCGAGACCTGTACTTTTTTTTTTTTTTTTTTTTTTAAGAGAAGGTTTAATGTTACTACTTAAGGGCCTAACTTCATGAACTCTTCAAAAGGAAGTAGCTATCCCATAGACACTACTGATGGAGAGCACCTGTTGGGGCATGCATCCCCTTAACAAGACTGAGTGGGTGTATCAGCAAACTGTCTGAAGAATTGTTTAGTCTAGTTTATATTTACAGAACCTTAAAGGACTTTCCTCAAAAGAAAAAAAAAAAAAAAGAAAAAATATTGCAGCTGAATACTACTGCTTTTTTAATATTTGTTCTATATATCAGATTTCTTTCCCTACTTGATGCATGAAGAAAATATCGTCTTGTTAACATCTTTTTATCAAGAGCAGTATTTTTTTCTTTGACACTGGACAGAGTCTGGCCTGGCCCAATGCACAGTTTTACATCACATTTTGACAGGCACAAAAGGCAGCTGCAGTTCCACCAATTCTGTGCCCTCACACATACAGCTCTTGGTTCTCCCACTTCACACAGGTCTTCCAACTCCTTTTCTGAACTTGGCCCAGTTGTCTCTAGTTTGGACTATTTTTGCACCAGCTGATGGTTGCTGAGCCCACCCTGGTATGCTGTTTGGGTTCTGGTTCACCTGAAACAGGTCCAGCAAGCACATACAGATTACATTAGCTTGTCTAAGCATAGAGTTATGGGTTGGACATTTTTTTTCAATAACATGTGACTTCCACATGTGCACCAGTGCTTCCCACACCAAGTACACACCTTCAGCTACCAAAGAACCCCAAACTGCAAACACAGGAATGTGTTGTTGAGTTGTCCTACCATTTATGAGCTTCATCTCAGCTCCAAGATAACTGCTACAGAGAAGACAACAATCTGTAATGCAGGACAGGGAAGTATAGGGAACCTGCCAACAGAGCTGGTCTCTAAATATTGAAGTGTGAAAGAGAAATTAGAAGCCCATTTTTTACCCTCCTAAGCCTGACACTTTACTAGTTCACTCCTACTCTGGGAGGGCATTTCCTTGCAAACCTTTGCCTCTTAGCTTGTAGTAACTTAAAGCAGCTTTGCACAGGACTTGTGCAGTGACTGAAATGCTGCTGACAGCCTCTGCAGCTGATAGGAAAACAGCCACAGGCCAAGGTGATGGCCACAAGCTGCCCTCTCTGATGGGATTTCACAGCTCTCATGCTGTCCTGTAGGCCTGCTGCATTTTACCAATATCACTCAACAAATGTTTATGAGCAAATACACCTCAAAGTGGATATTCGGCTTCTGTAGCAACAGAGGTGTACCTCCAAAAAGTAAAGGAAGGAAGAAGAGGAAAGCAAAGAAAAAAAAAAAAAACTAAAATATGTGCATTTCTTTTAAAAAGTTTTGAAGTGGTTTCATAGAAGAAAACTTCATTCTTACAGTTTTCCCTTTGAAATACTGTGTCTTGCAATCCCAATGTATAAAAACATTTCCTTTTTTAAAAACTGACATATGGCAAAAATTGGTAGCAGTAAATAAACACACATAAAGCTAAATCGTGCCATCCTAAATGTTAGTAAAAATGACAAAATAAAATACTATCTATATAAACTATGCACAGGTGTGTAGCATATTACAAGCAAAAAACATATCTTGCAATTATAAGCCCACAATATTTTTTTCAGTTGTCTGTAATTACATTTTTTATATGTTTGTTTAGTAATATCAATCCAAGACATCATTTTGAGGATATAATTAACTGCATGTTAGAACAGGATGTGTTAGACTGTTTTTGTGTGTTGAGAGACAAAAATGTCTGTTAGCTGTATTTAAGTGCCACCTAGTGTCCCAATCCACCAATTTCACTCAGAAAACCCTCAAAGTTTTCAGAGCAAAAGCAAGTTGCAGGTTTAAAAAAGAGCAAGAGTCACAATGTTTCCATTTCGGTACTAACATTGTCTTTAATCCATACGGACAGTAAATACAGATCTCAGGGTCACACTGGAAGGTATCTAGTTTTTTAAATTTTTATAGCAGTCATCCCACAGTAAAATCACATAAAGATAGAAGTATCTGATAAAGACAGAACCTGGGTGGGGAAAAAGGCTTTTTATAAAAATTATTAAAAGTGGGTTTTTTTTCTGAAAGATCCATAACATAACTGGAAGCTAAGGCAGGGGTACACATGACACGGCACACATGTAACTGCGGGACACACTACAGTGAGTGCCAGGGCATCAGATACTCAGGAAAAAGCCTTTCCCCACCTACACAACTTCTTCCCCCAGCTCTGTCTGCTGGCCATGACACATTTTGGTCTGGAATATCACCGGGATCAGTCTGGATGTCACTGGGATCGGTCTGGATGTCACCTGGATCGGTCAGGAATGTCACCGGGATCGGTCGGGACCAGCTGTCCTGGCTGTGTCCCTCCCATCACTCGCACAAGATGTGGTAGAAACAGAAAAGGCCTTGACTCTGTAAAAGCCCTGAGCAGCAGAAATAAAAGCATCCCTGAGTTATCAGCTCTGTTTCCAGCACAAATTTCAAACACAGCCCCAAACCAGGTACTGTGAAGAAAATTAATTCCACCTCAGCCCAAACCAGCGCGTGGGGATTTCTGGCTGTTACCAGCACAATAATTTTTTTTTTCAATAAATTTAAAGTTTATATTCTTGACAACTTCAGAACCAATCTAGGTTAAAATAAGAATTTATAGCTCAGTAGCTATGAACTTCACCCACTGTCACATAAGGCAGCATTAGAAAATTATGGCTTCCATCCTACTTCTGTTTCTGCAACACTGAACAATTGATAGTATCTGTAACTTAACTGAATGCTCTTGGCATTCTCGTCAGAAATGGCATCTATAATGGTCTATGTATACCAAACTTCAGTTTGTCTCTTTTCTTTCTCAAATTGATTAAATGTTAAAGAAATTTCATTGAATGCTAAAGAAATTTCTTCCTGAAATTCATTAAATGCTACAAAGAAAGAAAGATCGCAGCCATTACAGAGAGCTGGCGTAGCTCAAAGTAAAATATGCAAAACACTTGGGCTTTCTGTTACATTTAGTGTGACCATAACAATTAACTTTTCGCACCATTAGAAATGAGGACTGACTCCTATGCCTCTGTGACATTTATTGGAAAGTCTTGTCTTTAAATCATAATGACAAAAAGAAATTAAAATAACTTTTTAAGTATTATTTATCCTGATTGCTACAGTAAGCAAGGGTGAGTTGACAAGTACATTAAAGAATTTCTACTTATGTCATGAGGTGAATTAATGTGAATTTGTTGCAGAAATATAAAATAGGAAAAAATAGAAAATTTAAAGAGATGAAAAACCACAAGAAATCTGATCAGCAGTAAGAAAGGCTTGTGATCAGGTCTCTTAAACGAGGATGAGAGAATGCTTAGATAGAAAGACAAGCACTTTCAAAGCAGCTTTTAGAAAACTGCAGCTGCACACATGCTTAAATCTATCAGGCACGAGTGAAATGGATGAAAAAATATTTTTCAGCTTTATCTAGCTTGGAATTTTTTGGTTTGTGTTTTCTGCGAAGGACAAAACATTTACAGAAAACAAACAATCAAACAAAAAAGGTGGACTAATTGTGTGTGTGCGTGTTTTTTTTTTTTAAATTTGGAGTATGTTTTGATGGAAGTTTGCGTTTGAAGGACTAGATTCGCCTCAACTTTTTAGCTTTGAGGTGGGGAAGGACCTCAGCTCTGACACACGGGCAGGATCACACCAGGCTTGGAAACCATGTGGAGAACCGGGCTGGCGCTACCGAGAGCTCTCCTGAGTCGGACATGGAAGGCTGTGCCTTGCACAGAGGGAAGAATACTTGTTATAAACACAAATTACGGCAGTAGCTCCCGGCACTCCGGGCCGCCAGCCCCGTGAGGGTGAGCGGGGCACGCAGCACCCACAGCCCCCGGGCGGCTCTCCCCGCGCCCGCCCTCAGCGCTCCCGCCC
>WEIU01014500.1:451962-470432 GCA_013389925.1 Aegithalos caudatus
CGCTCCCGCGCTCTTAGGGCCGCGGCCTGAGGCGAGGCGGCCGCGGCTCCTGGGCTGGAGATGCCGTCCTGGGCCCGAGGGGCTCCCCTGGGGCGGCTACAGATCCGGGGGCTGCCCGCGGAGGTTCATCCCGGGCTGCCCGCGGAGGTTCATCCCGGGCTGCCTCAGGCCGTGGCATCCACCCAGGGCAGCGGTTGCCCCGCGGTGCACTGGGCGGAGGATGCTCGGGCTGGTGCCGGTTTGTCACCCACCGTGGTGCTGGTTTGTCACCCACCGTGGTGCTGGTTTATTGCTCCGGTTGTAAGCTATTGGCGCCCTTAAAGACAGGCAGGATGCTCTGGCTTCTCCTATCGCCGGTAAAGGTGTGTCGCAAAGAGCACGAAGTGCCCCGGCTGAAGGAAGGAGCACTGAAAGGGTTGCTCCGTGTTAAACAAGGTGAAGCATTAGCAACAGGCCAGGTGGACAGAAGTGTTTTCAGAGTGTGGTTAAACATATATCCCTAGAAGATGCACCCCAGCGTCAGCAGAGGCTACGTGTAAATCGCTGGTTTCAGAGTTAGTGTGACACGTGATGGTGAGGAGGCCTTAACTAATGCTATCTTGATGAGGTTTTTTAGCTCTCCCACCCTTAGACATGAACATGTGACAAGTTACTTAATTTTATTTAATGTGACAATAACGCTGTCACCTCTGAGGTAAAAAAAAAAAAATAGCCAAAACATCTTCAGTCTTCTGAGAAGTGCTGTAGGATCTTTATTTGCATCAGTGAGCACTTGATCTCCTTAATAGCTCAGGGAAAAAAACCAATACATTCTAAACAATGTAAACATAGTTTCCTACGAACAGGTCCCTGTATCTGTGTAGTTTACAAGTGTAACTGTGTTCAGTGTAATGTGATAAAACCCAGAAATCAGTAATGTAAACAGTAATAGACAATTTATGTAAGCACAGAGTGTGTGTGTGTTTGTAAGCATCTGAAACTCGAGAAAACTCAGTTCTGAATCTGGAACAGAAAAAAATTTGTTTTTCATAAATTATTAGAATACAGTAGCATTTTCCTAAAACATATTGTGAACATTAGTAGTGTGAATGTATTCAAAGCATATTCTAGCAGTGTCTTGTGGCAAGTTCTGTGTAGATAGCTGACATATAGATAAAATGGACGCAGCTTTTTAAGCAGAACTGTTTAATATTGGAAAGTGTATGTTAACGTACATCTTTAGAAGATTTTAATTTCACTTGGTTTTCCTTTTATAGAGTATGAAAGGGAGGCAAACAACTGAAGATGTCACCTTGTTTGGCTCAGGGCGTTCACCTTGCTAGAAGACACGAGGAGATGTGAGTAGCTGTGCTCTGCCTGTTTGTGTTGGGGCTTGTGATCTTCTCCCTCCCTGCCCAGGACCCTCGGTGTCAGTGATTCCGAGCTCTGCACAGCACAGCGGTGCTTCAGCAGCGAGCTGGAGTTCCAGGAGGTGGCACTCTTCCTTCAGGAACCATGGGAATTAGCATCCTTGCCTGCAGTTAAAGGGTATTTAGGTTGATGAGGTTTTTGACTTCCAATGGTGGTACTGGTTTAAGATCTCCATTGTTAACCTGTCACCGTTAAATTCCTTATTTGGGGAAGGTAATTGGATTCTCTCACTCAACGCCTCAATTATAGAATTGTTCCTTTGTTGCCCTGTAAACTCAAATTGTGAGGCAAATACAGTAATGATTCAGGAAAATTTGCTTTTTTTGTAACAACTAGTAGGTGCCAATGGGCAAGTGTGGTAATGATCAAGTCACCCCAACCCACCCTGTCTTTCCTCCTTCTGGGAGATTGAGTGTTTCTGAGCACCTCAGCGTTTGAGGAGTGCTGGTTGCAACATTATAGCTTGGTACAAGCACAGCAGGTGATGCTGCCTGTACCTTTTCTCTCCCTCAGCACACCCACCCTGCAGCCGGCTTAATTAGCCCCGTAGTTTTGAGAAAACTGGGTAAGGTAAAAAGGTTATTCTCTAGCTCCTGAGCAAAATGTTCTACCCACTTAGCAAAATGTTTTCCTTTGTAGACTGTCTCAGAGATGAGAGCTGCTACAGCAGATGGAGACTTATCTAAGAGACAAAAAGACTAAAAAGACATGGCAAACTCAAGCAGCTGATGCAGCTCGTAAAAGGAATGCAGCACTTTTAAATGTAAGTTTCTGCAACTACCAGGAACCACATCAAAATGTCACGGTTATGTAGCTTAGATAATTAAAAAAAAAAAAAAAAGTGTTTGCTCTATAGTTGTCATTTGAATTCTCTTCTATATGGTTCCCTTTTCTGGAACTTGCCCAAAAAGTATTAAATGACAAGTCTTTATTATCTGATGGCATCACTACCTATTTCCCGTGCCCTTCTTATAAAAACCTCGTGGTGGCAGCTGCTACTATGTATTTTTATTTTTTTTAAGCACATGTAGAGATGTAACACATGCTAGTACATGTCTGCCTGAGAGAACTTAGGGATCTGTCAGGACTCACAGCCCCTCTACACTTTGATTCAAGACATTGGGGATATGTTCTGAAGTGGGCTGACCAGGCTGCAGTGCTTTGGGCCAAGGGTAGGAGCTGTTCTACTGTGGTTGTGTTAAGTTGTGGAAGAGGTTCTCAGTTTAATATTTTTCTCTAAAGAGGTGTAGGGTGACTTCAGGCATTTTACTTGCAAGTCTGTAGAAGCAGTGTTTGGTGTTTCTGGCTCTTCATAGGGGTGACACCATTAATAATGCTCCTAGCTTTTCTACATAGCTCTTGTCATATTTAGGTAAGATTTGTTTCCTAGGCAATTAAAAAGGTCTAAGTTTGATGGCAGGGATGGGAATACTGAAAGGCTCCTCTGGAACCCTGGCTCAGGCATCTGAGTTTGGGGAGATGCACTTGACCACTGACATGATGCATTTGAAAAATGTGTGTTGGATTTTCAGGAGACTGAAAACTGAACCTCCTGTGCCTTTCCTTTAAGGAAACTGAACCTCCTGTGCCTTTTCTTTAATATCTTAGTTATTAAGAGTCCATAATGCATGCATTGTGTTTATTGAAAAAGTTTTACTCTCAAAAATTACAAGATTAATTTGTGTCATCAGAATTTCTGGGGTTTTTTTGTTTGTTTGTTTTTTTCATACAGAGCCTGGTTCAGATTTAAAACGCTCACATTTTGAGTGGGTATAATTCTATTGCATTAGAGTTTGTATTCAAAAGGGATGTTTATTTAGAAAGGAGAAGACAAGGAGAACAGTTAGCCAGGACTGCCTTCTTAACTATTCTGTGACAAAGAAGATTTTTCAACTTGGGCTGGTGAACTGGTGCATCCTGGACAGAGGCAATCAAGCCCCTCTTTATTGGGTGTAGGAAGTGTAGGTGCTTCAGTGAGAGGCTGAGGACAAATGGATGGTTTGGGTGTTTTCTCTGTAGCTCCTGCTGTGTTGATTTAGTAATTTCAGCTATTATGACTCCCATTTTTCATAGGCATTTTAGGTTAGATTTTTTCTTTGTAAATATAGAGTTTTATAAATTATGTGTCTATGAATGCATTCTCACTTTACATGTGCAGGCAAACACAATAAATGCAGGGTATATTTCTCCATCCTGAAAGTTTTATTGTATTGGAAATCGTAACAATAGCTCAGACATATACAGAGTGTAAATATTTCTGCAGTTAAGCAGATATTTGCTATCTTCTGTCACATCCTCAAAATTGTTCCTTTCAAGTGTCAAAAATGTTGGTGTTTGTACAGAAAAAAGGCAAAAACATATGTACCAAAACAAATTCTGTTGCAGGATAAAATAGCATAAATCAATTTAAATCTATTAATTTTATCCTAGTTTTAACAAGCATGCACTCCTGCAGATGCTTTTTGATAACAGAAGAAAACAGGAAAAAAAAATCTATGCAGCATAATATATGAGAAGCTTGAAAACAAGACTGATTAATGTGCCAGCTTCAGAATATTGTTCCTGATACCAGGCACTGTACATTTCACAGTTACCATGTGGAGAGTTGTTGATTTGGCCTACTCAAAAATACATGGACATGACGAAGTGTTATTTTTTTATTTGCATTTCTGGTTTTCTGCATGTAAGCAAAATCAGTTGTTTTCAGTAATAGATCACAGCAAAAGCCATTTTTCTTTCTCTGTGCTAGTTGGAATTTATGCACAGGAAAGATTTCAAAATTAATTTAAATTNATTACAAGCATTTGTTCAGCATTTCAGCATAATTATCAGAGTATTTTCCTCAGTGTCTTTAGAGGGAGACTGCAGATTAGGGAAATCTGTATCATTTGGTGCTTATATAATGTTGTCGTAATAAAAGCAGAAATTAGACTAGTATTTGTAATCTAATTTATGACATTTGTTTCTCAGTGATATTTCTTGTGTTTAGAAATATGTATTACTGTGCAACAGCTTGTAACATGAAATAGAAAAGAAAGAGTATGCTATATAGTAATTAGTACTGGAAAGGTAATTTAAAACAAATTTGCTTTCCTTCCCGGGCATGCAATTCCAGAATTATTTAAGTGTGATTGTGCCAGACTGATATCAATATAAGTGACAGCTGAATTTGGTCCCCTAAAAGCAATGCATGTGTCATGCATTCCATTTTACCTCTGGGGAAGGGTCTTGAATTGTTTTTGTTCCAGTCCCTGTGGTTTTAGGGGAAGCACTGTAAGATGCTCTCTTTTTTTCAGTACTGTGACATATTAGATTAGCTGGTTTTTTTCCAAGGGATTTTATACTGCTGATGTATTTATTTTTATATTGATGACAGGGATTTATTTTTCCTACAAAGCTTACCAGTTGTGGAGACACACAAGAAGTGCCATCTAATCTTTTTGTAGTTCCAGTTATTTTCTAAAGCATACTACACCTTCCAGCAAAAATTTCCTTCACTGTCTGTCATTAAATCAGTATTCTGAATGACAATAGACTGCACAACACAAACTGGAGTGAGCAATGAAAAGACACATCCAATATCTAGGCTATGCCAAAGTGACCTTCTCCACTAAGCATATATGCACAACTGCTGTCTCCTTTCTTGCCTGAAAGACATTCATTTCCTATCACCATAAACATTCCAGTTACTTGGCTGAGTCTAGAAAGAAATAATGATTGATATTCTTCGTCCTTCCTGCTAAAATTCCTACAGTAATTAGGAAGAAGGAATGAGAAAGGAGGAAAATCCAGTGGAAGAATATGAGGTGAACATTCCTGAATGATCCTTTATTCAGTGTGGTTTGTTATGGTGGTAACTTCTCCAGACTTGACCTGAGCCACTCTGATGTGAGCTTCTTTTGGTGCTGTTTGTGTGTATCTGTTCTAAGTATGTACAACACAGAAATCCCTTGCTTAAGTCACTTAAATCTCTGTTGGCCTCTGTTATTCTGACATTGTGATTTCAGATGGCCTTTGTCCTTTTCCCTTTTTCCTCTATATGTTTATCCCATTAGTCTTTTCTTACCTGAGAAGGAGCAGCCATTTGCTGCTTCTGAGAATTTGGATAAATCTGAGAATTTGTTTCTTCTTTCTCAGGCTCCTTTACCTTCCTACTGTGGTATGGATTTTGCTGTAGAAAAGGGAGGAACAATTTTGCTTGGATTAGGTTTGTAATTATGTACAAGAGAATGTTGTAAAAAGGAATAACGAAATGAAGTAAGACGAACACTAAATTGAACAATCTGACTGTATGTGTGTCACTAAGTTGAACTTTTGCAAGGCTGTTTTTTTCTTTGTTGTTTTTGTTAATCCTACTTTACTGAACTAAACTTGAGTTGAACACTGTTTACTTATTGATGTATTCAGACTGGCTATTATTCAATACGTGTAATCATGTTTGGTCTCTCTTGTGGATATGCTCCTCCAGAATCTCACTCTTCTTTTCAGCAGCAGTGGTGGTGAATATTTGGGAAGTCCCTTTGGGGAATTTCCTCTCTCATTTAGTTTTTCTGTTGTACTCTTCACACCCGCTCTCTGCTCCCAACTCTGCCATCTGCTATACTTTCTTTCCCCCTCCACTCTGTTCAGCTTTGGCTTCTTCACACCCCACTCCCACGTCCCTTTCTGTCTCTCTTCATCTGCCCACCACTCAATCTCTTCAATGTTTGGGTATGGAACTAAGCCCACAAGAACAGGTCAGAACTTTAAAGGGGGAGGATGGTTAGTTTGGGGGCATGCTTTGATTTGTTTGTTGCTGTTGATTTTTTTTTTTTCTTTTTGGTTGTTTCTTTTTTAAAAGATTTATTTGGGCCTCTGCAAATCCAGCACACATCCACTGGACGAGCAGAAACCCAAATACTGATTTTTTTTTGTAAGAAAACTATGTGAGGTGCATTGTCATCCAAGCTTGTCTGGTGAACAGCTTGCTGCAGCTCTACATTTATGTGCACATGTTATGCATGCATATTAGCAAGTCATCTTTGTCTTGAGAAGTAAAGATCTTGCACATAATTTGCCTAGTTACTTTGCAGTTACAGCAGCTAGAATACATACTTCAGTCTTATGCAGCACAGGAGAAGATGTTCTTTGCCCCTTTATTCCCTCAAGTTTTATACTACACAATGTAGCTAATTTATCCTGGTGTCCAGAGAGAACAGCAGTGTTTACAGCAAAAGTCTTACTTGGTTGTGAAATGTATGCAAAAGGTGCAGCAAACATATTAAGCAGCTGTAGGACATTAGTATAAGTAGTACAAGTTGTATTTCAGAATGACTAAACAAATATTTGAACTCCAGTGTTAATTTTTGAATGCTCTTTAGCTGTAATGTGTTTATTTAGTTAATTTAAATGTCTTTATATGTGTATTTTCTTTTTAAAATTCCAAGTGCTTGTTTTTAAAATATACTTTGCTTGTGTTTTAGGATATAGAAGCAGCAGAAAAAAGGCTGCAAGAAAGAAAGTATTTACTTCCACATCCTGATACTGTTAAGTTAGAAGTAAGTCCTAGAACTCTGTCTTTTCATTTGTTTTCATTTGCTGTTTACCAAATATTTTGCGCTTTTTTTTTTCCCCGAAGCGTGTTCTTAAAGTGAAAATAATTGATTTTAAAATCCAGTGACTGGTATAGCCAAAGGCCTGTGCACTGTGTAGCAAAGCTGAACCTGAATTCTGGGACAAGGTCCCTAGATTCTGGAGCATTCTGCTGGAAATATTTAGCAGCTTTCAGATCTATACAAACTTCTATTTAAAAATGAAGTCAAATATGAAAAAATAATATTGCAAATAGCAGAAGATTACTGTGTTTACCATGTCAGAGCTATTTAGTTTGTTTTATGTGGTCATCCCATTCTCCATTGACCACAGACTGTCATCTTCACATTTCAGGGTCTACAGTTTATCAGCACAAACAGAGAAAATTTCACATCAATTATTTTAGAGTTGCATGGAAGCTTGTGAAAAGTACTGCAGCAGGAACACTCAGTTCTTTTTTTTTTTTTTTTTTTTTTCCTTTTCAACCTGCAGTCCCTAAGCATTACTCAAAGATAAAAATTTTGAGCAGCTTCCCATCTGTTTCTTGCCCCAGTGGTTTGTGTGCTGCTGGTGGCTTGGTTGCCAAAGGCACAGGAGCAGAGTGTCCCGTGCTGCTGTGGGTGCAGGGCCAGGTTTCAGCACTGTCAGCTGTGAAGAGAGGTGAGTTCCACCTCAGCTTCACACCTGCTGGGCATGTGTTGGCATGCTTAGGCTAATACTTAAAGGAGAGGCATCACTTCTTGTTCTGGTGACTGTTCAAAGTTTTCATCTGTCATTGCATTTTGTAAATAGCCTGCTGTGACTGTGACAGGGTGCACACTGGGTATGCCCCTTCAGTGGCTTTTTATTATTTTTAGACATTTTTAGGCAAAAGGGTACATTCTTTCCTGAATACCTGTACATTTTGAGTGATGCTAAGGAAGATGCTACTAATATTAAATACTAAACCTATTTTGGCTGTGTTCAGAAATAGTTTTAGACTCTTCAATGACTTTGGACACCCCACTGGAGTTGTCTGGGTCAGTTGGTGCCATGGTAGGGGTGAAGCTGCTTGTTGAGTGAAGTCCACACCAACTGGAGGCTGCAGAGTGTTTGCTCGTGGCTGCAGAATGTCTGCACTCTGCAGCAGTGGTGAAATTCTGGAGAGAACAGAGTTACTATTTAAAGGAGAAGATCCTATTTCAGCTTTTTTTTTTTTTTTTTAATGCTTCTAGAGAAGAGTGCTATAAATAGTGCAAGAAGAAAACTTTCTTTCATGGTACAAAATTCTTGTGCATGCTTTGTTCCAAAACACTTCTGAGCATATTTCACTCAGCCATATATGTGTCTGTATTAATATACTCTGAAAGTTATGGCTATAATGGATCCCCAGCTTGCTGAGTCGGAGTAGTTTTGTGTGACAGCACATATGCTTGTCAAAAAAGATTCTTTGAGTAAATCTGTTGAAGAAAATATTTTTGTAAACCTGCAAGAGCCATAGTTATATCTGAGTTACATGTAAGGATCAAAATGATTAGCCAGGAATCTAATGCTTTGCAGGGAGATCTTCAGTTTTATGCTGCACTTCTCCTTCATTATATACTTAAGTAAAGAAAAAAGGCTCACTACATATGTATCATAACTAGTTTCTACTGCAAAATTACATTTTTTCTGAATGGACATCAATGGCAATAAATAGTTACATATGTGGATGGATTAAAGTGTTACCTCAGCACAGTTCTTAGATCATGTTATTTGTGTGGGGAAAAATTATACCTGGCACTTTAAATTTTCCTGAAAATCCTACAAACAACAGTTATCCTTAGGATACCAACAAAAAAAGGATGAATTATTAATAACCAGATAAATAATTGGTTAAATTTATTACTCAGAGGCACGGTGTAAACCAAGAGGAAGGATCAGATGATCTACAGTGATTCTTCTAGACCACATGCTAAATATACATCACCTTTTTATTATTATTTTAATTTGCGATTCAAATACTGGAGATGATTGCTTCATCAGTGAGTTATCAAGTCTAAAATTTTGCTCAAGTATTCTGAACTATACTTCCATAGAGTACTGTAAACTTTTTTAGGATAACCAATTTACATTGGTAAATGTGCAGCTTTCATTTCTAACTTTTTTTTTTCCACTGCAAAATGAAATTCTATTAACATACATACTTGAATATAAAAGCTGCTCTTGGAAAAGTGTATAATCATGGAAAATAGTTTTTTAAAGGTACTGTAAGGTCTAAACTGATGTGTTGCTTACCACAAGAGGGCACATTCAGTCACTTCACAGTTTGTCCTGCAGAATGAAATATTTCCAAGCTGATATTTTGTATCACACAAGAGATTAAAAATTTCATATGTTAAGTACGTTGTTCTTTTCTGAATTGCTTTACTTTAAAGTAAGATTTAATAATGCATTGAATTTCTATATTGTTTTAGACTGGTTGACACAGATTTTGAAATTAAGTTTATTTTTTCTTATATCTTTCTCAGACTCTCTATTGGGCATCAATAAAAGAATCTCTTCCCAAGTGGGAAGAGTTTCTTTTAGGAAGAGCAGAAGTTCCTATTGGCTTTGAGAAAACGAAAGCTACAAAGCAGAGCATAAACTACCCTGAAGAAGATTCACAAAAATAAACATTTTAGTTTCATTTTGTTTTGCAATTTATCACTTAAGCAGAGAAGATCATCCAGATCAGGCAACAGAATATCATACCATTAAACTGCAATGTAAATAATTTAAATGAAAATTAATTCTATAGAATAATTTCATTCCATTGTTGCATTGTGTACAAATCCTTATTTTTACTCTGTGCTAGAGAAGCAATCCTCAAACGTGCTTTTAGGATCAAGAATGAGAAACATTGGTGTATAGATTTCCACCAAAGCAATTGGGTTTTCAGTGTGAGAAGAGTTTTATGTTATTTTTATTCCTCTGCTTCTACATATGAGAGCGATAAGTAAAGACAGATTCTTGCATTATCTTCACTTCAGTCATCTGTGCTGCATGCCTGCTCGTGGATGAGGGGGAGAGGAAGAATTTACTGTTAGCAGAAAAGGCAGCCTGTGCACCAGAGTAGCCTTGGTTTAGCACCAGGAATCTGTGCAAGAACCTTCACCAGAGCAGTTGTAGAAGGAACAAACTTGAATTTCTGCATCTTGTTTTCCCTGTTTTTTTTGTCATTGCCACTTTCATCACTCATACACCTCACTCCAGGCAGTTTTTCCCAGCCTCCTTCTGCCTACATTGTATTTCTTGTCTAACAGCTGGGCAAACAAATCTCTAGGGCTTTTTGCTGCTTCTAGGCTGTTCTTAATGCTATTTTCTTTCTGCTGATGTAATCTACAAGTGAGAACTTTTTCTGAGGCATGAGAAGTTTGAAAGAAGTGAACTGAAAGGTAACTGGCAGTGGCTGTCCAAGAACAAAGCATATACAGAAGTTGAGGATATAGTATTTTCATTTTCAGCCATTGAACAGCTTCCCAGCTTCCTCCTACAGAGGTGCAGTATCAGTGAGTTTTACTAGGTATGAAAAATTCACTGGTACAGAACTTCTAAAAGTGTCAATTTAGTGTAAGATCCTTCCTGGTGTGTGACATGGCCTGCAGCACATTAATCTTTCCTAAGCAAAAGAAGCCTAGAAAATGTTCATTTCTTTTATTGTTAAGAACCTGGACTTGAGTCAATATGCTTTAAAAATTTATCTCCTGCAACAGCATCATTCCATCCCCAAGCCGGAAGTAGTAGGGGAAAAAAAAAAAGTACTTCTGCCAGTGTCTGAGGATATGAAAATGTAATGATTGCAAATATTGCTAGGCTAATAGTTATCTGTGCTATGCATCTTCATCCTACATAGAGACCCCACTGTTCAAAAAGCATATCCCTATGCAGCATGAAGATTGACTGACACAATAAAATCAAAACTTTACGTGCAATATAAAATTCTTGTATATTTTCCACATGGATAGTAAGAGTTCATTTTAAACTTTTTCTATTGAAGTGTCCATTAAACTGATAACTTTTTACAGAAACTGCCATCTTAGAATTATCCTGTTGAGTGGGTGTTGGTGTTTGTAACAATAACGTTGTTTTCATAATATGTGATGGCAGATTAGCACGCTTCTCTGCAGTGTTGTTAACAGTTGTAATTAAGGAATAAACAGTAAAGGGTGTCAGTCCGATGACAATTTCATCTATAGTGTCACAATACAAAATGTCACAAAATATTAGAACTGTTATATAACTACAAAAATATCAAATTAGGCTTTCATCTTACAAGCTGAGAGCTTAAAAAAAACTTGGCATAGAGACCATTGCAATTTTATACCTACTCAGTGTTCTGTCACAAAGACAACTTGGTAATATTTTCTTCTGTAAACTCACAATGTGATTTTCAATCTGATTTAGTGGGAATGTGTATGGATCTTACAGTTGTAGAGCTCACATTTAAAAAGCAAATAATTGGAACCGGTTGAGCACACAAGAAGGGAAAACCTACTATACATGAGTCTCAGAATGAAGGGATGGATGAGCAGTTAGTTACTAACAAAGAATGGGATTCATCCTTTGCATCCAAAGGGAAATCACTTCAACAAAAATCTGGGCCCCTAAGTACTTTATACATGCAAATGATCTGGGTCTTTATCTCCTCCTAACCACCAGGACATATGCAGATGCTGTCTCCTTGCCCTTGTGATTCCCCCTGGAAGGAGATCGAGGTGTGTGGACATGGAGTGCATGGCAGCTGGATGGGGGAGAATTTGGCAACCTGCAAGCAGGGTTGGAGTGGTTACTGTGCTGCAGTTAGGTGCTCACCTAGCGTGCCTGAGGGTAAAATGAAATTATCTTCAAAGAGGGAATTTAATTTTATTTCTAACTTTAGAAGCAGTGTGACAACTGGTTCAAGGAAAACTGTGTAGGAACATGTCCAGAAAAGGAAAAACTGAATGAAGAGAAATATTTAAAGCAGGAATGTGTGTAGGTGACAGTTCTCAGAGACAAGGGCCTTCATGTTGGCCCGTGGTATGAAACAAATAAATGCAATTGCCTGTGACTGTGAAATTGCACAGTAATAGGGACAAGGGCAGCACAGCAGGGACACTAAGGTACAGGAGCAAGTGTCTGCTGAGTTGGGGCATGCAGTGGCAGGGGCCATAATTATATGATATCTCCTGTTCTACTTAGATTTGTTGAGTTTAATTTATCATGGCTGGGTTAGCTTGATACTTGCCTTTTTATAGATACAGATTTGAGAAAGCAAATGTTCAATTTTAGTGTGCTTAAAAAAAAAAATTAAGAATCCCCCAAAGTGATTTATACTGATATGATTTAATATTGGTCTTCTATGAGATCTTCAATGGGTATTCTTCAACAAGTCAAGGCAGTCACCTCAAACATATTGATTCTATGTAGTTATACCTCCTCTCATCCCAAGCTTTTATATATATATATCAAAAATATAAAATATAGGAATTACATCATATATATCTTCTGTAATTTCCTACTCATCATAATTTTTTCTCAAAAGAAAATATCAACACACTGCCCCAAAAAAAACAGAAAAAAAAACCCCAAAACAAACACAAACAAACAACAATAAAACCCCAAACTTCTTACTCTACAGTCTTGACTTGCTGCTTGCCCTTTTGTGATACAATGGTGCAATGGTCCTATGGGCCTGTTGTTCCTGTGCTTTTCTGATAGGTGGGAGACAGCAATTGAGTAAAGAGCAGTGAGAAAACCCAAAGGTTTTTCCTGTTTATAAGTAAATCTTGGAGTATCTTGCAAGAAGAAATAATTATTCATACTTTTCTAGGTTAATGCACAGATGAGTAACCCCAATACTAACCCAGGAACACAGCCTGTTCACCCATCTTGTCACCTCTACCATCACATTCCCAAGCTTTTTATTTTCTCAGTAATTCTGGCTGTGGGGGCAGGAGCAGAAGGCAAGGCATGTTACTTTTCCCTAGCATAAGAAATTTCTTACTCTGCAGGATCTTTCACAAGCCTATTAATTTAATTTGAGAGTACATTTGAAATAGTAAGTTGGTTTAGATGCATATCTGACATTATGGTATCCTCTTGATTGTATTTATTCAGGGTCACGTTTTCATAGAAGTTGGGACCTAAGTTTCAGGCTGAGCTTATAGTTCTTCATTTCTGTTTTTTTTTTTATTATTCTCATAGAGCAGGTTGGGATGCTCAGTTTGAGCTTGTTGGTACTGAAAAATAAGAAAACCAAATTTAAAATTGAATGTACTTTTAGAGGTTATATCTGAAAGAAAACATTATTTACTCCATAATGGTAATTTTCATAATATTTTAATAGTTGTGTTCAGATACAACTTGACCTTAAATATCACCCCAAATGCAAGCTGTTTTAACATATTTGTAATGCTAAGGTCTTCATTACTGTGATATTCTGTTTGCTCAAGGATTATAATCCATGGATATACTGTGTTATAGTTGAAATAAAGCTTTGATCCCGTAGTCACTGCCTTGTGGATCTCAGTGTTGCATTGCCTGTATGAGTTGGATGTAAGTTGGTGCCTGCTGCAGCCAAGTGTGAACAGCAGGTAGGCCAGTGATAAATACTGTGCTTAGGTATGGTGTTTATTTCCCTCTGACTCTGATATGAAATATTAATCTGCTGAGTGAAGATTAAAATCTCAGAAGTTTACTGATGAAAAATCCAAATGTAATTAATCCCAGATCGATTATTTGCACTCTTCCTATTGTTTCCTAATGCGTAAGCTGAATTATTTCAGATATGCAATTCCTAGGAAGATGTAGACATAGATGCTTAAACCCTTGCTAAGGAAACAGGTGGGGGAAAATGGTTCTTTAGTACATCCTCCTGCTGTGTGAAACTCTTTGTCTTTGCTATAAATAGGGTGATTTAATTTGGGAATTTGCTACTCCTTTTAAACACAGTTAAAACAGCTCTTGAAAACGCGCTAAGCAGAACCCGCTGTGTATGTAGCCTTCCAGTTGTAGCTTTTACATTTGACTTACTTTGAACACGTCTGTTTTTAACGCATACAGATAGAAAGTATGCTCACTTCTTCCCGTAAGTTTTATCGCTGTGATGATGATCTTAAAAATAAATGTGTGGTGTTCTTTCCCCTCACTCTCAGTCGTATCACCTACCAGAAAGCCTAATAAGCAACAAAATAGTGTGAGACAGTATTTACATCACACTTTTGAAACAGATTCAAGCAGAGCCAGCTGCTGTAAGATTATTTTACAAATCTATTGTAAATTAATAAAAGGAAAATTTTGCCTTCCTTTAGGTAAATTACAGTCTCCTTTACTAATTACCGTAGCTTGAAGCCGCAGTAAATAGGTACCTGCCTCACTGCGGTGAATGGGAAATGAGAAATGTGATTTTGGTAACCAGACTTGCCTTTCTTTACCCATTTAGTTCGTATGTGTTCCAATAGCTTAATTCACGGAGCTCTGACTGTTGCTCAATAAAAGCTTCCGGAGGATAATGTGTTCAAAGTGAAGCACATGCCGGCAGCTTTGTTCATTGCCGGCGAACCTGCGTTCTGCGCTCCGCGGCCGCGCTCGCCCCGCGGCTGCGGGCTCTGCCCGAGGGGCAGCGCTGCTTCGAGCCGGGGGAACGCCGAGCCGAGCCACGGTGGGAAAGGGAGAGAGCAGGGGGACGAAAATACCCCAACCAAACCAAAACCGCGTTTCTGGGTGGTTTGGCCGGTGTGAAATGAGCTCGCTGTGGCGCGGGGGAGGACGGACGGGTGCCGGTCCGTGATGATCAGGGCGCGGGGACCGCGCGTCGCCAGGAGCGGTGCGCTGGGAGAGGGAGCGGGAAGCGCATTGTGTGTGTCCTCCCTCACTCAACGGCGCCGAGATTCCCAGGAAAGCTCTGGGCAGCGGGCTTGATTCCTTGGAAACGCTCGTAATAATAATGTTAACGGGGAAAAAAAACGTATCCGTAAATCCCTAGGAAAAAGGTTTGTCTGTGTGACCCAAAGTGTCCCCGGACAACTGGAAGCCGTGTGCTTAAACTACTGCGGCCGCTTTGCTCTATTTCTCGGACGTTTCTTTGTATTAAGTTTCTTGGTACACTTGGCTTTTTCCTCTATAATTAGCTTTCTTTTGCTGGATTCATTGATAGATAGGATAATCCAGTGTTGGTAATATCTCAATTCATTAACATAATGAATCAGAAGGAAGAGGCTGATAATAAATCAGAAACCTTCTATTTATGTGAAATATCTTGGCAACTGGCAGCAGTGAGGAAGGCAGTAGAAGGAGTATCAGACGGTAAACGGGACCTCGGGAACGCGGCTGCGGGAGGTCTCAGGTGCTTTCTGCGGGATAAGCGCCCGAGCCCTTCACAGGACAATCGTGTCCATTGCAGCGGCGCTGATGTGGGAAAATACCTGGCTCCCGTGGCCTCGCTCTCCCAAGTGGTTCAGAGCGCCCATCCCCGCTGTGTTTGCGCTCCCGGCCGCTGCTGGCAGAGCAGCCCCGCGGGCTGGGACGGGGCTGCCGCTGCCCCCCCAGCACTGCTGTGACCCCGCTTGTGCGCATTGCCCGCGGGCTGGGGCGGCCCGGAAGGCGCCGGGGATGTTTCGAAAGGCTCGGCAAGGAGCCGGGAGAGGCGAAGCGGGTCCAGCGAGGTCCCCACTCCTTGTCCCATCGCCTGGGAATACTTCTGCCCCCGGATCAGATCTCTTTTAAAGTTTGTCATCAGCCTGCTTCTTCTGCCAACGCAGAAGACGGCAAAGATGCAAATATTTGTAGAAGTCAACTTTTGTGTTGTTTCGGGATTTTACACCCAGAATTCTGGGAGCGGACCTTTTCTGTGTTCTGACAGCATTTTTGTCCCCAGTGGGGACAAAAATGTGCTTCGGTGACTAAACGTGCTCTCGCCGGAGTCATTTTAAAGCAGAGTTTAAGATCAATGATGACTTGAAGCACCCGCACTGAACGGCTGCTTGTGCTCCCTGGGGAGTGCGCCCGAGGCTCCCTGAGGGCTGAGCCACATGGCCCAGCTGCAGCTTCAACGCCTTACGAGGAGAGGCAGCCCGTAAAACAGAGAGCACGGAAGTCTAAATGTACCCTTTTTTTTTTTTTTTTTTTTTTTTAATTTTTAATTGAGGGCGCGTGTTGCCCGTGATTCAATCAATTAAGCAATTTCAATAAATCAATGAGATAAATACAAATAACACGAGGCTGGCTACAGCTTTGGGCTAAGCAGGGTTAGCAATAGGAGTAGGCTAGGAGTGGAGTGAAAAGCTGGGACGGCGTCACCTGGAGAATCAGGATGTGTGGTAGAAACCAGCTGGTAAGAGCATTTCCCCCTCCCCCTTATGTGTCTTCACTAAGGCCCCGTGGGGATTGGTGTTGGTCAGCACAGCCCCGTACCCGTGAGAGGCCTGGTGGGGAGGTGGGACGGTGACCGGTTCGGGCAAAGCTGGCCGTGGTGTGAGGTCTGTGTGCAGGAATCCTCAGGAGAGGAAGGCCATGGGGTGACCGTATCATCAGGCAGTGACCCCCTCGGGACCGCAGTCCAAGGGCTGGATGCCTTTCCCTGCTGGTGTCTCCCTCTGCGTGCACAGCCCCAGGGTCTACCTGGCCCTTGCCGTCCCATCTGCATGTGGCTCTCAATGGGTCTGAAGTGGCCGGGCAGGCAGCGGTAACCCTCGCTGTGGCCGCTGTGGGTGCCGGCTGAAGGGAATGCCCCCGCTGGGACCCGCCGTGCCCCCTTTTCCCTGCCTCTGGACGCTTAGTCTCTCCACGGAACTCGGCCGTGGGTGGCAATATAGCGCCGGCTCCCTGGGGGCATCCAGGGTACAAATTTGAGGGGGTTAGAGGGGGCCTGAGGAGAGAGGCAGGAGGGGTTAGGGGCGTGGGCAGGAGCCGCACCATGAGGGCTGGGGAAGGAGCGCAAGGGCTGGCAGCAAGAGCCTGAGAGAACAGAAGTGTCCTGATCGCAGCCCTGGGAGGGTGAGGCCCATGAAACCCGTCCCTGGAGGGGACCCTCGTGGGTGACACCCAGGGGTGGGCTGGCACAGTCGAGGCCCAGCAGGCTTACTTAAAAATCATGCAAATACTTCCGTAAAACGGCTTAAAGCGGCAGAAGGACAAGTCCTGCGGGCACCTGGGCGTCCGGGGGGACACGGCGGTTCGGGAAAGGCATGCGTCAATTTAGCCCTGGTGTTGACTTAAGCGAAAGTGCTAAGCCATTCCTAAACCTAAGTCAATACAGACTTAAGCCAAAATTGTTATTAACGAGCTCTAATCTGATTTAAGAGCCTCCGAGCGAGCCGTGTCTACACGACGCGCGCTGCCTTGCGCGGCGCTCCGCGGTGCCCGCTCCCCCGGGGGGGCCCGCAGCCGGGACAGCGGGAAGGGTCGGGCCAATGCAGCCCCGGAGAGGAGGAATGCAGCGGGTTTCAGGGAGAGACGGGCCGCCGTGATTTGGGCTGACCGGTGATCTCTCTCCGAGGGATAAGTTCTTAAAACTGTTCCCAGCTCGGCTGCCCTGGGGCGGTTCGGGTCCGTGCAAGCGCCTCCGGGCCGGGGCTGCCGGGCCCCCTCTGCCCGTGCCCGCCCGGGGTGTAGTGCCGAGGGCCAGCAGCTCCGCTCTCTCCGAGAGGGACATGCCAGTGCATTTCTTCCCCCGTCCCAAAGGGGCAGTTGAGCCCTCCACTCCACCCCTCACTGGGGGCCTTTCTTTTCTTCCCCACCAGCTTTGAGCAGCGCTGTTTCAGATTGGCCTTTTTATGTTTGATATAAAGAATAGTTGTTGGCCAATTCCATCTTTTCATCGCTGCTCTCCAGGCCCGGGTCCAAGCGGCTTGTCAGATGCTCATTAACTCCCCCTTTGGCTCTTTCCAGTGTGTCTCCTAAGCTCATTGTGCCAAGAACTAGCGCTTCTTTCTCTTTACATGGCTCCCTTTCTCTGCTCCATCAGGGAGACAAATTACTTTCCAAAAGGGATCGCCAGGGATGGTTTAATGAGAATTTCTCCAGCGCTGGCCGTGGAAATCAATGTAGTTAACATTCGGTGCACTTAATTGGACTTTTCTCTTCTGCCTCCTTCAAAAAAACTCTGAAGCTATCCTGTTAATCTCTCATTTGTAATCAATTGTGTTGACTAAACAAAAGTCTAGGTCGTCCTTTCTTCCTGTCCCAGACAATCCTTTGTTGCCTCTAAATGCCTCATTCTTGAGTGCTCCTGGTCGTGTAGATGGGTCCGATTTTTGACAGTTCATTATTGCGCTTTTGTCCATTTAATCTCCCTCGCTGTGTTTTGCATGTGCATGCCTTAATGAGCTCCGTTGGCAATTAACATGTTTCTAGCAGCAAACTGGTTGCTCAGACGTTTGGAGAGCGGAGTGCAGGGAAAAGGGCAACGCAGCTGCCTGTAGGTTGGTCGCTTCCCGGTGCCCGGCGCGGTGCCGGGACGCACCTGGGAGCCGCCCGGTGCCGGGGAAGCGCTGGGCCGGGCCGGGCGG
>WEIU01014500.1:477919-497345 GCA_013389925.1 Aegithalos caudatus
CCGGGCCCGCTCCCCGCGTCCGTCGGGCCGCCTCCGCCCAGGCAGCCGGCACTGGGCATTGCTGGTCCGCTGGGAGATAACTTAGGATCTTCCTAGTTATTTAACTTGGCAGCTGCTTAAACTCCGCAGTGGAAGCTGCCGAAAGTTATTAGCATTATGCTTCTGTCTCCCCGAAATGGTGGCTTTGATTTCCACGCTGCTTTGCTTTTTATAGGTATTTTTATAAATACTTTTTTCCCCAATTCTTTTTCCTATTATTTTTTAATAGAAGGTGATGGACTGCCGGGCGAGCCACCGGCCTAGGCAATTAGGATGGGGTTGTCTTTCTGATTCAGGGTGGGGGAGCTTTTTCTGTGGCGTTGCAGGTTTGTGGAGGGGCTGGAGGGGCCGAGGGATGGGCTGAAGGAGGGCTGGGCTGCCGTGCTGCCCGACCCTGGCCACAACGTGTTGGATTTGGGTCTGTCTCCGTGCAAGACTGCAGTTATGACCTCGAAGGGTCAGCCCAGGGGTGCTCTCAAGGTGTTTGGCCACAAGTCAATTTGCAGTGGTCAGAGACAGACACTGCTTGGACAAATTATTGAGCAATGAACAGAGGAGTCAGGACAGCAAAGTTTGGGGCGTTAAAGGTGAAGCGAGGGTCGTTACCCATGTGAATCTTTCCAGTTATTCCTTTGAAGTCGCGGGACTTTGTCCAAGGTACTATGTGCCTCAGTCCCCATGGGAAGTCCATCTTATCCTGCAGGGCCCACAGCACGGGTGGGGTGACCCTGCTGCCCTGTCACCCGATGGACACTGCCACACTGGGGCAAGGGTAGTGCCTGGCAAGGCCACCTTGGATGGAGCAGTGGCTTTGAGACCTTCCAGAGTATTTTTTCATCCCACTTATTGAGTTATTTACACTACTGCTTATCTATAGGCAGATAATTTTATTTTATATTTTTAGATTTATATTTTTTATTGGGGAGCTATGTTTTTGGAGCACCGTACAGGTCCCAGAGGAAGTGTGGTTAGTGGGATTTTGGAAGCAAACTGGCTCAGAGTCCTTGCATGGCTGTACTGGTCTATATTGTCAGTGATGGCAGGAGTAACACCGACATTTTCAACCCGAATCCAATTTTAAAAGCTGGTATCTGACCTGCTTCTAAAACTGTTTGAAATCTAGTCCCGCTGCAAAGCAACCGGCAGGGCACGGTGGCAGGAGCTGCACAGAGTGCCTCGATGGCAATCAAATGGGCTTATGTAATTCTAAAAATGGCAACTCCTTACTTGCCACATCTCTTTCTGTCTGTGCGGAGAGTCCTGCAGAGCTGCCAAACAGAAGCAATTGAATGAACTCTTTTCCCGGCTCATTCCTCCTTCCGCAGCTCGGAGAAAGTGAGCCAGAGCCTATTCTAGTTTGCCTGTCAACAGGAATGGTAACTAACGGCTCGATCCCAGCCAGGCTTTATGCCCCAAAAACGCTGCCTGCCTGCCTGTGAGGAGCAGAGAGAGACATCCTGAGGGAAATCTAGCTCCTGGTGCCAGACTGGTCTAGCCCAGGAGGCAGGTGAGGAGTCGTTGGGATCCACGCCATGTCCAAAGCCAACCTGTCCAGTAATGCAAGGAAGAAATTGGTGAAAGGGTGAGCTGCTATTCTCCATCTTTATTGTCAGAAATAGTCATCCTTCGCATTGCAGTAATGGAGCAATGCTGCGTTTCATTTCTGAACACTGAAACATGTTCCTTCCTAATGTTTTGAAATGTTGTACTTGGTTTTTTTTTGTTGTTTTTTTTTTTTTTTGTAAGAGTGGGAGCTTTTAAGTTTTTCTGGGTTTGTAGGGGTTTTTTCCCCTTATTTTCTATTTAGGAGAAAAGGTGGGAGGAAGTAGAGAAGGAGAATATAATGGGGGGATGGCCTTGTTCTCACTTTCCTACTGAAAACGTTTCAGGAAAAGGAACAAAAAACAGTGAAAATGGGTAGAAGCCCACTTCAGTTTCATGTTCCTATTCCTTCCCTTTTTTTGCTTGAAAGAAGGAAGGCCAAAAAAGTAAGTGGGACAAACTCCACGTGTTTTGAATTATTCTCCCCTTAATGAGATAGAAAAAACATCTCATTTTTGAAATTACTTGCTTTTTCAATGAAGAAAACCAAACAGAGAAAGAATCTTTCCAAAACCAATCTTTCCACTGTCGTTTTGCCACTCACTCCTCACTCAGTGTTGTCCAGTCTTTCTGGCTATGCCATACTAGGTTGTTTGAGATTTGTATTTGCCATTGTTTGAAGTGTTGTCACAGGTGTCCCCATCTGCTGCAGAGCTGGACTCAGGGGCTGCATGTTGTGGAGGTGGCAGGGGATGGCAGCACCTTGTCCCCTTCTTCTGGGGTGTGTGGGACCAGCTGGACACTGGACAGCAGCATCCCTGTCCCTCATGGTGGCTAAGTCAGAGAGAGCCTGGCAAGACTCCCAGATTGACAAGTGAAAGTGCTGCTGTGCTGCTTGGGCATGAGAAATGGGTTGATTTCATCCCAGAAGACATGGTCTAGAAAAACCACAAGAAGTCCCCCCAACAATGAGAGCCCAAGCTAGAAATCCAGACTTCGTTACTGGAGGAAAAAACTTCAATGCACAACCCAAGTATTTCCTGAATGTTCAAGAACACCCACAAAATATGTAAAAATAGATGATAATTTATTTCTTTTATTTCATTATAAGCCTAGATTGTGATTTTGGGGTGGGGGTGGAGCTTGGAGATAGTGATATTGAAAAAATAGTTGTGAGAAAAGTCCAGGCAAGTCATCATCCCTGGGGCACAGAGGAGCTGCTTCAGCTCTTTCTCACAAAACACAGAGCACTGCAGAACCCACCAAGAGCCCTGAGACTTTTTGGGTGTGGAGGACCTCACCAGGGTAGCTGTTTCTCCAGGGGAGCTCTATGCCTTTGGTCCCACAGTCCATGGATGAGGCTGGTGTTCCATGGCCATGGCCAGTTTGTGCTGGAGGGACTGGCTCATCAATTCCTGCTTGTACACCAAGCATTTGATCAAGGGTGGATCTGTCATGGTGAGCATTAGCTGCCCCTGGTGGGTCATCCTTCCCATCCCCATTGGGCTGTGCCACTGGTTGACTCCCAGAACTGCTGAACATGGCTATGGGAGATGTTCCTGTCCCTGACCTGAGGGTCTGGATGGGCTTGGAGGCACCACACGCTCTGCCTCTGATGTAAAACCAAACCCACAGTCCTTGCCTGTTTAGCTGGATAGAAAAATACCTTCTCTGTTCTCGGAGTTCATCACCACGTTCACTACCAGTCTTTGAGCAATTTATCTCCTCCTACCTCCCTTCCAGTGTGTGCTTCTCCTCTCCAGCTGACAGCCTGGGACAGCCCTGACATCAGCTGCTTGTGGAGCTCTCTGTGCAGAAAGCCAGTCCTAAACGGTGTGGCCTTTGCTCCCCCCAGCTGTCATATCCTCCAGGATCTGCAACAAGTCCTGATTTTACAGACCCCATCTTGACAGTCCCCAATCTGATCTGACCACCTGGTTTGTTTTTGAATCGAGCACTTGAGTCATAACATTTCTGTTTATTTCAACAACTGTATTCCTTGCATAGGAAATGAGCCAAGATGGTCTAAGGCGGGGATAGCGAAGCATGTCATGGTTGTAATTGCTTTTGCTCTCCCAATACAAAATTTTACAGTATAATCAAAACCTTATTTTTGTAGCACTGGACTCTGTTATTGACTTAATCTTCTTAAGTGCTCCTATTATTCCAGCGATTTCATCGTTGTATGTTGATTTTAATCTTTTGATCTCCATATTAGCTACTGCCTGCAACTAATTTGTTGCTCAGTGTTTTTCTTTGTTTTGACCTGTGAGGCATTTTCCTCATGGCACACAACTCTGCTGGCAGATTGCATATAATCTCTGCACTTTTTTCTCCCATATTTTGCATAGTTACAACAAATGCGGATTTACGACTTGAAATGGAATATGTATCTTTTAGAGAGGCTGAGAAAAATATCACTTCAGGTTTAGCTTGAAAGCCTAAACGTGTTTGATTAAAGGAAATATCATGGTATACAGCTCACCAGAGAGAGGTGTCACACAGGCTTTTTTTAGACCAGCAAGTTCATGATGGGTGAAAGCTGCAATAATTACATTATATTATATGCAGTTGGAATTGAAGAGTTCTGAAAGCAGTGCTAGACCTAAGATGAAGAGGGCTGGGTTTTGTGAATGGCTCAAAGGACTCTCCTAGCCGAGCTTGGTTTGATACAACAGTGGCTTTGTTGAATCCTGGCAACATGGAGCAGGTTTTTGAACAAATACTGGTGATGGAAATGCAGAGCTGTGAACTTCACAGCCAAAGTGCAGAGGTTGACACACAGCTCAGCTGCATTTTGGTTGGCCATTAGACAGCAGCTTTTCCCCTTGGTAGTTGATGATTTAACCTGTGCTGATTTATCATGTGCTTTGTTTGCATTAGCTTTTTCTTTTAAAGCCTAGAGAAATAATTTTTGCCTTAGGTTTGCTGTGACTTTTTAAAAAATAATGCAGCCTGAGCATTGGCAAAATCATCTTTGCTTTGTTGCGTGCCTGTTTATGCTTCTGCACACAATTGCCTTCTAATATTTTTGACGTTTTGGTCACTAGAAAGGCAGAAAAGCAATTTCTAAGATGCCTATGGGCCAGAAGACGTGCATTACAGCAGAGGGGAAAGAATCTGTTAGTTGGTGAAATATAAAACAAATTGGATGAACAGCTGCTGACACTTGTCAGTCAAATAGTTGATAGCATTTTCAGTCTCCATGCCACATGCTTTAAGTAAGTCTGTCAAAAAGAGGATATTTTCGCTGGACTTCCCTGTAAATATGAGAGAAGTTTTGGCCTGATCTATCATTTAAAATTTTGTTGGCAGAGAATGAAATTTTCCTCTTTTCCCAAAACTGATTGACATAACTGTGCAGGCAGATTCCTCATCTAGGTGCAGTTGTACTGGCAGAGTCCTTTGACTGTTGGAGCTTGTTCCATCACAGCAGTGGGTTGAAGTGAACCAGCAGCAGATCTTTGCATTCCCCAGCCACCTTTGCCAGCACTCTCATCTATCCACAAGCCCTCACAGGTGCTGCCCAAGGTGCAGCTTTGCTCTGCAGGAGCTGAGCCCTGTCCAGATTGCAGTCTGTGGCCAGGAGGGATTTGAACACAGACTGATATTTTTCAGGCAAAACCAAATCATTTTGGATTTGGCATTTCTGCAGGATGCACCCAAGGTGGCTCTTCCCACTCTGCAGCACCCATTTGGGAGGGGGTTGGGCTGCCAGCATTCCCCTGGCCATGTACAGGGTTAAAAGCAGTGGGGATCAGGGTGCATTCCTTTGCTCAGCCACAGGCTGCAGGCTGTGGAGTGGGAGTTTAAATCCTGATTTGCAGCAATGCAGTACACGAGATCTCCCTGCTCATGCTGAAGCACATAACCTTGAAGCTCATCTTTTGGGTCCAAATGCCTCAAAAATAGTGAGCTGGCTAATGCTTCCCTGTTCTGTGGCCAAGCCTCAGGGCTGTGGAATTTCTGGGGTGCTCTTTTGAGGGTTTGAGGACCATAGGGTCACTGCTGATGACAGAGGCACTCAGCTGAGGGTGTCCAATCACTGCTGTTTTCGGGAGGAACTGGCATGCCTTAGCAATGCACAGCCAAGGAGCATCTCCTGAAGGCTGCACCCACACTCTCTCATTCAAAAAACTGAGCAGGGCTCACTATTTTGAAAGGTGGCAGGTGGAAGTGGGCTGTGTTTTTACCCAATAAATATTTTGTGTTTAAAAAAAAAAAAAAAAAAAAAAAAAAAAAAGGGAGACATTTCCAGAGCAGAATCAAGCTGTTTCTCCAGCTCCGCTCTGCCTGACTGCCAGCAGAGCTATAAATTTCTATGTCCTTCAGTGCTCTTTGCTAACAGCCTGGTGACCACCCCAGTAAGGCTTCCCTAGGACTTCCTCTTGGAGCTTTTGTCCTTCACATAAATATTTGTGACAGCTGAGGGAGAGGATAAAGAGGGCATGAACACACGTGTGCAGCAGTGTGTGTGGGGGTCTCAAGTGGGTCTCAACCCCCGAGAAAGAAAGGACCAGGTGGTGCTTGCAGTTTGTTCCTTGGTTTTATATCTTGTGAGACTTTGTCAGGGAAGTCCTGGGAGGGCTTCAGGGTGGGATTGAAGGCTCCAAGCATAATGAGGTCAAGGAATAGATATTTTTTGTGCACATGCCAGTGTGATGCCACGGACCTGCAGAGGCATCTAAACTGGTTTTGGTAGACTTTGACTTAAACACTGAACTACTACCCCAGTTCCTCTGAGGACTCAGGGCCAAGCAGTTGCACACATGAAGGGTGGGTAAGAAGAGGGAAAAACTTCCTGTGTCAGTGGTCACCAAGCATATTCCTGCCTAAGTCCTCAGAAGGAGATTTTTCTGGCAATGCTTCCCTCTACAAGCAGCACAGAGCAAGACAAAAGTCAACTCTGCTGGGCTACAGTCAGGGCTCAAAATTGGTCTATTTTGGTGCATCAGATGGCTTCTCAACATGTAAATGGTGCTAAATGTGCACATCCACCACTCCACTCCTAAGGTGAAGCCCCTGCTAATGCCCCTGTTCCAAAGTGGTGGTGTTCCCAGGACACCTGGGAAAGGTGGATGCTGAATGTGTAGGGTGTGGCCCTCCAGGTGGGGCTGCACAGCACCTCCACACCAGATGCTAAACTCTGACCTTCTGGGAAGGGACCCCAAAATCCAGCACTGCAGGTGAATATGCTCCAGGCTCCATAACTATCCCAGCCAAATGTGGGACTCAACACCCCCTCCACAGGCAGTTCCAGAGGTCCCAATCTCCTCCCATATGTCCAGGGGGGGTCTGATGTCTTTTGGGCTCTGGAAGATGGTTTAGTTTAATTGTTCATTATATCAGGAAGGCTCATCTAGGTAGGATGCTTTTCCATTTGCCCATCTTTTATTTGTGAGGGATGAACATTTGTCCTGGTTCCCCAGGGGTTGTATTTGGAGCTAAAGCACACCAGTTCTGCTGCTGCTCCCTCAAATGACTGAGACTTGGGCTAGCAGGAATCAGTTCTCCTGTGAATTGGCTGATGAGAGGGAGGGACTGCAAACCTCTCAGAAAACTCTCAGCCTAACAGAAAATCACAGAATGGACTGGGTTGGAAAGAACCTGAAAGATGATCTAGTTCCATCCCTCTGCCATGGGCAGGGACACTTTCCACTAGACCAGGTTGCTCAGAGCTCCTGACCTTGAACATTTTCAGGGACGGGGTATCCATGACCTCTCTGGGCAGCCAGTTCAAGTGTGCTTCCATTAAACATGTTTTCCATCAAACCAGATTTGTATTTAATTTCAATTCAGGGTTTGTCTCTGCCCTGTGTGTCTAAGTGCTGCTGCAGTTGGCTGCTTTGGAAGAGTTAAAATACAAGCTGAGGCCTTTTGAAGGAAGGTAAGTGTTGGGTAGGGCTGATGGCCATATGATAACAAGGGCTGCACCAGAGCAGACATCAATTAAATGTCAAGGGACAAATTACAGGACACAGAGGGCAGATAGTGGTGGAAACAGCTGTGGTGGTCATAGCAGAAATTCCCCTTGTACCTGGGGAACAGACAGTGCGCTCCAAATCCTCACCTTGGGGAGCAAGTCAGGAAACCATCTTCTTAATTAATAAACTAAAGAACACCCATGAGAAAAGAAAATGCCTTTATTCTGTGAGGTTGGGGCTCTTACATCTCAGCTTGGTTTGGTTTTTTTCCTAAGGCAGACATAAAAAGACTCCATAATTTATTATTAGGACATCTGAATAGTTATTTATTGAGAAGCCACAGTTCTCACACTTTTACAACTGTCGGCTTGTATAAGGCAAAAAAAGCAAGATGGATCACTATTTTACACAGAAAGTAAAAGCTCTGGAGAAGGAACTGATGGACATGCAGTTACTGGTCAAAATGCAATGTACATGACATATATAAAAACCATTGTGAAACAGAGGAATTGTAAATTATGGTTACAATCTACCGAAATAAATATTCAATATATTAATATAAACACATTTGTAGAGTCTAAGATTGTAATTAAAGTTGTCTTTGTACATACACGGTTATTTGAAATTTAAACAAAAATGTAACATTTAGAGGAGCAAACGTCAACATAAAACAACTGCTTTGGACTTGTAATGTGGCATGATATATCCATAATGATAGGATTAATCTGGTGTGGCAATTAGAATGACTAATCCTTTGGGATGTAGTCTCTATGGAGTTAACTGCATATTGAAGGGAAGAGCCTGGTACATTAACAAGGATGCAGAATGATTCAAACGGCTGTCTGGGTTTGTTTGTTTTCTGGTTTTTAAATGAACAGAGAGAACAAAAAAATCATTTGTAATTGCCTGTTTTTTCTTTTAAAAACAAAGCTGTTTTTTTTTTTAAATTAATTTTAAGCAGTTGGCATCCACAGAAGAGAAAGAAATGAAAGGACTCGAGTCACTCATCTTCACAACAATTTACCATCAATGTATATACAGTACATTAATGAAGCATTGTTTAAACTTTAATAACAGGGACACACCTAGGATGTTTTCTATGTAGTTTTTCCATTAACAGTATTAAACAATGGTGCTCCATATTGCTTATGAACATATAGATATGAAATTAGGAAACTGATGAATCAAAGAGAGGTGCTAATCTTATTACCACACAGCTAACATGGCATTTGTATTGGTCAACTTCTCATGGGCATTTAGAGCTGACATAAAAATTCCTAATGTGGCTAACTGAGTTAAAGACGAGGTACATGCACGGATACCAGGCGACCCCCAGCCGGTGCTCCAGCCTCCCTAGTCATCCTCTTCATCCTCCTCATCGCTGTCCTTCATGGTGATGCCCTGGAGGCCGCCGCCCTCGCTGACCGACGCCGTGGCCTCCTCCACCGTCAGCCGGTTCCGGATGGTCTCGTAGGTTTTGCTGTTCAGGGTGGAGTCCAGCACGCCTTGCAATCGGAAATCTCGGTACGTTTTCTAAAGCAGAGACGGGCAGAGCTCAGGGCCAACACCAGCTTGCCCTGCTTTGCTGCAGGAGTCAACCTGTGCCCCTGTGCTGGGGGTTTGGGGCCACTAATGGGACAGGCTGGGATACCAGGGAAATCCCAGCCCTGGGGACATTTTGCATCCCCTGGGAAGCGCAGAGGCCACCGGAGCATCTCTGCTGGCCACCCCACTCTGGCGTGGCAGAGGTCCCTTTAGGGTGCCTTGGGCAACAAATTAAAGCTCTGTGAGTCCAGCCCTGCCTTTGTGGGCTGGGCAGCTTCAAAGCAGCACAGGGGAGCTTTGCATAGGGTGGGCTGGTGTCTAAAAAGACATCAAAGCAATGTAAGGGCTGTGCTCCAGCTGACTTCCCTTGCTCCTGGAGGTGTTCATCCTGTCTCTAATGTCAGTTGTTTCTCTCCAAGCAGCAGGATGCTTATCCCCCATACATGATTACACATTCCCGGAATGCTCCATATTAAACAATCCTACCTACAGTATAGGGATTAAATAAACTAAGTCCAGGACACTGGACAAAATTATTGACGTATAAATATAAGCACGGGGCACGTGTTTCTTAAATCTCCCTTTCTTCACCTCAGTCTGGAATTGTATTTCCATGGTTCCCTTATTTCCCTGGTTATTACAATTAACATCTCTTACTTGAATTTATGTTTATAAACTTCTCAACTCTGTGAGATAAAACTCTGGTCTCGTTGTTCATTTAATTCTGCTCTGTGCTCTGCATAGAAACTATTTACTGTTCTGCTATTTCAGAAAGTCCTTGGGTTTGTTATAGCTGCTTCTGAATGTAATATTGGTATAAATAAAGCACAAGGAAAAAAGCTTTCCTCAGCTAGCTGACAAGTAGGAATAATCTGTCTGTGCCTGTTGTTTTCAGTTATGAAAAGCACATTTAATACATTTCAGTTTTAATTTATTCATGCCTTCAATGTGTTCACTGCACACAAGACCATAAACATTATGAAATACTAGACCAAAAAGCATTAGATAGAACCTAAAATGATCAAAAATATATTTACCCCCTTCTGTGATCTTATTATTTCATGTAAACCACTGTGATTTCACACTGAAATAATTATCATTAGTCCAAGGCACGCACACACACACATATACACATACACGTGCACTTAAGGAAAAAAAAGCTACTTTCAGGGTATGTTATCTCACCTTTGTGATCTCTTAGAGTTGATTATATATACCCATTGTAAAAGAAACAACTTCAATTAACTATGAGAACAATCTCATTTGCATTCTGACAATAATCACAAGCCATAGCTGGGCTTAAACGTTTCTAGCAAAACAGTGTTAAAAACTTTTGGGTTGATTTAACCCATTTTAACACCAGAGCTCACTGGTGTGATCAGTGGATTTGTCCACAAAAAGGCTAATTGTGGTGCACTTACTGTACACGTAAGGTCAAATAGCAAGAGAGTTTAGTTTTTGTTTTTAATGCAAGGAGTTACTTGGCTGTTATTTGCACACCAGTATTTTATATCTCTGCGCATTCCTCTTTACCCTGTGTTACCTGCTACAGACATAGCTATCTTAATTCTTTTAAAGAATTTTAATGCATCCTTAGTTTATCTACCAGTGGCAGCGTGCCTAGGAGCACATGCCACACATGCAGGCACACACACACACAGTGAGGGACAGTGGGAACACCCTGGGTGCTTACCTTTACTATCCTAATGAGAGTTTTCAGTTGGTAGATGTGGAGCTGCAGGTCCATGCGGTCTGTCAGCCAAGTGCACACGACACTCATGGAGCTGGTGTACCATTGCTGCAAGAGAGACACGACTTCTCCAGCACCCAGGGCTGTGTGCCGTGCCCTGATGGACACTGGTGTCCCCAGCACCCCTCACACCCACCTCTGCCACCCTGCCCAGGGGGGCACACACTGAGAGGGGAGACAGGCATCTGCTCTTATGCAGAATTTCCATGCATGAGCTTTTAAATTTTAATAACAACAACAATAACAAACTTATTGGGAGGGTAATGGCCACCAGTAGTGCCACAAGGTTTTGTAAAGTGATTTTTGCCATTGATGGCACTTGCCAGCAATGATGTGTGTTTGGCTGGAGCCTGTTTGTGTCAACTTTCTCCCGCAGTGAAAGCACAGCCCTGCCTTTAAGGATGTCAGTCCCACACTCAGGTTACTTACCATCTTCAAATTCAATGACAAACAGCCACAGGATGAGTCTGGGTCCCTGAGGGTGAGCAGAGGGGAGGCTCATGTGGGGCAAGGTTTGGCTGGGGGGAAGGATGCTGGTGTAAGCACCTATGGGTGCTTGCCCAGGCTGTGTGGGAAATGCTCTGGTTTCACTCTCACAGTTATGAAAGATGGAAAAACAGCAAAGAAATCAGCTTGTTTCAAGCTGCTGAATTCACAGGGCCCCTCCAGGGGCTGAAATTGTGCTGTTGTCTGTGAAAAAGGCTCGCAGCAGTGTGGCAGCAGCCTGCCATTCCCGCAGCGCAGGAAGGCTCTGCTGGGCTGTGGATCAGAGCCCTGCTCATGCAGGGCTGACATGGCAAGTGTGATGCCACACAGATGAGCAGTGAGCTCTCCAGAGGAGGAAAAGCAGGGGCTGGGGCTGGGTGGGGAACCACAAAACCTCCCCACAGTGCTCAGCACAAGGGGTACTCACAAAGCAGGCAAAAACCCACCACACCCCTGTGTGCACAGTTTCACCCTTCTCGTGATCTCTCTTACATGCAGAGATCAAATCTTGTACTGCAGACCAGATGCAATTAATCTAGAACCAGTTAAAATACTAAAGAAACCCCAGCAGACCAGTTTATGAAAATCCTGGTAGAGCACCATCCAAGTTAGTCTGGGGTGCAGTTGCCTTCCAACAAGCAGTGTCAAGTCAGGTCTTGCTGCCTCCCTCAGCTCGGGGGGTCTCTGCCCTATTCCTGCTGGCTGTGGAAGCTGCCAGTGCAGCAGGGGAATGTGGACAACAGAACATTCTGTAATTGCTAAAATGAGTGATTTGTTACCCTCCATCCTTTGACACTGGCACCCACAAGGTGGCATGAGGCTCACCAAAGCAAACAAGTCTAAGCTAAACCAGCCCTGCACCACAAAAATGTGTGCTCAACACACATCTCTGAACTGTGTGGCAGCACACCCGGGAGCTGCATGGGGAAGAGTTTTCCTCCCAGCTCCAACGATGTTCCTCTATTTTAATTTCTACACCACCTCTTTAAAAAATGGAGGAAATAGGGAGATGAAACAGTGACAGAAGAAATGGCATGTGGTGACCTCATGCTCAATGCTTACACCTTGTGCAACTTGTGGCAGAGATTCTGCTGATCCTTCATCTCCAGGACAAAAAGCTGGCAAGAGCTTGGATGAGACTAATTGAGACTGGCAAGCAGGAGCTCTCAGCTGTCACCTGAGGTCCTGGCATCACACTGGGTTTGAACAGCGAGTGAAGTAAGCTGGGTAGCTGTGGACCTCATGAGCATAGGAGACATGAAGGTCTGGTGGGGCTTCATGCCTTCCAATCCCTCAGACTGGTCTGAGAAGTCAGAGTGTCCCTGGATCCCAGGTTCCTTGACCCAGGACAGCCAGCAGCCAGCTGGTGGTTGGGTGGCACAGAGAACTGTCACTGTCACTGGGGGATCTGCCTGGGTTCCCATGGAATGCTGCACACCCACGCGGGCAAAACAGAGAAATTCTTAATGTTCATGAAGCTGCTTTTCTGCAGTCAGTGCTTAACTGAGTCATGCTCTTGGGTGACATTAGCTGTGATCCAGGGCTGTGCTGGCACATGGATGCCCAGGTCAGCCAAACACCTCCTTCCCCTTCTGCCACCTCTTCCAGTCGGAGCCCCCAGAGGAAAGGCACACACACACACGCCCTCCCCCTTCCCCTGCCGCCTCCCATCTTCCACAGAACAAACTGCTGGTGTTTGTGTCAACTCTACACAAGATGAGAAGTCCCTGGCAGGGGCAGGTCCTGCCATTTCTGTCTGTCCCACGCCACACACGCCCACATGGCTAAGTGATCCCAAACAGAAATTACAACCTCTGCCTGGAGGTTATTGGCAAGGTGACTTTGCTGCTGCGAGACCTTCAGAGTAAGAAAAATAAAATGTTTTTTCTGTGTTTCTGGAGGGCACTTCAACATTCTGGGTTTCTGGGGAGATGTAAACTCCCTGTAACCAAATGTGAATTGCACCCCTCTCCTTGGAGCACTGTCTGACGAGGGCTCAGCCAGGCATCGCGCTCGGCTGCATGAAAGGAGCTCTCTTTCTCAAAGCCAACTTACTCCCAAGACTTTCTGCTTTATGAGAAAAAGACAAAGTCTAATTCATTGATCTTGATACACAAAACCGTCACGTCACTTCATAGAGCACACACCAACTGCTGAATTTAAGCCCTGCATATTCATAAAAATAAGTTAGCCCATAAATTAAATGTTCCCTTTAGCTATTGCTAGTGTTGATGTGCTATAAGACGCATAAGCCCTCTGATTCATGACTAACCTACCAAAGAAGATAACATTTGCATATGACTATATTATTAAAAAAACAACAAAAAAGCCAAATGCTCCTAAAAAGAAACGTATTCACCTCAGACAAAAGAGCACAGAGTGGTCCTGTGGGGACACTGGCCACCTTGCCTTCCCCAGGGGGATCTGCCATTCCCTCAGGGACAGTGGGGTTCATGCTGGGGACACAGGGTCCCCTTGGAGATCCAGCTCAAGCCTCGTGGGTTGTCCCCAGTGACAAGGTGCAGAGGCCACAGCCCAAATACTGAACTTTGGGGCTCTGCCAAGGGGTTTGCAACACATTTCAGGCACATTTCTGGAGCCACAGCACAGCTGTGGCACAGGCACACCAAAGTAAATACCATAAATGTATTTTCTGCAAAAAACTCCTCATGTCTGTTTGTAAAGAATGAATAGACCTCACTGATGGCCCAGGCCCATGGACAAAACCTCACATGTAACTCACTGTAGTACACACATATTACTGGTGCTGCTGGCATCCCTGTCCCTCACTCAGTCTGGGGGCACAGGGTGAGGACAGGCTGTGGAACCTGCATCCTCATGGATGCATGGTGGGTACCACTCATCCAGCAGGATGTCAGCAGGGAAGGGAGCAGGGCTCTGGCAGAGGCAAACCACAGCCCCACGGCTGCACACCATGACCCAGCCCCAGCAGAGGAAATGCAGACACTATCAGAGTCCAGTCACTGCAAGCAGGTACTGTATTTGTACAGACAGGAATTCAATCCTACTTTCAGGTTTGTTTTCCTGCTTTCCTGTCTGTCACAGCAACCCTCATTGCTGGGTGCTAGGCTGGGTAGATGAGGTGGGCTATGGGCTGGCTGGGATGCACCAGGATGGGCATTAGAGGAGCTGGAGCATTACAATAGGTGCATTTCTATAGCTGCCCATCCAACACCCCAACCAGCTTGAGCAATAAACTTCCTTGTTCCCCAGCCCTCTGCCTTTTTTCTTTTTTTTCTTTTTTTTTTTTTTTTGAATGCAAAAACATGATCAATAAGTTCCTGAAATAGCAAGTTTCTCTCTGAATACATAAATTGTAGAAATTGGTATGAATAAATCTGCAAGTAGCACACTGAATGTGGCACATTTTATCAAAACCCAGCCCTGTGCTGGGTTCCTGCACTTTCCGGGAGGTGGTGTCATTACACACACCCAGGAACATCTGCAAACCCCCGTTCTTTTTGGTGTGAGCTGAATGGAAGCATGACCTCCTGTTCCTTGCCATGAACCTTGAGTTCACACTCATATTTTACATGTTACAGGAAGCCACAGCTCACCCCAGGAGTGCTGCAAACAGAATCTCGTAAGCCAGATGCAACACTGCTTCTTAAGGCACCTGAAGGAGCTGTATTCTTCATTCAAAAGCTTACATACTAGTAGCTTAAGGTCACTTCAGCTTTTGTAAAGAGTGGGACAAAACCAGGAATGCTTATAGGGCTGGGTTGTCAGCAGGGTAGCAGAGGGATTACAAGGAACCTGTGACTCTGCCTCTTTCTGCCTTTACTGGTAGTTTTTTTGTGTGTGAACAAGTGCCATACAACAGATTGAGGCTGGTATAAAGGCCTGGGACTGTGCAAGAGCACCCTGCTGAGCCTCAGCTGTGCTTGCAATTAGCAATAGGCATGAAATGATTATTGTTGTGGTGGCTGATGGCAATCTGAAGTGACAAGTTTTATGGGGGAAGTTGTAGTAGGGATGTTCAGCAAGTTTCTGCAAACCATTAATCGAAGGCTGCAGCACAGTTTAGTCAAAGCTATTTTATGTCATTCCAAAGGTCTCACAAGGATGCTGAAAGAATATTTTTCTGCTCTCAGTGCCTTGGAAGGGAGTTTTTCTAGGTCAGGGATTCTTTACTGCCCTATTTAGTGTCAAAAATACCCATTTGCCTCAAATTAGCAGAAAGCTTGTAGTTAAGGGCTAGAGATTAGGCATACAAAATTACTCAGCAGGTGACTGCTGGGTGGATTTGGGGTTGAGAAGTCTTTAAAACTGACTACAAGACATTATATACTTCTGACAAAAGAACATAGTAATCCTACCTGCTTGCTTTAACCACTGTTGTTTGTCTATTATTATGTGCTTTAATGCTCATAAGAGCAAAACTACTGGTGATACTACTCAATTACCATAGTAACTCTCCCCTATGACCTCTCATTTCAGTACTCGCTTTCCAACCAGAACCAATCCAAGCAGGGCAAATCTATTTAAAACTGTGACACACACTGCACAAAGAGGCTCCGAATGCTGGCTGGCTCCCTCTCTTTGTCCGGGACATGGGCTTGTTTTGAAATGCTGAAAGGCAGCTTTGAAATGAACCCTTGAATTCAAGGTGTTTCAAAGATGAGGAACTGGATGCTGGGCAGACGCCACCACAGCATCCCCGAGCTGGCCAGCACAAAGTGAGGGGACCACAGAGGTGGGAAGGGAAAGAGAAAGGCTGACTGTGAGTCTTATTTACCAGGAATAAGAAAGGAAAAAACTGAACCTGCTCTCAGGCAACAGCTCAAAGCAATTTGATCAGCCAGGAAATAAATAAAAAAAAAGAGATAAAATCACCAGCTCTTTGTTTCTGGCATTTGCATCCCTGTCCAATGGGGCAGAAGCTCAGCTGGTAGAAGGCACTGTGGGACTGTGATGATTTACAACTGCTGACAGTAGGTGACAGCTGACAGAGCCATGTCCATCCCAGTCCTGGGTGGCCCTGAGATCAAATTGGGTATTCAGTGTTGTCACATGTGTTCACAGCAGCCACCTCCCCTGAGCAGGTGTCGTCTCCACAGGGAAGGTAGGGATGCAGCAGCACAGGGACATGCTGTCTGGGGACCAGCCCTGTGCACACAGCTGCCAGTGTTGGAGGACTTGTGTGGAGAGTGGGAGCAGGAACCCTTCAGGAGCAGCCTGCCAGCCCCAGGCACTGCGTTCCTTCCTTCACTCTCAGCGTGCCCAGCAGCACAGCCAGGTTTGTACACCAGATCTGTCTCCAGCCCAGACTGCCCTATGGCAATCATGGAAGGATCATTCTTGTCCATTCAGTCTTCTGTGGCCACCAAAGTGTTCCTATCCACCTTCCCTCAATGTTTCTTTCACTGCTGGTTCCAGGCAGTCATTGCTGTTCCAAAAACTTGGTAAAGATGGCAAGCCTAAAGCACAGACAATGCAGTTCCTACTCTTGTCTATCAGAAATAAAGAGATGTTCCCAGCATGAACATACACAGCAGCTTATACAATTCCTTTTCCAAAGGCCAGTTCTGCTGGGACACTGGATGTGGATGAGGACAGTGGTGGGATGGAGGGTGACTCTTGCCCTGCTCCCAAGCACTGCTAGCAAGGCCTTGGCCAGGCTGGCAGAGCTGAGCCCAGCTGCTGTTCAGGTTGTTCTGGAAACCTGAGTTTTGTGTTGCTGCAGAGGATGTGCTATGCCCCAGGCTGGGAGAGTGGGGATAGAGCAGGGACAGGCCCTTGGTGACACAAGTGTGTTTGAAATGCTTGGGTTAAGATCTGTGGCAGTGGCCCTGGAGGAGAAGGTGGCAGAGCTGAGGTGGGTGAAGAGCCACAGGCACTCAAGCCAAACATCACCATTCTGGTCCCCAGTGTCAATGAGGAGACTGAGATGGACCTTCTGCCACACAATGAAGAAGAAAGAGGCACATCTTTCCCCTGCAAGCACATGTTTTCTGGAAGGCAAGCAGAGACCCCTCCATGCAGCAAACCCCATCCCATCCATTCATCAGCTTTCTTTGCCACTACTCAACAAAATCCATAATGTGCTCTGCGTACTTAATCCACAGAGCCCTGCTGAAGGGCTACCCTGCCCTGCCCTTCGCTGGGGACCAAAGAACCAACCAAAGGCAGCTATAAAAGCTCCTCTAGCTCTGAGGGCCAAACCTGCAGTGGGCTCAAGGCTGAACCCCCAGGCAAAGAGCATCTGGCTCGGTCACGTCCTGGCCGCAGCCATGGGTGGCACCAATAATGACCCAGTGACCCTTTGGATTTACACCTGCCAAGGATTTGGACCATTCCCCCAAGCTGGGCAGGGCACAAGGCTCAGGGCACTGAGAACGACACTGCTGTGAGTGCCTGGGTTTTCCAGAGGCACAGAAATTGGTGTGACATTGCCCACGTTACAGAAATAAGTTTAGTGGCTGCGACTCTCGGAGCACACAGCTAACCATAAAATAAGCAATGAGTTAATATTGCAGGCATTGATCAGCTAGTCTTACAATTAATGCTTCCAATAAAAAAAAAGCTCCCCTTTTATTCAACAGAATAAGAAATTAAACACTTGAGGGCTCATTCTAAAGAATGAATGAAATTGAATAAGCTACCTAGCACTTGAGATTCCCAGCGAGTGCTTGAATAGAGCAAACCTCCTGAGTTGAATGGATTGCCTTTTGGGACCAATTTGTCTCTTTTCACTCTTTATTCCTCCTTTTTTGCTGACAGATGTACAAAGGCGGAACTGCGCTGTGCAGCTTAGCTACATGCACCCACAGCAGCTGTCACTTTTGTCGAGCAAGTTAATCAAGCAAATGCCACCATATCCCACTTTCTATAAGGAACAACATGTTATAGACAGTAGTCTTGGGAGACGGGGAGGGAGGGAGAGAGACTTTATTTTAACTTTGAGTAGCTGGTATTTTTTTTTNGAAAAAAAAGGAGAAAAAAAGAAACAGCCAAACCTGGTAGCACAAGCTGACACTTTTGTTTTCTTGTGGAACAAATATTTAATATGATTTTAACTCTAATTTGTACTAGAAGGAGAGCTGTCTGGTTTTAATTAAATTTAAGGGACTTAGGGAAACACAGTTAAAAAAAGAAATAGAAGCTTTTTGTTTGCATTAACGCTTGTTGATAATAATATATTGATTGTCAATTGCTAAGCCCAAAAGATTAGTGTAGTAAATACTATTATCTGAATGCCACAAGTGAAGTGCTAGCTTCCCGTCCCTGCTTTTTCCTTTGTGAGGCACTTTGAATCACTGGTTGTTATTTATACATTTTCTTTGATAAAACCAACTTGTGTGGCTGATTTTTTTTAAACCCTGCCTCATTAAGTGTATAATAGCATTTACGTGTGGGGCTTTCTGCTTTTTAGCCTTTCAAGCTTAAGCTTATATTCCTCTCTCACAACCATGTTTCAAAACTTGGGATGTGGGATGTTCACAAACAATTGGATACACACCAATATTGTATATATCAGATGCTCTCTTGCTATTGCCAAAGACTAGAAAATAACAGAATATTATCCACAAAGAGTAAATAAATAGTTATCGTCCTGCTATGCTGCTGCATGCCAGATAATAACTCTGTCCGGTCATTAGGCAGCTTTTCTATGGCACATAATTCTTTAAGTTAGGTATGAAAAGCCAACATCAAAAGTGAGTCTGTTGGTGCAGCTCCACAGAGCACACAGCAGAGCACTGGGAGGGCTTCAGGCAGCCCTCGGGTTGCTGGTAGAAAGGTTGGGGGCTGCTGATTCACCCCTAAATTATTCAGACCCTTTGGAAAGTATCTTTCAGAAAATAAATCTAAGTTTTGGTGACGGTTTGCACTGTGCTAATTTAATTTCTCTGCAGGGTCTTTGCCATGGTATGTTCAGGAACCGTCAGTGTTTGGGATTTGTGACCCCTTTGCCAAACTGGGGACCCCACATCTGCACCTCACCCCTCTGAGAGAAGCCTCTGTTGGCTGTGCTCAGCAGGGCTCTGGGCCAGTGGTCCTCACAGCACGCAACATGACCCTCATTTTCAGAACTAAACCTTTCTACAAAATTCCACATTAAATTCTAGAGATCTGGCAAAGTGCTAGCAATTTGATAAAAATCCTCTGAAACCTCAAG
>WEIU01014500.1:497362-531916 GCA_013389925.1 Aegithalos caudatus
CAAGATTTTTTTTTTTTTTTTTTTTTAAAAATAAAATTTTGACCCTGTTCTACCAAAGCCTTGTGAATAAGTCTAGAGTCTCCCAGGTCACACTCACACTGAGCTATTACTGAAGTAAAAGTACTCTGTTTCCTGGTATTTTATGTACTGCTATAATGCTATCACTGCAAGTACACACAGCGTGTTCCTCAACATCCACCCCAGAGCTGTGAATTCTGGATGCCTTTTACTCTATTTTATATTCCTTAACTAAAAAATTTCATTCTTGTTGACAACGTACCAATACGAGGAAGTTACAAAGTCAAAGGGTCTTGATATGAAAATAATTTGTATTATTATTTAATAAAGTCACAGTCCCTAACGTTGCCTAATAGGGTTAAGCTGCTAGCCAGAGCAACTCATCATCTGTCTAGGATGCAAATGGCATCACCGAATTACATTATTTCCCCCCCCCCACCCTTTCCCAAAAATAAACCACAAAACAACTTTGAATCGCGAAGAGCTCTGCCTTCCAACGGGGAAGAGCGTTCCGAAGGAGCGGAGCGTGCGGACCCCGGTGCGTGGAAGTGCGGCGCGCTCTCTGCGGTACATATGGCACCTGGGAGCAGCCCCTGCTCGGGATCTCGGCTCCGGGCTCTGCTCCGCCTGCGGCTCGGACCCGGCGGGGCCCGGCAGCTCCGTGCCACAGGTGGAAATGGGAGGGAGCCCGGGGCTCCCGGGGTTACTGCCCGTGCTGCCAAATCCCCTGCCTGCCTGCCCGACCTGCATGATCCCTGCTGCAGATTTCTCCCTGCTCTTAACCCAAAATTTTATTCCTTTTCAGAGAGGACAGGGAGGGTCAATGTCTTTTTTGTTGGTGGGGCCAAGGTCCCCAACAAACAGATGTGCCCAAGAAGCTCATCCCTAATAGCTCCTGCTCTCGGTGCTGCACAAACCAGTAACACCCACACGTGTCCTGTGCAGCTGTGACTCCACAGGCCACGGTGGGTGCAGGTTTGTTTGTGCAGACCCTCAGTGGCTTTGCTGGCGATCCGTGCACTCCCAACACACAGGCAAAGGCTTCCCACAGCAGGGACACAGCCAGAAAGGGATCTGCAGCACTCCTGCTCCTTTGGGAAGAGGAACAACTCTAATGTTGGAGATATGACACCTTGTACTTATTCAGGTGGCCCTGAGTTGTATGTCAGGGTGGTCTGCTCTGCTAGCGAGACAACAAAGTCTCTGCCTAGCAAAGAGCCATACACACATCCCTGGCAGAAGTGATGGGGGAATGTGCCAGTGACTCCCCTTCTGCCCTGGGGAGAATCTCATGGAAAAAGCAACTGCAGTGGTGGCTCCTCTCTTCCTACAACCAGGGATATCCTGGTCCCAGTCTGCTGGGGTTTGCTGTCAGCAAACACCAATGCCAGCCCACACATAGATCATCCCTGAATCCATCCCAGCCAGGTGCTGCTGCACTCACTCTGAGGAGGGCAGAGCTGCCAGGCCATGTGCTGGTCAGGGCTGAATGGAGGGCAGCAGGCAGAGAAAACTGCAGGAGAGACCCCTGTACAAACAACTACTGGTCCATGGCAGGGGTGCACGATTTTGTGCTCACGGTGATCTGGGAAGGAAGCAGGCTGCCACCCCAAACTTCTCTCCCATCCACAATGTCCTCAAACCAGGGATATCCCATGCTTAAACCCGCTGGATTTGCAGGGTGAATGCCTCAGCAGGTGCCTCATTTCCTCTCTGGGACCGGACAGTCCTAATCCTGTTTATACACTGAATTACACACCTCCAGAAAATGCTCGCTTTAGGTAACAGGGAAAGCCTGTCCTGGCTACATAAATCCCTGAACTGGAAGACCCTGCCTTTCCAGGCTGTTCTGGCATGGAGCATCTCATATCCCTGCTCACAGACTGGGGGCCTGGGCACACCACCAGGTGGGCTCTGGGTGCTGAGCTCTCTCTCCTTCACTGCAGATACAGCTCTGCAAAGTGTACAGCGTTCTCTAGGAACTGCCAAATTAAATCCCCAAAAACCTGCTGCTTCGCAGGAATTTGCAGACCTCCTTTTTCCTAAATGAAAGAGCTTCTGCATAAAAACCTATAAAAGCACACAAACAGAAAACCACTTCTGTATGGATGCTTGTTCTCAAATACATTTTTAACCTATAAAATATTCTCTGCTTATTTCCATTTTTCAAAAAAGAAATGAAGTTGACATGTTAAAATCTGAGTTTCTATATAAAGCAGCCTAGTAAAACACAATATCCACACAACTGCTATTTTTCTGTCCTGATTCCAGAGCCCTGTTAGTGTGAGGCTGTGATGATAAAACTGGCTGCACACTTGCTCAGTAAGATGCACAGCAATGCATGCTACAGAATACTTTCGTTATACTTGTTATCAGTTTAAATTGGAACCTGTCATGAAGTGGGACTTGATAAACTCTATCTGCTTCTTTTATAGCCTTCAAATTAAAAAAAAAAAAAAAATAGCTAGAGGCTGCCTGGACATCTCGGGCCTGATTGCAGCAGCTCCCTGGTCTCCTTGCTGGGGTTAAACAGCGGACGCAGCGCGCTCCCTGCCCGGATCCCACCAGGCATTTTTGAATGCTGATATCATACATCCAGGGCCAGGCTTAAGGGAGCACCGGGAAAGGAAAGAGCCGCAGATCAAGAGAAACAAAATGACCTGGGCCGGCTAATCTGGCACGCACCGCTGGCTGCCGCGGGCTGAGCAGCGATTGTGTGGGGCTGGGATGCAGGGGGAGAAAAGGAAAAGATGGATTGAAGGCGCTGCTGGAAATCAGACAATTCGTCATTGTCCGCGCAGGGGCTCTCCCCTGTGCGCACCGAGAGTTCCTTTGGGCAAAGGCTCTTTGCACAGCCTGGAGGGAGGGAGCAAAGCCGCCGGCTCGGCCCCGGGGCTGGGGTCAGCCCCGCACACCTGCGGGCACCGGCGCGTCCCGGCCCTTCCCACGCTCCGCGCTCCCCTGGACGCAGCTGGGACCCGCGGGAGCCGCTGCTCACCGGCCTCCTCCAGCCTCTCCTCCCTGATGACCCACGGGACCGGAGCTCCAATTAGCTACAGCCTCTTCAACTTGGCTGGAAGGCAGAGCGCACCCTGTAACTCATCCGCAGTGATAAACGTGCAGCGCGGTCAGAGGCTGCTCAGAAAAAGGCTCTCCCTGGATGGAGGTTTCCATGCTCCTGCCCCCCCCAAACCTTGGCTACTCACATCTACCAGGAAATGAATGATCTTTCACTCAGTGCCAGCCCCAAAACACAAATCTCTGACGCTCAAAAGCACGGTGCAGATGATGTTAGCAAGCCTATGCTGACCTTAACGTAACGGAGCAATCAGTCTGCCTTCTTAGAATGATTAATGGAAAATCTCCTCTGGAAAAGAAATCAAATTAACTGTCTTCAACCAAATGTCTACTGGAACACGAAAAGCTGTTCTGATAAAGACATTTAGGAGGGGAAAAAAACCCTTTCAAGCATGTAAAATCCAGTGACAGATCTAGGATTTATTTTATTAAGACTCTCCCTAAAATAAATTAAATGGAGCCTACTTAAATGAGCACTTCAGGAAAGAAGCCTTGCTGAGGCCATGTGCCCAGTGCATGCCTGGGTTGTGTGAAGCTAACAGAGGAGAATATCAGAGGACAAGGGCTGGCTCTGAGAAGTGGTGTCAGTGCTAAGCTCCTCTCCCGACTCCTGTGTCACTCCAAGAGGGCACATGGGGAGAAAAAGAGGCTGCAGAAGGACAGTGCACTCTATGCCCCCACCGGACAAAGAGAATTTGTCCCCTAGAAGACATACTGACCACTGCCACCAAACCCTTATTTTTCTCCCAGCAAAAGTCCTGCAGTGAGACCAACTCCAGGTCCAGGTCTGAGCCCTGCCAAGCCAGCAAAGAGCAGCAAAAGCTCCTCCAAAGACGTACAGGGAGGGAAAAGTAAGCTGTGCTCCCTGGAGATCAATGTGCCTAATTGTCTTCATTTCACAACCCACTCTGGAAGGGGAGAGAGGGGGAAAAAAAAGCAAAAGACAACGCAGAAGAAATAGCTCCATGGAGGCCATATCAGGATGGGAGTGGGAGAGAGTTAGTGCCCTAATGAGCAGTCTAGCTGCGTGGGAGGGAAACAGGTTGTTGTCTGTCTAAGAGAAAGCGGTGAGTGTGGCTACAAGCAGATACGAGATGGGAGCCCAGCGCGCAGCCTGATATCCGCTCTTCCCCTGATCCTGCAACCCGGCCTCCTGTGAGTAATTCTAACTCACAGTGTAGCTCCACTGACTCACAACCAGGCTTCTGAGATTGAAGAGGGGAAGGAGAAGGGAGGATGGGAAGGGCTCTGTTTTGGCATTTGATTGTGCCGTGCAAGGCTTACGGTCTAGCAAGAAATGCCATGATCCTGCAAGCACGCCTTGAAGGAGCTGCCAAAATTCAAGTGAGTAACCCTGCTGAGGGCAAAAGCTTTGATTTTAAGAATAAGCTAATGCCTCAGTGTTTGCAGAGGACTTGCTGAATTAACAGATCTAGCTGTGTTTTGTATTTTTTCAATATACTCAGGTGTGCTATCAGGCTCTAATGTGTAGGTACTGAAGCATATGCCTGTGGATCCTTCAGTGATAAATGCTTATGCAGGCACCTATAAATGTGTATAAGGATTTTGCTGAAGTCTTAAGACTCATACAGTGTCCTGTATCCTTATTATCTCTTATATTTAGATATCAGATACCAGCAAGGGCAGCCTGGTTTGGAAACATGAGGACAGTTCTGCACCATGTCCCCAGCACTCCTGCTGGGCTCCTGGCTGAGGGAAGAAACCCCAAATCCATCAAAATCCACCAGATGCGACACCTGCCTTGGGATATCACTGGGGCTTCCTAAAAGGCCAACTCAGCTGAGCCTGGGGGACAGGATTTGATGCTGGAGTCTCAGCCAGGAGCTTTTGCCTCCCTGAAGGTGGTGGGAAGGAGATGCTGGCTCCTCTAGCTGATGAAAGGACCTGGAGTGACTGTGCCTCTGCACTGAGGACAGCTGAGGGCAGAGCAAACCCTGCTCTCCCCACTGCCCTCTCTGCTACACCTGCCAGACCCTGCTAATCCCACCCTGCCATCAAGACTAAGAGCCGTTTCTGCCTTGCAGAGAAAAACAGGCTCATTTCTCATTTCCGAAGTAAATTCTCCGTCTGCTATCCCGGCTGTGACACAGACCAAGGGAGCTGAGCACTCACAGTGACAGTGAAGTGGTAAAACTGCCTTCTGCAAAGAGCAGGGTGGCTGCTGCCACCTCGGCGGGCGGTATCACTGCGTGATTAAGTTCTTACCAGACTTTTTGGTAAAGGCAACCTTCCTGATCTGATAACTGCCAAGGACAAGCCAAATACGCAGGGTCAATCCATGCACACTTAATCTCCAGAAGGCAGATTAAGTGTATAATTGACCCATATAATCCATGTATCATCTCCAGTGAAATGTTTTCTATGTCCGGTTTAGGCAGACATGAGGCCCGTAAGACAGCGATCAGAGACACAGAATTACCATTGCAGTGGATTTCATCAAAGTTAGAGATGGCTTTTTAATCACTGATCTCAGAGACTGCTAGATTTAAGCAGATGAACTAGCCCTAAGCACATCTGTTTTAATCCTTATCTTCTACTCAGGCTGGTGTCTTCAAGAAGTACAAGGAGGAAAAAAATAAATTAATTTTTTTTTTTAGGTCCTCGCAATCTTAGGAGCTTCTCTTGGTGTTTTGATCCCTCATATCAAAAGCATGTTTTTGTTTTTTTCGGTAAGATATTGAATTAATCATCAGAGAGAAAAATGCCATCTGCGCTACTCAGGGACTGCATCAGGATGCTGGAATTCGCAGGATCTCGGGGAGCTCACCCGATGTTCAGTAGCCTTTTGTGTATGTGCTACTCACTTTGGCTGGGGAGGAAATAGTCACCCTATGTTTTACATTAGTGTTTACCAATTTATGTGGAAGAAAGGTTGGCATTCACACTATCTACTAGTCAATCAGAGACTTTCTGGATCACATATGTTGTGACGGGTTGAAACCTATACTGTGAGTATCTCAGGGTGTTTGTAACGATATACACACATACATGGATCTAGAAATAACTTCTGCCAAAGGGCACAACCCTCACAAGTAAAACTCCCACTGCCTTCAGACAAAATGACGGATGTATAAACTCTGATCCTATGAGATTCTGAGTGACCTAAGACAAAAAGGACCTGAATTTTGCAGGATTGGTCTGAAGACTTAAGATCACTCTGAAGATATTTTCCCATCTTTAAGATACACCCACCTGCTTCTGCCTCATTGTTCCTATAAAAAGTTCCATTCTGTGTGTCAGCTCTGCTCCCTTCTCTGGGCAAAAAGTGATAAAATTTTACTTCCTGTCAGGCACCACACAGAGTTTGTGATCTTTCTGCATTGTGTGCAAAGTACCATAGGGTTTAAATCCCAAAGCACCCAGCCAGGCACAGGAACACACGGAGCGGATGCTACAACGCTATTCTGCAACTCCTGTTACCACTGCTCTCTACCAATGGGCCTTATTACAGTGTTTTAGCTTTAAATGTTATCAAATTAGTGAGCCAGGCCAAGTAAATAAGTCATGTTACTCTGCAGTAAACAGCACTGCCAAAAAGCTAGTTAGGTTTTGATTACCAGCAGAACTCCACGATCAATCTGTTCATTCAATGATCCCAAGAATACAGATTTTTAAAATTAAGATGACTCTATTTCAGGGAGGGGGGAAAACCCATCCTGACTAATTTGCAGAATTAAGAGGATTAACAGAGAGACCACACAGAAATATAACAATAATCTGCTGCAAATGCCAATATCTCCCAAAGAGCAGAGCCCTGTTCGGCAGGCATGAACAAGTGAAGCGATGCAGGGGAAGAGAGATGGTTTCTGAGCTAAGAAATCATGGCAAATGCCAAGAAAAGACATATTAACCCAGCTTCTCTGGGGACATGGCCTAACACACTCTGCAGGCTCTGTTCCTAGGTGGAAACAAATGGGGAAACACAGGGCAGGATTGCAGAGAAATGAGGGGATTAGGGATACCCCAGGAGTTCAAACCCCACAGAATGTGTGATAGACAACCTTGCACTGTGCACCTCTGCTCCTGCACTGCTCAGGACTGTGCAGAAAAGGGATCTAGCCCCACAGTCTTTACTGGGACCCCACTGGGTGCACAGGACCTGCCTGCAGGAAGGTTTAAGCTGTTTGCTGCCACTGCTGCCCCTATAGTCATAAAACAGCCTAAACTGGACTGAGATTTGGCAGGGGCAAGCCAGCACCACTGCACTAAACCAGCTGAGGACCTGGCTGTGAAAGTGTTAATAATCTCATTGCCTGGAGAAACTGCAGCTAAGAGGATTGCTCCCCTGCCATGCTGGGGGAAGAGGGAACAAAATCAGGTCCAACTCTAACTCAACATCATAAATACCATGTTTGATTATTCCTCTTCTCTTTCTTATTAAAGAGGTAGTTAGTACCTAAAACGTAATTGGAAAATAAGACCAAAGGAGCTTAAAGACCCCATGACCATCCTGGGTTAGGTGAGAGGGGGCAAAAGGCTGCAGGGCTCTGTCTGAGCTCAGTAACAGAGTTAAGCACTTGCTCCTGCCTTTACTCAAACATGGGTGAACATAGCACCAAATTAAATGGGGTCTGGTGACCCCCATGTAAACCCTGTGCTGGTACCAGAAGCACCTGAGCCATGATGGGAGCTGACCACAGGAGCCAGCTCCTTCAGCTGCAACCTGACAAACACAATACATGACTGCTCAAAATATATTTCCAAGTTTTGGGTGACAAGGGCTTGGCACAATTCATTCCCTCCTTGCAAAGCAACTGCCCCACAGCTCTCCCTGCTCAAGGGCACACACTCACGTACATGAGACACATGCAAACATGCCAGTAGCATTAGATCCCAACTCTGTCCCACTGGGATGGGAACAGAATCAGCAACAGGAATGGGAACATGAATGGGAACAGCTCCCACATGCTGCAATTCCTGCCTGCAGCCAGTGTAAGTCAAAATAGGCAGAGCAATGTAAAAACCCCATCCCTGATTACTTAATTCCACATGGATCAGGGAGACTTGAGGAAGGCAGGGAGGGAAAGAAGGGTTTTACTTCTTTTGCTTTCCACCAAGGTAGCTGCCCTTTCATTTTTTCATTCATGTTAACTGTTAATTTGTTTAAAATATGGCTTGGTAAAACCAAGTATGAGTGGATCAAACCGAAATCAATATTTGTGTTAATTACAGCCTTTTGAAAATTGGAAATAATGGCCCAAATCGGTACAAACACACCAACTGTGAATCATAGGGAAAGGATGAGGGAAAAGGCAGTGTGGGCATTGAAAAGAACAGTCCAGATGAGCTCTGGAAATTTAACTGCTCATGGAATAAATTTCAACACAAACGAGCAATGCACTCGCAGGCCCGCTGCAGATGGAAGCGACAGTCTTTTGTTTTATGTTTTGTTTTTTCTCCCCATGCCTGCTTGATGGGTGATTTGCGTCTGGTGCTCACGCTGCAAACTCTCCCCGGAGCGAGCACGAGCCGAGCCCGGAGGAGGCACTGCTGTGCTCTGTGCATGAATGAGGCATTCTCAGTGGATATGGGTCATGCTAGTAGATGTACACAGCAAGATTATTTGACTCTTAATTCATGCCACTTGATATAATGTGATAAAACATTTGACATGAGAGATAAGTTCCATTTTAATCTGGTAAATTATGGGGGAAAGAAAGAGTGGGAATTGTAAAGGAAGAAGAGGTTTCTGAGGGACAGGTAATGTGCAGAAAGAGAAGTATTGAGTGAAGGAAGAGGTTGGTTGAGGGAAAAGCAGCTTTCCCTGCACACAGGGAAACAAAAGAGTGAGTAAAGAAAGCACAGAAGGCTGTTAGAGTTCCAGAGCCAGGAGATTGAGACATGGCACTGCTGAGAGATGGAAGGAAGGAAAGTTGGGAAAGAAGCTGCTTCAAACAGAAATTAAGATATGGTCAAATTCCCTAGAGAGACTGAAACACTAATGCTGCAGGCTGGTCATCAACAGAAAACCTTTACTATAGAACAGCTACAGGGACAGAAAGGCTGAAACAAAACAAGAGCAACAGAAACAGAGATACTTTTAACATGCATTCAAACGTAAAAAACCCAGGCATCACAGGTCACTGTTCTCTCAGTCCAACAAACTGATCTTGTGCAAGTGAAAATTAGCTGTGAACATCTGGGACAGTTCCTGCCGGCCATCTTCATCAAGGAGACCAAAATTTACCTTTGCATGGCAGACACCACAACACGGTCCTACTTTATACCAAAGCCCATTCATAATCAGCTTTATTTTGATTAGCTTTAAAAATTATAGTTTAGTATGTTGAATTTGCTGTCAGACTTGGAGTGCTTACCAATGAAACAATGCAGAAGAACTGGCCCTTAGCAAACATATCTGCCAAAAACCTGGCTCAAATTTGAACAGTGAGAACAATGACTGAGATGTTCTGATACAGAGAAATTTACACAAGCTTAAACACATTAAAGAGCTCTCTTAGAAGATACTGTTTCTTTAAAATCCACACAGAGACTAAAACACAGTAGATAGAGATTTAAAGCAGGCAGAGAGCAGATATGAGCCTTAGTCAGAAAGAAAGGAAAGATTTATTTATTTTTTAAAGCTATAACCAAAAAATTTCTCAAAATGTGACTTATCCTCCTGTCTTATTTTGTCACATTTTGGGTCTCTCCTGCTTGGTGTCCAAGGAGGAGAGGGCATTTACTTACATCAAATAACCTTTCTATATACATCTCCTCATTGACCTTATCACGCAGGACATCCTGAGAGTGGCGGACAAATGTCACATAGGCATCAGCAACATCCATTCCTGGCTTCTGCATGGAGGAGAGAAGAAGAGAGAGAGAGAGACAGAGAGAAAAAAACATGAATAGTGATGCAGGGGGCAGCTTCTCTGTGCAGCCTCATCACTGCTTTTCCTTCTCTTCCATCTCCTGCTGTCCTCCTGCAGTTTGCTCTTTCCTTACCTGATGGACACTTACCTGATGTCACACTTCCACAGCTCTCTGCAGAATTTTACTGAGTTTTAGAGAGTAACCTACAAGCATGCAAGATTTTGGGGATAATAGCATTGCTTTAAAGCACATGGGAATGGAAGCAGCTGGATGGGAAAATACTTTTAAAAAAATCTTGTTTGAGTTCACATTGCTTGATATATTGGATTCAAACTTACCTCAAAGGAAACCCATTAAAATATGGTAACACGAGTCATTACAAGAGCTGCCACAAAACCTTAAATTTGTGTGGCACATTGTAAGTTTGTTAATAACTAGTGTCATTAGTTTCCATTACTGTGATTTACCTCAGATCACAGAGTATCATTTCTCTGCAAGATACGATTGTCAGCCACTGTAAATTGAAGTTAGTTAACACATCCGTGTAATTTCCAGGGTGAAAATGAGGACAGTTTGGAAAGCAGTAGGAAGGGAGTTTTTTAATACAAAGCAAACAATTATCAAGCAAAGGGCCAGTGCTTGGCCCTTGGGAAGGCAGTGACATTTCTTAACACCTACTGCAACAATGACAAGGTATTAATTTGAAAAACAATGAGGACAACACAAATGTGGCAGTAGTCAAGTGTTACACTTTGAAGCAATTTTCAGTCTGCTGATCGTGCCCATTCCAAGGCGGGATTAGACAGATTGGTTTGTACTAAACAATTGCAACAGAATTACAGAATTAGTTTTAACTACCATTTGTGGAATTAAATTTAAGTGGTGGGTGTCTGTTCAGCCAGGATTTCCCCTCTGTCCTCTAATCAAACAGGTTTTTCTTTCTCCTTCCCCAGAAAGGCAGTGGCTCATGGACCATGGGGGGTGGCTCTGCACAGATCTGGGAGCTGTGTGGGGCTGGTGGTTGAGTTCATTAAAAATGTTGAGGCTGTCAAGGAAGCCACTGTAATCTGTCTTTTTTTTTTTTTTTCTAGGGGCAGGTGGGAAACAACTGAAAACTAACCCAGGTGAATGATTTCTGCTCTGATTTACACAAAGAACTGGAGCATCTGCCTGGCTTTGAGGAGAGGAGCAGACCCTGCTGCAGACCTCCCAAGGGTGTCCAAGGTACAAAGCTTTTGAAAGGGTTACGTAGCATTTTACTAAGACCACTTCCCTGGAGATGCCTTACTTCCCAGGAACATAGATGCCCCAGAGAAGGCCATGCTTTGCCCTAGAAGTTACTTAAAATAACCGTTCTGTGTTCAAATTTCCAATGACAAAATATTTAAGATGCACTGAAACAAGTAGGAATTTCATCTGAAAGATCTCCACATCTCCAGGGTAAGAAATAAATTCTGAATTTTTCTTCCCAAGGCTCTCAAAATCTTGGTTTTATTACTCCAAGAGAACAGGATGCCAAGATCTGCACTGGGATATTTTAAACCGAGCAACACCTCTTACTGTTCAAGAGTTTGTCTTTTTCATGCTAGGCTCAAGATATGATAATTTTGTAGGCAACATTTAGGTTGGGCTAAAAGGCTGAAAACACCAAATGCAGATGATGTTGTCCAAGATGTCTGATAAGTGAATCACATTGTTATATGAGAACATGCAGAACAATACACCTGCATTAAATATACACACATTTTACATACACATCATCAAACTCAACAGAGTTACTCTTGATTTCCACCACTCAGTCTAACTGGGTGCAGGAACTGGTGTGGTACATTAAGATCTATTTCTTTGCATTTGCAGTTGCCCAGGATCTTTCTGCCTGTAAATGTTACAGTAACCCCTTATTCCAGCCAACATTCATATATTACACTTCAACTTAATTTAAATGTAAATTTCTGGCAAGTTAAGTGCTCTGTCTAAGAACATTAAGGGCTCTTTTCCTTATGAATCAAGGTCTAATTAAAGGAGACGATGTACAGTTTTCCTACACCAATTACAGAAAAATGGAAAAAATTATTTTCATTAACAATTTCCCAAACACATGTTGGTAGCTCATCACCATTTCCCCAAAGTAATAAAAAAGTCATTTTCCAAAAGAGTAAAATAAACCAACAATTAGAAGAACAAAAATAAAATAGATTAGCTAATGTGTTAGATGTGTGTTGGCTCAGTTCTAACATGTCTGGACTTTTTGTTTGGAAATTATACTGTATTTGTACAAGTCCAAATGAAGAATTAACAGAATGCACTGCTCCCATTTTTTTTTTTTTTTCAAATGTGATTCAAGCCAATTGCATAAATATGGTACCTTTTTGACACCATCTGCAAATTGTTGCCTAAACAGCCTCATAGGTCTCCATAAGAGGGTAACTGCTCATTATTAACATAATGGAGATATCCTTTCCAGTTCAAATGTTAGAAGTATGAAGGCCCATGGTTCAATCTTGGCTGTTAATGCATAATGTGGGTTGCTACACATGCCATAAACCCAAGCACGATGCAAATTACTATGACAGAAGTTGTTTAAATTGTGCTTACGGGTACATCCACGTATTTGGAAGCAGCCTTCACCTGTAAAAGGAACAAGAGGAGAGTTAACACCATCGGTACCTTTTCAGGTCTTTGTTTTTTCTTTAAACTCTGTAAGACCATCTTAAGCCAAGACTTGGGACAACATAATGCTGAGTAGGTTGAAAAGGGTGATGAAACTCACTTTCCTGTCTAAAAGGGTGGTATTTTTGTTGTTGTTTTTTTTTTTTTTTTTTGGAGAGGTAACTTTACTGCTGCTAAAACTCTAATAGCAGCAGATGATAGTGTGGGAGTTGTGCTTCTACTTCAGCGAGCGGGGGAAGATGGGGTTCGTAAGAAGACATCGTTATTTTCTTCGGAGGCCTCGCTCTCCACCTGATGCCACGTGTCTCCCAAGGCACTGCATGTCTCTCCTGCTGGGAGCTGTATGCCAGGAGCAATGGCAGCTCGCCTGGAAGCTGGGGCATGATGGCATGGTGAGGCTGGCAGGGGCCTGCACCAAGCTAGACACAAGAAAGCACCCAAAGGATCCTAATTTTGCTCCCTTCCCATCGTACTGCCCTCAGTGTGTTTCCCCCAGTCGTGCAGGCTGCAGTCTGGGACATTGTCAAGACCAGGCTGGATGAGGCTTTGAGTAACCTGGATAGTGGAAGGTGTCCTTGCCTGTGGCAGGAACGAGGTGATTTTTAAGGTCCCTTCCAACCCAAACCATTCAGTGATGCTCTGCTAGGCTGAGGGTTTTCTGAGAAGTGTTGCACATGAATGCTTGTGGCTGGGCAGGTTGGAAAGTTGTGCTCACGTTTCACAACGCATCACTGTTGTCTTCACATGCAGCCTCTCCTGCACTCACTTGTTCCTCCCTCATACCAATGAATTCAAAACAAAAATTATTATTTTTCCCCTTTTTGCTAGCCCTGATGCTGGCAGAAGCTTGCAGACCACGTTGGAGCAGTGTGCTCATGCCATGCCCTGCAGAAGTGCCCTGAAGCTTTTCTGCTTCCCAGACCTCGATTTTCCCTGATTTTCCTCCCTTTTTAGAAAATGCTGTTGGAGGGAGGGTACCAGACATGGACAGCACTCTGTGGTGTCATCACAAGCTGGTGTGATCTGCAAGACCCCAAACTGACTTTGTCTGTGGTTTTCCATGCAGCAGGGTGCACATTGCCTTGCGCAGGAGGCGGGGTGGCCCCTGACGTCAGGCCAACTCTTCCAACTGAGCAGTGCCCAGCTGGCCATAGAGACCTTTTTCCCACTGTAGCATAAGGCACAGTGTCTAGAAAGAGTATGGCTGGGATTTTCCACAACGCTTCTGCTTTTAATTAGGGTAAGCGTTGCCGGCCATCTTTGTTTGGGTGTAAAAGCTCACCTGCTTTTAAATATTTCTAAAGCTACCATTAAAACAGCCTAAATATAACACGCACACAGTTGCATCTTGGGATGAATAAATTATGTGTCCCGAATGAGAGAATGAATGTATGTGTGAGACAGAATGTGAGAGTGGGTGGAAGCACTCATATGGTGTGTGTGGGGGGTGCATAATTAAGCACAATGAGGCGATACAAAAGACCAGACTGGTGGTAATTGCCGAGGTGAACGCGGCGAGTATTGGCAGCGCCCAGGCTGCCGAGCCGGGGGGCAAGAACAGAGGGAAGGGCAGGAGGAGGGCACTGAGCGCCTGCTGCTGCCGTGTGACCCCGGGCTGGCTGCCGGAGAGGCTGCAGGGCGGACGGGGCACGTCCCAGAGCATGAGCTTAGCAAGGAGGCAGCAAAATCAGCACCAGAGTGAACACTTGTCTTGTCTCCAGGTATTCCTGTCCCCAGCCAGCTGTCTGGACACCTTGCCCTGTCTCTGCATTTATCCTCACAAGTTTCTTGGGAGGTGGTGAAGTGCTATCTCTTGTTCCTGCAGAATGGGAGCGGAGGAGCCTCAGCCTCCGTGCGTGAAGGCAGCTGGAGCCCATCCAGCGGATGCAGCTCCAGGAGAGCAGGCAGTCATGGCACACCCACGCAGGCAGGGTGCCCATGCGAGCACCAAACCAGCAGTTTTTCTGAGCAGCAAAGCCCAACAACCAGGAGGAAAGCCTGGAAAACAATGTGGCTCAACAGCCTGTGGAACTCAAGCTGGGCTCCTTGCTCAGGGCTACACCTGTACCTTCAAATATCACGTGGAGCATGAAGCTAGGCAGAGGCAAACCTGCCAGCTGAGCGTGGATTTAGCACTCTTGGGTCTAGCTTAGCGCCACTTTCAAACTACCTTCTCCAAAGCCAAGAGGCGACAAGAATAACTCAGCTTCCTGCGATCTCCTCCCTCCACCCACAAAAAAACTGAGCTGCTTCTCCTGCCCACTCTCCTTTAATCAGAATAATTACTTGTTTTTCTTTAAAGTCAGATTTGGCTACATTTAGTGAAATTTCCAAACTGCCGGATGTTGTGTGATTTTTGCTAGGCTGCCGTTTTTCACAAAGTATGTGACTTTGCCATGAAACATCTCAGTTTACCATACAAATTTTGCGCAGAACAAAAATAAGATCTTTTACTTCTGTCTCCCTTGGGTAACATGGAATCTTTGGTTATAATTACCACAGGTGTAATGCTCTGCCTACAGAGGCCATCCAGAATACAGGGAATTTTAGCAGCTGGCATTCCTGTGAGTCAGTGGATCTGCACATGCAGACACCCAGCCAGGGCCTGGGCTGCTGCCGCCAAGATGCACTCAAATGTAGCAACAAACAGAAAAAAAAAAAAGTCTGGCCAAATTTAGAAGGGTGTTTTCCTCTCAAAGTGCTCTGCAAGGAGAAGTGGCTAGTGAGAATTTATTAGGACAACAGATGCATTAATTTTATCTTGAATTTCGAGGCAAGAATTGGAAATGAGGATATCCTACTAGGTGATAAAACTGTCTGTCACAAGACCCCCGAGTACATGTCACTTGCAGAGCGCCTGGAAAACACGCGATGAAAGAAGTTGGTGGAAGGGGGTGGGAGACTAATGCTTTCTGGAGCTTGGACCATCACACTTTGTTGTATTTGTTCAGACAGGGAAAACGTGGGAGGTGGTGCAAGCATGCTGTAACAAGAGAGAGAGAGATTCTGTATTTATCACTGCAAAGACTAAACACAGCAAGTCACATTACTACTGCAGGGAGAGGAGACTTGCTAAGCCCAGTGCCAAAGGGGTCAGGGCTGCTCCTCAGCCTCCTCTCCCAGTGGCTCCCAGCAAACATGGGGGCCAAAGCGAGAGACATCCCTTTGTCAGGAAGGAGCAATCCTGCTCCTCTGTCGTGTGCCCAGCCCACTTGCTGTGGGCGAGGGACCAACACTTCCCTGGAGACATGCACACACCACGCACAGCAGCTATTTGGATACACATCCCTTCCTGACTGAAAACTCACGAAATGCAGGCTTTGGGACCACGTTCAAAGGCTGTGGGGCTGTTGGAGTGGGACAGACTGTTTTTCTGCTGCTGGGGCAGTGAAGTGTCAGTAAGTGTCTGAGGAGCAGCAGAGAGCATGCCTGAACCCCATGCACCCACGTGCTGGTCCTGACAAGTGCCCAGAGCCCAGGTGCAGCCAGGGCTTTGCTCAGCAATCAAAGGGAGCAGCACTCGGCAGTGTAAACAGTAGGATGTGGTGGGAGCAGCGCAGCATCAACCGAGGAACAGCTTGGATTCACGGAGAGGGAAGGGCTGCACATTACAGTCTACACGGGCTGATGCTGGTACTTCCGATGCCTGGAAAGCTGCCGCCTCCACATCCTCTGCTGCTGGCACACAAGTATTTCCTAACCCTCCACAGCACTGGAATGAGGGAAGGTGTCCAGGTATCCATCCCAAGCCATAACCTGCATCCCCTTGAGCATGGGTGAGCACAGCCCTGGGGCTGTAACCACACAGGGTTTATCCTGGGAGAAGAGCTGCACCGAGGGGCAGTGAATGGAACACCCTCCCTTCCTCTCTTCTCCAAAGAACAAAGTGCCTCCAGCACACCTGAAAAGGCAGAATATTTAGTTTGAACCCCATGGTGGTTCAGATAAGCTGCCAGACTGTGTGCACAAAGCTGCCAAGATCAGTTTCTTGCCTCTGCTGTTAAGCCTTCCTAAATCCATCTCCATTTCCAGATGGATCCTACAAACTGCCTCAAACTCAGCAAAAGGGCCCAAGAGTAGCAAACAGCAGACATTTGCAAGTAACTAAGACAACTCCAAAATGAGATTTTGGAAAGCCTTCCCAGTTTGCAGAGCAGTGCCTTCTGCCTCTTGCCCAGTCTCTGTGAACAAGTCAGTGCAGGAGACGTTGCACACGAAGGCAACAGGGCCAGGGTGTGAAATGTGAACACAACTTTCCAAGCAGCCCAGCCACAGGCATTCATGTGCACAACTGTCTGTGAGCAGAGAGAAGTGAAGTCCTGCTTGCACAGAGACACCCCTGTAAACTTTCTGGCACATGCATTTTCAGAAGACCTTTGGAAATCAGCTGCCATGTGTTCATCCTAAGAAGCTGTCACAACAATTTTCTGGAATACAGCTCTGATTGTTAAACCATTGCTGGATACTGAGGCCAGGTTTGCACAGATATTGGTCTGGTCCCATACCTTGCTAGGAAATATGTGGTGAGCTGTGGATTGGTTCCTCAGTTGTTAGGGAGAAATATGGCATTAGAGGCACCTTGTGCTTTGTGACCTCATTGCATTTCCCCTACCTTGTTTTCTTTTAGAAACACATAGTCACTCCCTAGATCTCCCTTATTTTGCTGTTTACTATTTAAAGTGGTTATTGTTACGGCCAGAAGACTGAGAGGAACACATCTGTCATGTGAAGTGACAATGAAGTTAATTGCATGTATACTGCAATGGTTCTTTTCATCTTCATATGAAGAATAAACTTCACCAAGCTGAACAATAGATGGAGATGGCTTTTCTCTGTGCATCCTGGATGTTTATGTACTGTTTATCTGCATAGAGGTTGTTTGTGTATTCATGTGGGGGTTACAGTGATCAAACATCACAGAATGGAAAAATTATTAGGTAGCTGATCTAGGCCTGGGAGAGCAGGAGGCTACAACTCAGAAAAAATAAAAATAAAAGAAAAAGAAGGAAAGTATAGTCTGTACTTACAGTAAATGACAAGAATGAAGAAAACAAAGTTCCTTCGTCATATCTAGACAGTTTGGCCAAGACTCCTTCCAAAATGGTGACAAACTACAAAGACAAAAAGTACTGCAATTATTTCTAATAGTTGGACAAGGGTGTAAAAATCTGCATCAGCTTCAAAGGAGCCAGTGCACCTCTCAGTATTGCCAAAGGAATGGACCACCTGTCCCTGAGCACAATGGGCAGGGAGTGGGGAGAAAGGAGTGCTTCCTTTTGGGTGCTGTGGTGCACCTGTTGCTGACTGGGAATCACCCCTCAGTGTCCTGGGTGGTGCAGGGGACAGGGGGTGGGTGCAGTGTGTGGGGAATCCATCCTCTCTGGGTGGGGAATGCTGTGGCTCCTGCTCCCAGTATGCAGTGGCAAGCACGCAGCTAGCTGGGTATTCTCGCAGAAGAGCTGAACTGGCATATGTTGGCGGATTATGTTTAAAGGTCTCCACTGTATAATAGGGATGACTTGTTCTCAGAAAGTTTGAAACTAGAGGAAAACACACCCCACCATCTTTCTTCCTTACATACCAATTCCCCTCCGTGTTAGCACAGCACACCAGACCTACACAACCACCCAAGGGGAATGCTGGCAGCTGAGCTACAGAAGCTGACTCTGATGAAAAACAATTTCCAAACAATTAAACCTGACATTTTGGAATGTATTTCCCACTACTGTCATCTCTAAATTAATTTCTTAGAAGAGCATATGGTGATCTTGCACAAGATGAGCTATTTTGTCCACACAACCTCATGCGTAGGAGTGGTGACCACCTCTGCGTGCCACCCCAATGGCTCTGCAGCAGCATTTAGCAGTGCCACCCCCTGACTGCAGCTACCCCAGTGCTGTGAGGTGATGCTGACCATGGGGTGCTACCCCATCAACATAACAACCATTCCTTAAAGCCACTTCTGGCCCAGTATGGCAATCCTGCTAGCAGAGGATTATGTCTCACGCAGTTCCTTATCAACAAAGAGTCACCAGGAAAGGACTGGGAGATGTATGATCTTGTCTGTGAGAAACAAGAAGCCAATTCAACATCCTAATGTGTCACATTTTAATGGAAACGCACATATTAAGGATGCAATGTTAACAGTGAATCACTTCACCTGAAGCCAAGAGTTACCTTTGCCACTAGGAGTGTTATCATTTCTTTGACGGTTTCCTCAATTAGCTCATCTATTTTTGAATGGTACTGGTGCTAAAGAAAAATAAAAGGAGAGGGGGAGGAAAATATTAGCATTGATCACAGCCAACAGCTCTACACCTGTCAGTCTCTTCCCTTGGTAAGCCACAATACATGGTATTAAACCAAAGAATTATGCAGCTTATTACCCTGGGCCCCACTGCAGTGGCCAGTGACTACTTACACTTGTAGGAGAGACCTTGAATTCAGGAGAATCCTCCATCAGTTTTGAAGCATGGGCAAAGCCTGCCCTGCTCTGTGTGCCCACAGCTCTGGGAGCCATGCATGGACGTCGGAGGGGAGGCTCTACCATTCCTGCGAGAACCAGCACCCAGTGCTCCTAGAGATTCTGAAGTCCCTTTGCTCCACTTCTGTGGGCATCATCCTGTCCTGGCACATGGATTGCAGCAGGCAGTGGGATACACCTGCTGCTGGAGGGGAACAGGCAGCCCTTTCCATGGGCACCACAAACCACCCAGCCCTTGGCATGGGAATGGGGAGGACGTGCTGCTCCAGGGGAGCTGGCAGTGTGCTCAACCACTGGGAGTGGCACTGCACCCTTCCCACCTACTGCAGCAAAGCAGCTGAGCCTGTGTTACCCCGGGCTCAGCAGGCCCTTGGCTCAAGTTGAGCACTCAATCAAACGCTTTGCTGTTTTGTACTGTGAGATAGATTAAAAACCACCCAACAAACCACGAGGAGCCACTTTGTCCCATGCAAGAGCCAGCAGGCAGTGCAGCCCTGAGCCCCGGGCAATGGCAGATCCCGTGGCAGCAGCTCAGCACCGGCTGACCGGGGCCTGTGCCTGCAGCACCAGCCTTTCTGAGTCTTCAACCCAATTTCTGCACATGCCAAACCTTGCTTAGCTTGGGAGCTCTGATGCAATCAGCTGCAATATGGCTAGAATAGGTACTAAAATACAGTCTTCTACTAATTTAGAAAAGACCTGTTTCCAATACAAGATTTAATTAGTGAAAACATACAGTATATTCTTATTTTCAATGGACTGAGAAAATACTGATTATGACTGCTTTCCAACACAAAACATTTGATTTTTCAGTCAAACATTTCAAGCACTGGTGCTAGTCACTATATTCATTACCACTTGGCATTAATATTGTTTTAAAATGTTAACATCAAATCACATTGAAAGAGACAAATCTGCTTTAAATACTAATCAGACTTTGGGAAGGAAGACTGTGAGGGCTTTACAAATGCTAGCTGCTGGTCTCAGTGTCTGATCAGTACTCTGAACTGCTCTACAGTTTGGGGATTTTTTTCTACGGCAGTAACATTAATATAGGGATTTGGGAAAAAGAAAATAAAAGTAGGACACACTTACCCACTCTTTTGCAAACTTTTCAGATGATTGGGGACAGAAATAAAGAGGAAAGTGCAAAAGACAGGAAAAAGAACATATGAAGATAAACAATAAATAAACCAAAATCTTTTAAAAAAAGAGACGTATGAGAACAGCAGCATCATGCACAGAAACAATAAGCAATGGAAAATGAAATGGGGTCAAAACCTCCTTTCGCTGAAATACCAGAGATCGCTACCTGTAGGATTTGGTGGCAGTAAAACAGCGGGAAGGGACCGGATTGTAGCTGACACCTGGCACTCTCTTACGGTTTTATTCGGCTCCGAAGAGGAAGGGAACCGGCTGTCGAAGGCAGGGTTCAGCCTCGGGGCAGCGCACAGCCCTCACCGGGCGGCAGGGCCAGGGCAGGGGATGTGGCACAGCACGTCCCAGCCCACGGCCTGGCTGGGGGCACTCAGGGCCTCACCTGGACACGAGGACAAACCGGCACCGCCACGCCACAGGCTGCGATCTGCTGGGCCCACGCGGGGGAGAAACATACACGAACAAGCGGGTGATACTTGCATTGGCAGCTCCCATTCCCATGTCCTGCTTTGCAGGTCAAGACATACACAAGTCCCTTATGGGATCATAGTTATGATTAATCTTTAATGCAGAGCTTAGGCCTTATCAGCTCCCAGGATTGACCTGGCATTTCCCAGCATAGCTGGAATGCAGCTGTGGGGCGACAGGGACCTGTAACAGCTTGGTACAGGTAGAAGCTGCTGATGTGCTTGGCAGACACAGCCAGGACTTCCTAAGGGAATGGAGAAGGGGTTGTGCATATATTGGGCTGTCTCTCCCATTATGTTTTCCTTCTGCAACTGCATTTTCTGTGTGTGTAAGACTTTGCAAACAAGTATTCAGCTAACTGCTTTCATCAAGTAAGTCATGAGTTTGAATTCAAACATGACTAGCTCTGTGCAAAGCAATTCATTGTGAAATGCACTGACTGATGCATGTTCAATTACAAGCTTGTTTCAAAAGCAAATAAGAGCCCCAATGGAATAAAACCACAGCTCTGAGAGCAGGAGAGGAGGCTGTACATGCACCAAGGTGGTGTAGCAGTACCCTGAGCGCTCATTCCCATCGCAGCCGCAATCCCCAGGGCAGAGTGAGCCCCGGTGCCCTGGCAGTGACCATGCAGGACAGGGCCTGCCCCAGGCAGCCACAGCCATGTGCACCCTGTGCCACCAGTGCCACAGCCCCAGCTCCACCTCAGGAAGGGGAGCCTCAGCCAGGACAGGGTCAGAGACGGCGGTGGTTTGGAATGCGAGCGCCTGGTGCTGCTACAGATGCCTGGCTCGCAAAACCAGCAATTCCAACAGCTCCTTCGACATTCCTCATGAAAACACTCAAGGTTAAAGATCACAGAGTTGGTTTGCTTTACCCAGCATAGCCCCCAATCTTGATCAAGTTCATCATAGCTTTCTATTAGCTCAATTATTACAATCCATAATCAGTGCACTACAATGATTCAACTTGACTTTATGTGATGAGTATCTTGCCTTGTCATGTAACAGATTGTGTGTATGTTGTATTTCTCTAAGGACCATCTGACCTTAGATATTAAATAGAAACATACTAGACCAACTGAGAAACATTTAATACATACATTTATCCCCTTAGATGTATTAAAAATTCAGAGGAAAAATAAATATTTAAGATGGTAAAGTATGTTTACCAAATGTTTTAACAGCTGCCTTTAGAGACAAGGAAATGGAATGAAATGATGGGTGTTTGTTTCACAGGGTAATGCTCGCAAAACGCATTCGAGTATCTGCTAAAGTGAGTGTGGCTGAAGGTAGTGTGAAAGGGAAGGCCTTTGGGGTGGGAGGGAACCCAGAGAGCAAGGTCAAGGAAGGTGTCCAGAGAGTCTCTGCCCACATACAGATTGAGCTGTCAGAAAAATCAGTGGTTTGTTTCTAACAAAAATGTCATCTCTTGTTAGGTCCGGGCCGAAGGCCCTGCCTGAACTCTGTGGTGGGCACTGTGAGCCCTTTTTTGCTGCTGTTGAGCTGTCTGCACAGGGACACGGGCTGGAGGAGCCACGTGCTGGCTGTGGCACTGAGGGATGGTCCCATCGGTGAGTTTCTGTCCCTCCCTGTCTGTTCATTCCTCCCCTTGCTCACCTGAGTGGCTGCTATACATGAGAGATGGGGGGACAGAGGGACTCAATGAGGCACAGACACAACTCCCCATATTACTGAGAAGGACCCAGGCTGGAAACCCAGGCTCCCATGCCTCTGCTGGGTATCTGACTGTCTCATCATTTCCAGTGGGACTGGAAGAGCATTTTGTCCTCCTCTCCCAGGTTGTAATGACAGATCTGTATAGGAACTTTTAACCCCCTCAGCCTGACCATCCTGGCACACAGCTTTAGACAGCTTCAAGAAGAGAAGATGGAGATAGCTGAAACACAGAGTGGCACGAGTGAATGGAGGGAGAGGTAGTAACACTAATTAAAAGAAAAAAAAAAAAAAAAAAAAAAAAAAAAAAAAAAGAAAAAGAAAAAAAAAAAGGGAGGGTGTATAAAATACTGCAGCCCTAAATGGTAACCTATGCACCAATAATTTATGTCTGCTTTACAGGTCTATTAGCTATGTGTTAAAAACCTCATGTCCCAGCAATTGCTGCTTGCCACAGGGTTTCAGCTGTCTCTGAGCTGCTGCACCAAACACCTCCTGGAAGTGGCCCAGGCAGATTTGCAGCTGATCCCAGCTGCAGCCCAGGAGCAACCATGCAGCTGCCTGCTCCCGTCTCCTGCACTCTGAATGAGGCCAAACCTGCAGTGGGACTGATAACTCAGAATTTGGAGGAAACTGTGGTAATCAGAGAGCATCACAAGTTAGCAGGGAAAGATGCAGCGAGTGCCTGGTCACACGATACTCAGGCACAGCACTGATATTGTCAGTCTTGGGCCATCTGAATACTTAACCTGACAGTTTAATGAATGCAATGAGCCTCCTCTGTCTTTGTCATCTCCAAAATCTCCCTGTCCCAGGGACTGTGCCAGTATAAGGGTTTGATCCTGATTTGCAGTGGGGAGCATTCCAATCATGGACCTTTGCAGCTGACAGGGCACTGCCAAGGTAGATGCTGTAGCAGCTGCAGGCTGAGGGATTTGGGAAGACAAATGGGCATGAATATGGAACAGAAAATGGTAGAGAAGTTCATGTCCAGGCCTGGACAACAAAAGCCCACTCAAGATCTGCTCCAGCTGACCTGGAGGACAAGGGAAGACCTGATGATGGGCAATATGAAATCTCTTACAATGTGTGTGTCACAAATAAAATGTCAGAACTGAAATATGTATAAGAAAAATAAAAAGAACAGCTGAATCTGATCCAAACACCAATGACATCAGGGCAGCAGAGAGCCCTGCTACATCCAGTGGCCTTTGGAGCAAGTTCTTTTAGAGAAAAAAAATTGAAGTGAACAACTGAAAAAACGCAGGAACAACTATCAATGATTCACTGCAAATTCTGACCATGGAAAGCTGTAGTGAAAAGGCTTATCTAGGAAATGCTGACAAGCAGCAGACTAGGTGAGCCAAACAGTATTTGTGAATTTATTCTAGACTGGTATATGAATATTTAATTTGGCTTGAAGTCACTGGAGCAAAAAGAGCATTCTGATGCATTTAATTCATTCAAATTTGCCATGTCTTTCTAATTCATAGATCAATTCACAGAAACTTTAACCTGAAACTACGGCTTCGGAAGAAAATAAAAATCAGCAATTAATTAAAACAGGTTTGTTGTTTGAGAACTTGAGTCATTATGAACCTGGAAATCCAGAATGATCAAGTGTGCTGATCATAGCCAGTACTCGAGGAAGGCAAAGCAGCCGGAATTTCAATCTACTTTTGGAAGTTATTTATTTTTGTGGTTTTGGGGTTTTTTTTTCCTTACATGCATCACAGCAACAACTTGGCAGTTCTGTTTTCCTTATGTTTGTCTACAGAAAATAGCCATACACAGAAAGTGTGTTGCTGACACCTGGCTCCAAGGTGCAGGTAATGACTCAATTTATATGGTCATCATGCAACAACCAAGCTTGAGAGATACCGTATGCATACCACAGTCCTTGCAAAAAGCCACTCCTAAGTGACAGGGATTCCGAATGTTTCTATTCATTAGATTTGAGAGCAACCCCCTGTACATTCATCTGCACACTCTCTATGGAAGGCTAAATCCACAAACGATACAACGTCTCTGAAACAAGCACAACAGGAGACAGGAAATTTCATGACATTGCCTTTAAAAGCTGTGAAAGGAAGAACCTGCATTTTTACCTCTTGGCCCATTTCCATACTGCAAAGCTTTGTAGACTGAGCTTTGGCATCCACCATGACATTAAACATGGTGCATATTGATTGAGGGACTCGGAAATCTGTTGATCGGCTGGTTTTCTGCAGTTTTACTTCAAATGCAATCCTTGTTCTGTGAAGGAAAGTAGAAAAAGATGTTTCAGTTGCTTTAAAGCATACTGAAGCCAATAATAATAATTTGAAACAATACTGAGAAGAGTTTGAGAAGCCAGAAAGCTGAATGCTGCTGGGTGTGCCACAGTGCAATTGTCACAAATGTGTTTTTTCAAAAAATGATTTTCCAGTTTAAAAAGAAACCCCCTTTTCCAGAATACACATTATTTATAAAGTGTTCAACAGTTTCAGGGAAACTGTGACTCTCTTATGCTTGATAAACAGTGTGATGATGTTACAAACAACAGTGTCATTGCACACCTTTAATTTGGTTGCATTAGCTGATTGATAACTACAGCCTTCTGCACTAAAGGAAGCTCCTATTGCTCCCTGATATCAACTACAAAAACAGAAACTCCTTCTTTGCTTGACTGAAAGGACACTGCCATATCATTGCATTTATAGTGATATGATAGTATTTACTTGCTGGAAGTTCTTAATTGTCTTGTAAGTTCACAGAAGTGCACCACACAAGTTCACCAGAATCTGTCTGCAAACTGTGCACAGCACAGTCATGTGCATATGAATGAACTTGCATTACACACCTCCCTGTTCTCCTGAAGTTTCACTGAGATCAAATCTGACATCCCTGGCAGTAACAAACCATGATACACCAAAAGCTTTGTTAGGCCAAAACCTACAAAATCTGAACATGTGTCATATTTTAAATACCAAGGCATTTGTGAGTCTATCACAGGAATGCTTTCCAGTGTGGTGGGCATTGCCTTTCCTTTCTTCAGAGCCCCTCTTCATATTCCAGAGGTACTCACTAATCTAACCTAACACAGAACAATTATCACATCACGCAGAATCTGCCAATAAATTAACATAGTAGCTTCAATTCAGAAATAACAAATAATATCAGCTGCAGCTCAGGAATAATTCTGAACTTGAACGATCCCCCAAGGGTTATGCAAATGAAAACTCATTTAGGAATGTGAAGCTCCCATTCTGGGGATCAGATCTGAGCTGGTATATAGGTCCTTCTGCCTGGATTTATTAGTTAACAGGCCTTCCTTGCAAGGGCTGCTTTCCTGACAGCCCTGAAATACAACCCAGTGCGGAAGGCGGGGTGGCTCCTCCATGGATTCAACAGTTCAGAGACAGACGCGAAGAAAAATGTTGTGTCAAACTGAAATTGCTAAAGAAACCTTAGCCAGGCCCTGTTTGCAGGTGATATAAATAGGGAAGGCAGCATATTGGTTTACATCAGCAGTGGCATTTGAACTGATTTAATTACCAGTGCCAGATTTAGCCTGGACTCGGGGACTAGAATCTTGATAATTACTGAAAGGACCCAAGGAGACTGGGATTTTCCATCTCCTCATGGAAAGGAGCATGTTCCTACTTACTTATGTTCACAACCATTATATATAGTTGTACCAATACAAGCTGGGCCAGGCTTTTACAGAGGGGCAACACATTTGTAGAAAGGTTGAGGCAAATCAAGGAAAAAAACCACCTGGCTTCCAGGCACACAAGCCCTTCTTTAGATGTACCTGGAAATTTGCTTATTTTTCCCAGTTAGCTGAGATAACTTGGTCTGATTTTAAAAGATCATTGCAGCTATAACTATGCTGTAGGGACAGTAAAGGGGCCTTAGTTGCAAAAGAAAAAACAAAGGAAATAAGAGAAAATAAGTTTTTCTGGTGGTGCTGGGGCAGAGCAGAGAGCAGAGTTCCAGCAGTGGGTTTTCAACTAAAGGACAGCCTGACAACTAGAGGACAACTAAACCTCAGAGTTTGTGCCAGACACAGGACCAAATAAATTGATTGACATCAAAGACATTAAATGCAATACATCTCATTGCACTTTAAATACACTGGGGTTTATTCCTGAATGGTGAGAGAACAAGCCTTGAGCAGTCTGCCTTTCTGCCTGCATCTCAGGCACTGAACGTGCCTTCCCCTGTGCTGACACTGCACATCCAGGCTAGTGAGGATGGTACTGAAAATAAATGCCACACTCACACTTGCAGAGTGGCCAGGAAATTGTGGTACGGAACAGCCACACACTGTAGTTAATATTAGCATGTATCAGCTATTTTTGGCATCCATTTTTTCTCTGGTTCATCTCTTTGTCTATGAATTTTTGCACAATGAAATACAAAGTTCATTTCTTCTTCTTGTCTCGTTACCTCTGATGCAAATGGACACAAATTGCAGTGGAAAAGTTGGAAATTTAACTTCAATATTTTGCTTTCAAAATGACAGATGCCAGTATGTCTAAAAGTTGCTTAAAGATATCTCTGTTTTGGAAGATCTGCAGGTAACTATGCTATAATGTGGCTGATGATACAACAGCTTTCCCCAATCAACGGCAGACGAGAAACCTGTGTGCCAAGCAACACATTATCTCACTTTTTAAATACTTTTTTCTTGGGTTTTTTTTTTTTTTTCATGTATCTGTGCTTCTTAGGTGGGTGCTGGGATCTTTCTTATGGCTACACCTTCAGCAGCCAGCAGCATCACACCAACCTGCCTGTACAAAGATCTGACCTCACGTGCGGCACTGAAAATAATTACCTACAAAGCCCAAAAGAATGGGTGATTTATTGTCTTATTGTGAATAAGCACTCTCCCAAGTGTCAACAGAGAAGGGCCTGCTTGGAAGAGTCCACAGTTCACAGCAATGGGGTGAATTCCAGTTTTAGGGTGGAACAGGCTTTGCATCCTGTGAGCTCCTGTGAGAAACACACCTGGCTCACTCATGGGCACCTACCTTTTCACACAGGACTCGATCATGTCACTCGCCATGAGCTTCAAACGCTGCTCTAAGTGTTTCCCAAACTCCTCCTCAGGCCAGTGCAAATCCCGAATGAAGGTTTGTAGGGCATCAAGTTTCCAGAACATATCTTCTGAGGTGCCTGATCCATTGCTGGCAGGGCAAAATGAGAACAGAAGTCAGAAGTGGCATCAGGGTCTTTGCAACCTGATGTGGAGACCATTCCTGCAACAAGTGTAAGGCAGACAGCAGTTTCATACACAGGACAACGCTGGCCATCTCCACCATCAGGATTTTGAGTTTTACCATACAGTTGCCTAATCTACCTTGCTGTCATCACCCACAAAACTTTCCAGACCAGATGAGTAAGACAACATCATGAGTTACACATATTAACGGGAAGAACGTGTGTATGGTAAAAATCAGCCTTAGTTAATAACCACATTAACGTATGTGATTATTAAGAATTAAGGCCAGAAATTGTGGGAGAAAATCCTCGATCAATAATAACTGCCATACTAGGCTGTATGCAGTTATTAAGATTTAGGGTTTCATGCAATTCTCCCCCCTCCAAATTATATCTTGAGTTTGCCTTGTCCCCCCAGTGCGGCCCCGTTTCCAGGTAAGGGACAGTGCTAACAAGTGGTGAGCGAGGACACACTTTATCTCTTGAACAGCTGAAAAAAAATTGGGGTAAGTCAATTGAGCTAAGGGTACATCTCATATCCAGGAGTTTCGGCAGGATTTACCGCTGCACCTTTTTCTTTGCAAAGGCAATTACAGGACAACAAATTTACATTTTTAAAGATTTATTTTGCAACAACTTTGGTCTGCCACAAAATTCTCAATTTCTTTCCCAAGCATATTTTCTTGTACCCACACCCCTGCCCAGATGGAAGTCTTTAGTCCTGCAGTGTGTAGCTACACCAGCTCTTTTTTTCACAGTATAATTATATCTCAAACCTCCACTTACAGAATAAAAATACAGGACTGGATTGCACTCTGTTTGTGCAGAGAAATTTATGCATCCATAACCCTTTTCTCTCCCTCTCTTCTTCTCCCTCACTTTTTTTTTTTCCAGAACAATTACCAAGGGAGCTTCAAGAGTTTCAAACCCCCTCCTCGCATACCACTAATGCTAACACAGTAATTTATAAGATATTTAACACACCATGCATTACCACTTGTGCTGACATCATCTATAGAAACAGATGAGGGAGGGTGTTTCTATTGTGACAGATGCCAGCTGCATTGAGTTAATGCTAGAGGAGCTTGGAACTAATGCAAACAGGGCTACTCCCAGGTGAGAACTGTAGTCCCAACATGCCAGAGGGGTCCTGAGGGATCCTGGGCTAGCAGAGTCAGCAAGATAAAGAATGAATAGTCTTGGTTGTAGGAGGAACGTATCTGACACTAAGCAACAGGTAACATATCCTTGATGGAGGGGAAGGGTGAGTAATAGGAAATCAGGGAGATGAAAAGATAAAGAATCAGGCATTTGCTTTCGCCAGGGGACCAGTTTGGACAACAGTCTCAGATGCTCATCTACTGACAGTTTTTAGTTCAAACCTGTGCTTGGGTGTAAGCAGGCTTTAACAGTCTAAACCCAGTTTTGGAACTGCATGAATTTACATTTTAAGTGATTTAATGTGTACAAATACAATAATTGGTATTTACTACAGTGATATTATGACACCCATTTGGTCTCAAAATTTTTGAGGAATTATTCTCAGTCTTTTTCTCACTTTTGATTAGGGCTCCATCCAAGTAAACAATAAAGTATATTCATTTCCAAAACACACTGTTTGTGTTTTGCTTGTGAGCACCACAATTACTCTAATCACGACAGCAGTTTGCAATATACCATTGATGCTCAAGCATTTTCAGAGGGATTATCCAATTTGCTGTCATTACATGATTCTTATCTTTTCAAGGGCAGTACCACAAAGCATGCACAGAGCAAGATTAAAACTTCCAATTACTCTTTACAGACAACTGCCTAAGCTAGCCTTTAAAATAACTATCTTAGCATGAATATGAGTTGTATGGCTTTGAAACATAAACAACCACGCTAATATTTTAATAGCTTTTAAAATCTATTTTAAAAGATCTCGTATCAGTGTTTTCTTTACTTTCATTCATTACCAGTGCTCTGCAATCCTGCCTGTGCCAGACTAATGGCAGAGGCGTTCTGGTGGACTCCAGGTGTAGATGTAATTGAGGGTGTTTCAGTAAAAGTGAACAGGGGACTCTTGGGTGAGTCCTTCAGTTTTATTTACTAAGTGATAGGAGAGAGGAAAAGCAGCACAGTGCTGACTGAGACCACCTATGCCAACCCTAAATAACTCTCTAGGATTTTAGAAGGAGAATGGACAAACAACAGTTCCCATGACAGAACATCTTGGGAGATGAGCTACCTCAAATGATGAGATTTGGGTTGAGCCCAGTGTGTACCACCCTCCACACTGCTCATTGGGAAATCTCCTATATGAGAACTTGCCTAACCTGTGCTGAGGATCTGTGGTATGTTCCCCCTGAGCTTTGCACATGCACCCTGACAGGAAGCTGGGAGCACAGAGTACAAGGCTCCTATAGAGTGACTGCTCTGACACTATTTTCCAAGCCATAATCTGAAACTCACATTGAAAATATCTTTCTTTACTTGGACATGGCACTACTTGGGCAGTAATGAAGGCTATGGAGCTTTAATTGCTCTCTGGGGCATACCCCAACATGAATAAAAACTGTTACAGGATGCTCCTCTTAGATTGCTTCATCAAAGTAAAGGCAAAAATTACCTGGGAAATGCAGAGCTGGTATTCAATAAAATTAATTTTTAGATCTACATCTGGTCCACAGAAATTGGTTGACTGGCATTGAAATTGGTTCATCTTCTCTTTTGGACAAAACTCTTTGCTGAGACACATAATGTCACATTGTAAGTTCTGTGGTTTGTATGTTATTCAGACCATGCCCCATTGTTGACAGCTATTTTATAAAGCAAGATACTTGCTCAAACTGTCCGTGGGAGTTGAGACAAATTTTCAAGGTTTATACAAAAAAACTCTCAAAATACACATGCCAGAAATTCACTAGTGTCTCATTCAGAAAACATCTAATTAACTGTATCACTCTTTAAAGTTTTATGTAATGCACAGAAACAAACAATACATATCCATGCCAAGATTACTTTAAATTTAAATGAGATCTAATTTGAACTGAATACACACTCAGAATCATAAATAGCAGCCATCCATGACGGTGCAGAAAAGCTAGGCATTTGTGGGATGCCTAGTGGGATGTTAACTGGTAGATTTGGTACTTTAGGGAGATTCACATTTGGTAGATTCACATTGGGCAGATTACTTGTTAAACTCCTGTGGAAGAAACAGACAGAAAGAAAAAATACCATAACAGTGACAATGCCGATGTAGCAGAAGCACATGACACTCAGAAACAAATCTGCAAAGTTCACAGCATGAGGACAGTTAAAAAACTAAAGCAAAACATTTCAGAAAGAAGCATGAGTATGGAAGCTTAAATGTACTGTGTTTGCAGTCTGCTATAAAATTCAAATTCCTTAAGGAAAAAAAAAAAAAAAAAGAAAGCAAATCAGAATGAAAAGAAGAATCACAAAGTACAAATTAACAGAGAACTTAAACACCTGTGAAAATAACTGCACCTTCAAGTCCTGATATCATTTTGAAGTGCAGAGAGCAGCTTTTCTTCCAAAAAATCTCCCTTTTGAGGAAGAGTCTCAGTTCTTACACACACAGGCTCAATATAAGTGCTAAACTAAGAGATCTGCTAAGAGACTGGAATTTGAAATAATAAAGAAAGAGTCTGTAATTCCAGCCATAAGAGTTTTTCTCACCCCCAAGCTCAATGGAGCTGCAATTTTGCTGCAAAACCTCTCTGTCTTAGACCCTCCACAAATAAAGATGGGCTAATCTGGAGTGATGAAACAGTGAACTACAAGATCCTTCCTCTGTGAAGACTGTGCCCTGATCCTCCCTTGCATTCTTGGGTGCACAAAAAGGATTGCCCAGCCCCACTATTTGTGCACTGTGAATGAACTGCACTTTGTAAACATATCCAGGACTAGTATGTGACCTTTTCATGTCTGGAAGTGGGCCATGAGGTGATTAAGACATCTAAAAAGTGGACAGCTGTATTGTTTTAATGCAACCTTCTCTCCTGGAACAAGGTGTTGTAACAGCACTGCATGCCCAAAGTTTGGAATCCACCCTGACATGTTTAATTTTACTAGGTCTAATTCTGTTTTAATGAGTATCTCATCACAGTTACATTCTACATGCATAATAAAAAACATCAGGAGATCTGGTAATGAGCAAAACAGAAATTGTTTACCCAACTCACATGTAACCTGGTTCTCAGAAGAGAGGCCAGTTTCAGAAAAATGCCTAATTTCTGCCCTCTCCCAGGAACACTGTCTGACCCCCTTGTACACAACACACAGGTGGTTTTACAGTCCCATGTGAGGAACAAAACCAGATGCTTTGACACCATTCTCACCAGATTGTTACTTGGACTCAGTGAAAATGCAATCAGAAATTCAGGATTTCTGCTTCACCCTGCACTGCTGAAGCTACTGAAAGCTCTTCTATAGATGCACACAGGCACTGCTTCAGCATCCAAACTTGACTACTCTCAGTGACTGCATCAGGATATGCCACTTTTGGAAGTCTCTCCCATTTCCCTGGATTAAATGAGTTACTTTACAGACACCATTATCTGGATTCCTGTGAAACTACCAAATGATACACTATGTCTTTCAAGGCATATTAAAATCTCAATAGCTTCCCTAAGATGTATTTGGCACTTCATTTCTTACTGCAAGTTTTATATATCAACCACCAAAGTAATGGAATTGAGCTGCCTGAATAAATGTTTCCTAATGCTACAGATGATGTGAACCACATCTCTGCAAGAGCTCAGCTTGTCACTGGTGGTGGATGTTAGGGAACTGACTTGGTTCTTTGTGAATAAAATCCCTTGTTGGGGAGGAAAATGACAAATCAAAGTATTTTTTCTAGTAAAAAAAAAACAAAAAAAACCAAAAAAAAACCAGAAAAACCAACAACACACACGTGTTCTGATTTCTAATTATTTCTATGACTCTTAGTGGATTTAACTTCCTGCTGTGTGTTCTCTTTTTCAGGCAAACAGGAGAATTCACTACCGTCACAAAGCTATCCATTGTTTTCATTCATACTGTATCTGCTGCTAGGATGATATGACTATTGAATGAGACATAGACTACATAGTGATTGAGAGAGTGTTAAATCTTCAGAAATGGCAGTGCATGTGGTTAGATACTGATATGGAATAAATAAAGAAATAGCAAGAGGTGGACAACATATAAATGTATAAGGAAAAGCAACTTAAATAACTTAGCCAGATGGTAAATACATAAATCAGAGGACCTTTGGTTTTAATATTAAAATTCAAGAAGTGACAGTGTTATATTAATAAAAACACTGTATTAATAAAATATGACTTCTAGAGTAAACAGTATACTATATTCACACGGAAACATATTTCTTTTATACAACACACTATTTTGCTGATGCAAGAATATGTTGCAAGAATAAGTTAGTACTCTTAAAACAAAACAAAACAGCAAAATAATGGAGTATATTAAGTTAACATATAGTAACTAATGTAAAAAATATTCTCCTGAATTAACATGCACAGTTTTTCAGGTTCAACTGATCTAATTATCTGACTAACAGCTGCAGTGAGACCTCTTAAAAATGATTAATATTACCAACAAATGTTCCATGAAGCCTGCAATTGTTCAGACCATAAAACTACAGGTCCAAGATGAGAAACTGTTTCTAGAAGCCAGCCATGCCCATTTAATATAGATGGCTAAATATAACCTCAGCCATCAGGCAGGGAATGTGGGCATTTGCATCAACAAGATGAGGGCTGTCTGATTTAAGACGACTCAGCTTCAGGACTGGATCCTGATACGTTTGATGAGAGACACACGCTCTGGAGCTGCACCGCTTGTTTTCCTGGCTTCTGCTTCAGCCCTGTTTGTGTGTGTGAGCTGTGGAAATGGCTTTCACCTGGGCTGTCTGCTGGGAAATTCTCAGTGCAAACAGGCTGGCAGTGTACCCCTGCACGACCTCCCAGCGCTCACACTGTACCGCAGCACCGGTCACCGTGGCTGCTCCTGTAGAGCTGCCCTGGCAATGAAAGGAGGGCAGAAAAATCACAGTATTTTTTACTAAGCTGTCTGCTGAGTTCCAAATAGAGCTGAACGAGACCCTTGGCCACACCTAAATGCTCAGTTCCTACAGGATGCTTGAAATGATTTAGTGATGGAAGACGCAAATGCCTGTCTCTTCCATCACTATAAACACTTGCAACCTCACTGTCGAGGCTGAGCAAATGCTCAAGAGCAAATCTTTTCACAAAAGCCTTGATGTGAAGCAAAGAGCTTGATAGTGAAGTAGGCAGTCAAAATCTGTGCTCTTCCTGTGACTGACACCCAGAATAGTAACAAAAATACTCACTTTCACTACAGCGGTGCTTCTTCTAAGAGGAAACACTTTTCACTATCATTCTGTAGCTGTGCAACCTTATAAAATGATTAGTATAATCATATTGTTCAAGTTTTGACATTTATATTAATTATATCTTTATAAATAGTTTGCAAAGGGCGGGTGAGCAATTAATAGATGCTAAAGCCAGGACTACAGAGTGGTAGAGAGAGCCCTGGGTCAATGAGTAATGTCCTAGTCAAGCCATTGAAACTGGCTGTCATTGCATGAGCTTTAGCATTTGCTCAAAAAGATCTTTCAACACAGACACACACACAGAGACACACACACACATACGTGTCAGCTGGCTGCGAGATAAATCAGCACTCTCCGAGAAGCTAGCATGAAAAAAACCCATTGCAAACCCTACTTTTCCAAGACCTCTCAACTCACCAGAGAACAGACCTGCTCTGTATCCTGCATACTTGGATGACTGTGCGAAGGACAAGTGTTCCACATTTCTCTGTGTGGATTCATACAAGCGCACCAGCTGCTCTAGCTATAGGGCACGGACCCCCTGCAAATTCAGCAGCTCTGCAGAGGCACATTACAGAGCCCTCATGAGCACA